>JASANN010000297.1:62108-221809 GCA_031762395.1 Calameuta pygmaea | reverse complement strand
CGATCGAGATAAAACATTTACCATTCGAATGGAAAGGAAATTTCCTCAAAAATATGTTTTTTGTTTTTTGAAATCGGCTATAATTTCGCAGAAATACACAAAAATTAAAGTGTTCCACTTCAATTGCGCACTACTGTATGTATAATAAAAACTATAGAAAGTATAAAAAATGAAAATGCAGGCACATCTAATGGGTATTACTTTTGAGCCGAAGAAATGACCTAGAGCTAATGAAATAATGACGTAAGGTAATGAAATACGAGTTTGCAGGCAGCAAACGTGCCAGCCATCCGCAAGTAGTAAACTAAAAATTCAGCCGACAGACCTCAACAGCCAGTAGAATGTTTATGTGTAAATGAAAGTTTAATAAAAGGTGAAAAATGGAAGGAAAAGGTGTATTACACGAAGTGAGTGGGGAAAAAAAGTGAAAACCCTGTAAAAAATGAAGGAACCGCAAAACGCAGAGCTGCAAGCGAAATACAACCCGAGTTGAAAAACCATGGAAAGGCGAAGTTCAACGTGAAATAAGGTTCCTCGTATTTCGCAGCGCTTTTCCGATCCTCTGCAAACTAAGAAAGACAAATAGCTTGAAAGATGCGCACCAAGAGATATTGCATAATACGTGTGCGAATGCGAAAGTTTAGAGCCGAAGACACCGTCCCACGGACACACTGGGTCCTCGCTGGCTTATTATTATTAGTTGGGGCTTCGGAGAATTCCTTGTACTTGCTTCCTGCCTACGTGGACCTGTAGGCCACGGGAAGGACTTGCCAGAAATCGTTGACCGTAACTCGCGAGACTAAAAGGTAGCTCCAAAGAGAAGCAAAAGAGAATACTCATTAGCCAAAGGAACGAAAAGAAAACCGGAAGGACAGGCACAGACAAATACAAATGAGAAATGAGTTTGTTCATTCGCTTGCTCGTCGACGGAAGTTGGACCAGGCACGTGGTCAGCGACTGCGTCTGTAGCGCGGAAACCGTCAATGGCCCAGTAGAAACTAATATAAAGTGAAAAGCTACATCAGCTTTGCTCGAACCGTGTGCCGCTCTGTGAAACCGTGTAGTCACGTGTGGCCGTGGAAGCGTACGAGGCCGAGGACAAAGGAAATGACGTGTCCGGGAGGAGAAGAAAGAAGAGGAAAAAGAACCGTAAAGTGCAAAGCGTCACTTATCGGCCCTTCAGGTCCCCTATTACTCTAAGAGCACTCTCTGCTATTACCAATAAACGAAATAGGTATGTGTGCGCCCAGCCTCTGCCTCCGTTTCGCTCCCGTCAGACTTGCGATGCAACGTAAACGGCTCCTTTTCCGTTCCGTCTCGCTTCAATCCCCCCCCCCCTCCCCACTCACCATACCCACCAATTCTTAACCCAACCTCGCTTTTACTCGAAGCGCCGAGTAATCGACTCGCCTGCCGGGATGGCCAAATATCATTTTATCAGATTACAAGCGATGCCTGGATCTTGAAAGCATTTTTAAGGGCAAAAAGAGCAAAAAGACGGAGCTTGTGACTTTATGCTTGAGGGTTTTTAAAAATTGAAAAATTTTAAAGCACCAAGAGAACTAACGCGAGAGCAACGACCATACGTGGATGCTGATTTGTCAAGGATTTGCCAATAATGGTGACCGAACTCGCCTTGCTGAGGAATGATGCCGCAGGAAGAGTAATTAGCTGACTCTCCTTATTCTGTGAATCGTGGTTTTCAGTCCTTCGAGGTGAGAAGGGGAGAAGGGAAGAAGTCAGTGAATTTGCCACGTGTTTATGCTATGAGAAGTCGAAGAAGAAGCGAAAGAGAGTCGAAAGAGAATTCGCGCGGCTGTCCTGGCGAGACTCGAGGGATATTAAAACTGAATCGCAGCTCGTTAACCTGCAGGCCTCATCCTTTTCTTCCTGCTCATTGTACCATCAATCCTAATGCGCCGGGATAGAAAAGTTCCCCCTGATGAACGATTTAATGAGCGTATCATAACCCATTATAAAAGGCGTCCGTTAAGCCGCTATATTACGCAGGGAACTTGATGGTGCAATATTCGACCTTTAATTACGCGCTACCACCATAGCCATTGCGTCTATGCTTCTTACGAGCTACGATCTATACGATGTATTTCTATATTTACATACATATATACATAACATACATATGTGGCTTATAGGACATTATGCAGTGCACTATAAATATGGGATATAACATATGTATATCAGCCGAATCGTATCGATCAGTTGTGTGACACCTGTAACCAATCAGCGAGTCAAGCGTGACAGGTTCCAGACGAGTCTTTGAAAATAAAAGTTTAACGGGCTGACTGACGGGTTCGCCAATCCCATTTCAGAATTCTACAACGAAAATACGCGAGAAAAGTTTTTATATTAATAAATTGTAAAAGTATATAAAAGACACGTAGCGTGCATGAGAAAGACAGACGTACGACAGAGAGAGAGGGAGAGAGATGAGAGATTAACTTCGATTCCATAGATTAATGTTTGTCTATTTGATTCTCTTCTCGGCAGAGCTTACCCCAGACGCCCGCCGGCGGTGCAGGAACTAAAAGTCTCGGTGCTGGTGGAATCGGCGCCGGAGGCCTCCTGACTCTTGGCTCCGGAGGCGGATTGGTAAATGGGGCCAGTACTGACCATCAGGATATCCGGGATGCCACAGCCATAAACACCGAACACGTGAGTACTCGAGAAAATAATAACCAACCAGTCAATCCTAATTCTGTGTGTACAATTTAATAACGCGATGTCGAAATGTCCCTCTAACGTATCAACCAATATAACTATCGGGAAGTGGGGATGTGGCTGGCAGTGAAGACGACACGCCTAATCGTTGCGATGACGTTTTATCGAATTTCATGGAAGACCAAGGAACATTGTAATTCCAAAATGTTACTTCAGTGATGAAAGGTGGAACAGGAAACATTAGGCGGGACTGACCGATTCCGTAGGCTCTGAATCCTCGATACTCGGCCTCTTCACGGGGTCAGCGACACGAGTGGTTTCATCGTTCGATGGAAGCAAACACAAAATACCACTCGTCGCGCTTTGCCAAAATTCTGGATCAATCCAAGGAGACGCCTAAATCCTTGGCAGCAGAAAACAGAACGAGAGTAGCCACAGAAGAGTCTCGCGGAGATTAACCCCACAGACGCGTACACGAGGACACACGCGTACAGAATAGCGCAACAATGAGAAAACGCCACATGCGGGCTGCAGACTGATCTTGGAATCTTGGAATCTCCGGATCGAATTCTTGCAGCTATTTCCTTTCGAAATATATGTGGTATGAGTATTGGATTTAGGTTCTTTTAGTCTCTTAGCTTTTTAGCATGCTAGTAGAAATATTTCTGTATGCGGGGGGGCCGAGTGACACTTGCCGGGATTCGAGTGGGGTGTGTGGAAAAAATAGGAAGATTACGAATAGGGATGCAAGAATGGAAACAAAAATAATGGGGTAATACAAGTATAATATTTTGAAGAAGAGTCAGTCAGTTCTTGATCGGCACCCTGACAATACGCGCTGGACGAATTGCTGAGCGGTTGCACCGGTTGCTGAGATTATGAATATCGAGGTCACAGAAATCGGCGACTGGTCGAATTACAGAAATGTTAAATTTTAATATGTTGGCAAAAGGGACTTTGTCGGCGGCTGGGACGGGCGGGGGGAGGACCAGAAGACTGACAAACCAAACGCGAGAAAGAGTAGATGGAGGGGTAGGCGAAGGATTGGCGAAGGTAGCTGCCTATAAAGCAGCACTTAGATGTGACTTGGACGATAAAAATGAACGGAAGACATTTGTGTTTTACGGTGAGCCAGGCCAAGGAAATGTATTTCTCGCAGGGCGACACAAAATGGTGCCAGAGCGTATCAGAATGGCCACAACCCCCTTTTACCAGTTAGCAGTTAGCAGTTGCTGTTCGTGGATCATGCTCCATGAGATAAAAGGTTCTGCCGTATTTTCTTATCTGCCGCCGTAACTCTTCCAGTAATTGTAGGAAAATTGAAAGCCCAATCATTTAAGGGAGCCCCAGGGTCAGCTGCTATCTCGAGCTCCTTTTGCTCTTTCGGCCTCTTCTTCTTCGTATTTCAAGGCCTTCCAGCAGAACTATCCAACAATCAGGAATCGGAAGATCCAGAAATCGGTAAACGAGGAATGGTGCGGAGCGGAGGGGGGGAGGGAGGGAATGAAGAAAGCACACTGGATGGATGGACGGATGGGTGGATGGATGGATGCACCATGATGAACATGCGAACGCTCATGACTGACGTGCAAGTGTAAGCGCGAGAATTTCACCGGGTGAAATTCTAATTGTTCCTGGAAGGTCTCGTCACGCGCTCTGCGTGATTTATCGGTCCATCCGCTACTCTCCACTCGACACGTTTAACCTAACCGCGCACTTTCTCAATTCTCCACCTCCGCTACCTCCATTCCTCTTTCCCCATCCACCATCCCATCGCGTTTCACTCATGTCAGACCCTCGCTCTCTCATTTCTCCTTTACGCTCCAGAAAAGTGCATTCGAGGAATAATTGGAACGCGCCCGAGACTCCGTCCTCGAACGGAGGAGTTGGGCAAAAATGAAAAGATCCGGCGGTCGGAGCTCTTCTCATTCCCTGTGGAGTCTTGACCTGCTGCAGACAAGCGCCGATGGCTGATTGTCGCCGGCAAAGGCGGCGACGGCGGCTCGATAAAGCCAAATTGCAATTTCATGTCCCGAAGGTCCACTTAGGTCCTGCAGAAATGAGGACCTCCTTTCTCCTTCATTTCCATCACTTCTTTTCTTATCGCTCAAACGATACCGGGTCGCGCTTCCATCTTAAACCTGACGCAAATTTAACACATTCCTTCTTTTCAAGTAAACTTCTCGACGCCTCGTACAGGCAACTCAACTTCTGTTTCACCCATTTTCTCTTTTCCGTATTACTTATCCCATGGATTGAAATAGATTCTGTCGGTCATCAGATAGATCGCATCATCACTTTCTAATTCTATGAATAATAATTCGTTAATCAAAGAGGCGATTATTCGTGTTGCGTCATTGTTGGAACTTGTTGTGAAAAATGAATTGTGAAAATCCGAATTCGAAAAGTCAAAGGTACAGACATATGATGATCCAGACGAATCTGAACTAACATTGAATCTGCGACTTAACGAGTTCAGAAGTTTGTGAGAACGAAGAAAAATGAAGGTATAATCGATTCACGAGTACAATGTGCTTTTTTGATAGATCGAAAAGAATAAAATTTTTAGCAAGCCACACGTGGCACTGCATAAAACTGTCAATACAAAGCTTAAAACGTTTAAGTAGCATGATTTTATGAAAAGCCACGTGTAAATTGTTAAGGACTGCATTGTTTGCGAACTGTAAAAAACACCGTGAATTCGTGGACAGACTGCAATATGCTAAGACGAGCCTATCGATTATGCCTGACTTCTCCAAAATATTGAACGGATGCAACATTAATTGTCCTACGATCGCAATCTTCGTGATAACAACCTCTTCGTCAGTGTAATTCTGCGAGATTGCGACGTCCACTTTGAATTAATAACCTAGTGATAATCGTTACTCCCGAGTCGTGTCTTCCCTCTCGTGCCTACTAGCCACTCTCCATCTAGCCTGCACATCTCTGATAACTTGGCAACCTGGCAACCTGGTAACCTGGCAACGTCCGCACTCGCTGCCTATCTTTGCGTAAATTTATAAAAGAAGAGGAAACGATTAAAGTCCGTTTGGCTGCGTTAAAGTTGGAAATCGATGGGCAGACAAGAGCTATCAATCGATTGCCGACTCCTGGAATTAAGCGATTACGTTTCAAGTTAACTATTGTTCCTAACCCGTTAGCTGGTCCATCAATCTATTCCACCACTGTCGATTCCACCCAGCCCTCCTATCTCACCTCTTCTCCCACCCTCTTCTCCCTTCTCCCTTCTCCCTTGGGTATCCCGAACCGACGAGTCCTTCGGCCGACGCTCGTTCCTCCATTCACTCGGAATTAAAAGCTTTGTCTGGGACCCTGGCTCTACGCTGCAACGTAGATGCTGGCATCCCATATTCTCATTCAAGATAGGAAAACCGAGAAAGCCGAAAAATCGGCGTTGCTCGTTACGCTGAGAATCTACGATTAAACTGACGCTTTGGCAACCACCACCGATTGGGACGCAACTTCCTCTCTATCCGTGTAGGAAACCATCTATTATCTTTCGCGATATTCTTGGGCTCCAATTATTCCTTCCGTGTCCTCATCACGTTCTCCTTTTCTCCCGTCGAAGAAAGGAAGCTCTAATCGCAGCAAAGAGAACCCGGTAACGACTTAACGAGTAGCCCTCGCGGTGCTTCGATTAGGACTGACCTTCGGCTCGACCTGCCGTTTCTATTGAACGACTCGCACGATAACGTGATTCTATAGAGCAATTGGTTTTTGCATGCAGACAAAGCACGCATAGAGAATTTCCATTTAAAAATTACACGCGGAAAACAACAGCAACAACAGCGACACAGAATGACATTTTCGAAATTTGTTGGTAAAACATCCAGACACGGTTGTGAAACTCAGGACGACGAGATGGCGTTGTCCAGCTTCCGGTACTTTCTGCAATTCCTCGGAGTTAGAATGCTGTACCATATTTGGCTTATCTGGGTCTGGCATTAAGCGCCGACTAACCGGAAATCCAAGTCACTCTGGCAGTAGCCAAGGGTCCGTCGTTCCATGGGTCGTGCGACGGTACCCGATACGATGTGGCACACGGCTGTGCTGCGAACCGACGCAACGTGGCACACGACGCTAAACGACGTCACACGACACCACAAGAGCTGGACTTCGGAGCATCATGTACGCCTACAGCGTTACTATGCCAGTTCCGTACTTGTTCCCGATCCTCCCGTATTCGAGTAACGTAACTCTGCTAAACGGAAGCCCAGCCACACGAGTCTATAACGACGACACATACGTTCCAGCTGAGTGCATCCACCCAGTAGGTTGTACAGGTTATAACAGCCTGATAAGATTCAGCGGTGCTGGTTTCTTCAGCAAACATTATACTCTCGCTTCGTACTAATTACACATTATGTTCATATCAGAGCGAATTAAGTTGGATTTTCGTCCAATTCGAGTAATAAGAATTATTTTAATAGCCGTCTCACTCTGATTACGTCCGGCGCTGTTTTTCTCGGTTCCCTGGCTGCAGGACTGCAGCTTTCTCCCTGTCCCCGAACCACGAAATCTCGGTGGAAAAGTTTTTCGAGGAGCGAGGCCTGCCACGAGCGAAGTACTTTTCTAATTATTTCATAATGCGGCTGTCGATGCTGCCGAGGCTGACACCGACGTCGACGCCGCTTTCCTCGCTCCGTCTCCCCCAGCTTTATTTTTTGGTTGTCATTTTTTCACAAACAGCCCGCAGCGGCTACTCCCTTGCTGCGACGCCTAATTTACTAATTGCCAAGAACCGCCACCCGATTCTCAAAACTTGAATTAGTTTTTTTGAGTAGCGCACCTTCCCCCACGTTCCCCTCTATATCTCCCTAAATACTGCAGAGTTAGCATGCTCCCTCCTTACTTCCCCCCCCCCCCTATTATTCTACTTTTTATTTTGACATTGTTTCCTTTATTTATCTTTTTTCCAGGCATATTTTTTGCCCTTACTTTCTTCTGAGCTCTCTTCATCCAACAACTAGTAATCCCCTTAGAAGCAAACATTATTACTGGCTTGTACTTCCACTTTCGGAAAATTGTTCATAAATATCTGAGAAGCGTTTCTCGTGTTTTCACGAATCCCACGCTGCCATCGTTATACACACACTCTTTTGCTGAAGAATTGAATATTCACAGCGTAGACGTTGTCCCATTTTGAAAATGATGTGGGGATGGATAATGGATGCACAGAGTGAAGGAACTACGGCGGAGGGACGAAGAAGAACCACTTGCAATTCTCTCGAGATTTCTCGAAACATTTCTCTATTCTTGGCCAGTCTGGCACATGCATCCTCCATTAAGGCTTAAATTCAAGCGACGCAAGTCGCCCTGTAACTGGGCGAAGGTATTTGCTTTACACAGTTTTAAAATGCAGCTTTACATCCTGTGTGCTGCTGTGTGCTGGTGCACCGAATCGAAATACCTGGATTTCACGTTGACTTCACTCACAGAGATGTTTGAAGCTTGAACGACATTTTTAAAAGAATTCGAATGGCTATAGAGTTATGGAGCAAAGTGTCTTGTAAAATTTTCCGAGGAAAGCAACCTCAATACATATCCGCTCGTAAATGTAAGTATTGCGGGACCTCTTGAATTTATTCGATAGTTTAATACTCGGGAAATTCAATGCGATCAGCAGTTGGCGAACTATATAACTTATTTACTCCTATTGACGTTCCAGTCCATTCTCCATTTATTATATATTATTGTTGTATATTTCGGCAAAGTATCTTATAATATCTGTTAACATGGATATTTTATCAAATTGAAGACGCAATTTATAGTTTATCAAAGCATATGGATTAAAAGTGTGGCTACAGGCACGCATAGGCATCCAGGCAGGCAATCAGCAAGAAGTTAAGAGGAAGTTGGATAAGGGATGCATTTACCATCGTTACGAACCATTATCTTTCCCCGATAAGGAAATATAAGCAAAGAAAGGAAAAGGTAACATAGGCTTGCTCGTTTCGAATTCTACATGTTCCTCCAGATATTCTATGAATCTAAGGATTGTCTCGTGTCAACAGAAAGGTCGAGCGCTAAAGAGCAGCGTTATTGGTAAAATAGCAAAAAGTCGTCAAGAACTTCTGCGAAAGCGAATGATTATCCTTAGAAGATACCAGGGAAACGCTTGAAGAAGATGGGAAGCAGAATAAGCAAGAAGTAAAGGAAGATCGCACTATGAAACTCCCATCCTGTGGACGCGTTGCCTGCAAGCAAAAGAGAGACGCAAACCTCAAATAGTCTTTTTACTGCAACACGAAGACTCGGATGAGTCCAGACCATCAGTCGGTTGGTCGGTTGGTCGGATTAGCTTCGGGTGACGAAGGATATTGCAACCCACATTCAACCTGTGGAAATTAACTTGGCGAACGTTCATGGCGGAAAGAAAAGGGTCGCAGCAGAATTTCGACGTAACGAGGAAAACTAAAATGAAAATCCGAAATTGAGAAAAAGATGAACTAGAAGGCGACTTGCAAACAGAGTCCTGTGATTATTACGTTTGCCAAGTAGAGGCAGGCCGAAGCGTGATTATCGTTCCTGCTTAGTTACTAATTGAAATGTCTTCCTGCCAGAACTCCTATTATCGGCTGCTTGGCATACATCCCACGGGCACCTTCGTCCACTGGAAAATTCAAACTCGCCAATTGATCAAACCCAACGCCTATTGCAACTCCCCCAGTTGCCGTGCTGGCTCGCTAGTTCCCTAGCTCCTCCGGAACAAAAAAAAAACTTCAACCTCTATTGAAACAAGAGCGCTGCTGTGTCCGCGTTCCGCTTGTTTTGCAAGCCTCAAACTGTTTTGCCCATTATAATATATATCTATAGGTAGTCCTTGTTTCGCATTTCGAAGTGAACAGACTCAGCGTGGACTTGCCTTCCATATTGTCGACCGCACCTCTGACCCTGGGAATGATGATTCCGTATTTCGTTCCACTGCTCTTGCTTTTAATATTTTTTTCACTTGAATATTTAACGTGCTTCGTGCATCTGGCCACACACGAAAAATCAACTGTAGTGTCTACCTCATGATTACATCACAGAGATTAATCAATTGTTTAATTTTCACAAAAGAGTCAGATCTGCAGATCCGAGACTCGCAAGTACCAGTTGAAGGGAATTAGTGATACGTCCAGAGAATTCGAATTCTCGCGGATCGGTGTCCACGCGTTGCTGGCACAGGGTGCAGCCCGAACGGCCGCGCAACGCAACTTTAAGCGAAATCAGTTAAACTTCACCAGCGCGATGGCGCCCGGAGGTGTCCACCCCGGGGCTAGCCGAGACGCGGAGTCTCCTTTCTAATTGTGGTTATGAAACAAACTGAATCAAAACTTTGCCATTCTCTTCTACATTTGCATTCGAGGGACCCAGGAATATTTTGCACCTGCAAAGCTGCGAGTTGCAACCGCCTAAATTACTTCGATTCAAAATGAACAGAGCGTGGGATCTAATGACACGTTCCTTCGAATCCTTCGTCTTTCCATTTCTCGATCACCTGCTTTATACTGTGAACCATTGACCCTTACAAAGAATTTAGTCGGTAATACAAATTGTTGACATCGTTTTGACCCTTCCGGTGTAACCGCAAGATAACCAGAATGCTAAGAGAGTAGATTATGCATTCTTTGCATTCTTTGCAAAACCAAATTGGAAGAATTTCTAGCCTTGAAAAGTCTTCCGAATGAGGAGGCAGGGGGGGAAGAAAAGACTTTGTAGAAAGCAGGATGAGCGTGCTTCAGCTTCCGGTACACGGATCGACGCCAGAGATGATCCTCAATCACTTGATCCCTTGCCCATCCAACAGAGAATAAGGACTAAAGTAGCTAACGAAGTGATGACAGAATAGAAGCAAAGATGCTCATGAGAAATCGTATGTTTCAGGCCTTAGTCTACCGTGACGGTAATCTGGTGTCAGGATCTTTGGAGGCCTTGGTGCAGCACATGGTACCCACCGAAGAGTATTATCCGGATCGCGCATACCTCTTCGCCTTTTTGCTGAGCGCAAGGCTCTTCATCAAGCCGCACGAGCTCCTCGGAGAAGTCTGCGCCCTCTGCGAACATCAGCAAAACCTGAATGGAGAGGGCGGCAAGGTAAGTCCAAATTGGTCCAGGCAGTGGATGGAAGAATGAAAGAGGCGACGCATCTCGGGTGCTTCGGTTGATGCAATATCGATCCTTATCAAGACGCCCTTATACAAGGATTTACCAATAGTTTCCACGTATCAGTGACCTTTACGAGGAACCTTTCCTATCTGTGCCATAGGAACGTCTTCACCGGTTTGTACCTCGGTTAGTCCAACTGCTTGCTGAGTGGACAGAAACGTTCCCGTACGACTTCCGGGACGAGAGAGTGATGGGTCACGTAAGAGCCATCACTCAGAAAGTGGCTGCCGTAGACGCCGCAGCCAGACAGGAAGTCTCCGCCCTGTTGCAGAACTTGCTCCTGAGACTGACCGCCCTCGAAAGGTACGAGGAAGGCCTGGCCAGACTGGCGACAGAGGCTGCCGCTGAACAGCTCACTCAGGTTCGTCTATAAAATTCTATCGCGATGCTTTATTTTTTATATTTTAATCTCTCTATGGACCAAACCACTCGAACCCCCCCCCCTCCCCCCGCCAATCCGTTAGATTCCTAGATACGCGCCTTCCCAACCAATCATACGCTTCGTATGCCTTGTAATATAATCAATCATTCCTCACACGCGAAATACTAACTGAGGGTGCTTCGGTAAAACGGCCCAGATTGAGTAAGATGAGTTACTCACAAAAATTTGATAAAGGTGGAGCAATCATGATATATTTATCGAATTGCTCAGACAGCATTATTTGATTAAAGCGCTTGTCTTGACCCACCTTCCCCGATTTGTGCAATTGCATTGACACACACCCATCAAACAACTAGAGTGTGTAATCTGCGATAGTGTAGCTATAATTTGAAAGTTTATCAATTAATTACATATAGCGCGACTCGATGTTAATCAAATTTCAATTGACTGATGCTTCCAACATGAGGCTGTCGGATTTGTAGCACGAGCTACTTCGAGCGCAATTGTCGAATCGTGTAAAATAAGATTAATCCTCGTGAAATAGAAGTAGCCCTCCCCCTTTCAGGCATCCGTGCTCCTTCCACATTAGGATTACCGGGAGCCACTATACCATTCTCATTTATATTTTTTGCGAATTTTGCCAAGTTGCGTCAAGAGTAAAGCTTAAAATAAACGCTCTCCATTTTTTGTTCCCGTCGGCGAAGCTGTGGTACGGTGGCTGCTTTTCTAATAGGTTTCAGAGGAAACTCGCTTCGGCGTTTTTGCACTCTCGGGTGAGGGGTCACAGGGGCGTTAATTGTGTTCTCTCATTATTAGGGACAACGAACGAACGAACGGACGGACGGACGAGAGAACTTTGCTATAGCGAATTTCACGGTACAAGCGAAGGTGAAGGATGAAGATAACAGCCATAAGAAGAGTTTCGAGGCTGCTGGATAAAATCATTTTATTCGATTTCACCAGTTCTCTCTTTTTCTTTTCTATCTCTCTCTCTCTCCTCGTGAAGAGTAGCTTTCGCCAACCTAAAGCTTTCCCGTCCCTGTATTTGTCTCTGTACAAAGAGAAAAATGAGATCGACAGTTCTTACCGTGAGAGGCGATAAACCACTCGTCTTTAAAATGGCCCTCCAATAAATCTCTGATCGCCGACTGACAAAAAAAATCAAGGAGTTGCGAGAGCCATAAATAATTGAGACCGGATAATGGGACTGAGAATGAGCCTCTGAACTCTGAGCTTTGCAACGCCGATTCACGTGATTTATTGATAATGTGCTACTATTGCAGCTTTGCGAAATGAAGCTAAGGTTAGTAACACCAAGGGTAGAGAGATAGTACCGATAATAAAATCCCTCTTCGCAAAGAAGGGAAGGAAATGGGGGAGAAGTCATTCCCTCTATTTTATTCGAGTCTCTCTCGTTGCCGACTCGCAATAAAAATCATTTATGCCGTTAAAACCCTCACATAAAGTTACTCAAAATGGGAAATTAGGCTGTAGGCTCCGTTAACCTTAGGCTTCGTGCACACGTCCGGCTAATTCTCTCAGAGTATCTGGCCTCTAATATAAATATCGTGAAATCGGAGGAAACGTAAGGGAATTGCACGAGCTTTTCGGTGCTCTTGTCCTTTTCTCATTGAATCGGAGTCGCGTCGCCCTAACGAAGCGACGCTGCGCGCAGCCGCCTTGTCAGCGGACATCGCAGCCTCCGTCGTTCCAGAATCCCAGAGACCCGGTCAACCCCTGACCCAACGACACATCAGTTCAGTATTTTTCTTCAAAGGATTGAGAATTGCGAGATCCTGTGCAGGAAGCTTGAGAAATTCTGTGTGGCTGCGCGACAGCAGCCCATGCAAAGAGAAGACCGAGGGTCGCGCGTGGGAAGCAGGATGCCTCCGAGAGAGAAAGTAGGAGAAAGGAAGGGAAAGGGATGGAGAGATTATTTCGGACGGTGTAATTATTGCGTACGGATGTGTAAAAAATTGCTTACCCGCTGGAGTTCCAAGCGAAGGGTTGCCAGCCTGAATACTCTCGGCCATTTTGTGGGATTACCGGTGTAAAGGAAATTTCGGACGAATATCCTTTGGTTCTTATCAAACTCGAGTTTGTAGCTTTTATCCATTTTCGTCCCTTCTCAGGCTTTTTCCTACTTTCAGGAAGAGAAGGCGACGCGCTCGCGGGGCTGCGAATTGTTCGTGTAATCGGTGCAGCCGTTGCTCTTCTGCTCTTCTTTATTCGCGTGCTTGGAGTCGGATTATCATAGGGTAATCCGGCCATTCAAACTTTCTCCCGTTCTTTGAACGCGCCTTTCCTCGAGTCTCCAAATATCTTATCGCCACTTTATTCCTAGTGCTGTGCGATGCTCTTTGCCACAATTTCGCTTCTTTGCCCCTTAAGCCTCTCGCCGAGCGTCCCTGTAGGCGTGATCGACTTGCATCCTCCCGAAACATAAAGGTACAGCGACTTCTCGCTTTCTCGTTAATTGATTTACCTGTCAAGGAATCTGCACTTACGATTAAGATTATTATTTTCCTTACAAGCTCGACTCCAGCGTTGCGAATTAGACCTAATTAGATGTTACTACGGCATTCTTCGCCATTATTCGCCATTATTCGCCATTCTTCGTCATTATTCGCCTTTATTCACCATCATCTCCTACCCGTTAACCAACATCTGCAGCTTTCCTGCCCGTAAGATATCTCCGTATGCTCTCTGGAATCCTCGTAATGGGATATCAAATAAACGGGAACTCGTCGCACAAGAAGAAACGAGGACTTGAGTTGTTTCATTAGTTTTCTGCTTAATTTGAAAGCCGCTGCTTCGAAGAATTTCGCAATAGCCAGAAGCAGTTTACCATTCAAAGACAACTCAGTTAAGTAAGAAAAGAAAGAAAATCACAAAAGATCCAATTCTTTTCTAGCGTTGAGACGTCAGAAGTTTTCTAAATGTAATCTGCTGGAAAGACTAAACAACCAGTCTCGAATGTAGGGTCCTGCGGATCCTATATAAATAACGTTCATTATAATTTATAATACATATAACATAAAATGCTCGATAAACAAATAGTAAATTAAGAGTACATGCGCGATCTACTATATTGTACTTATTTGTCCTTTATAAGAGGAAAAGTAAAGAGTGACGACCCAAACAGATTGCTGAGCAGTAACGTAAACTTGGAGCGAAAGGAAAGTCGCGGCAAGCGGAATATTTTCCATGCGCACGGACGAGAAGCATTGGTTAAGGGGGGAATGTACGAGGAGATGACCTGCGATCGAATCGACTAGTGCCCGTGACACTGCCTTACGCTGGCAACAACGAAAATTCATGCAACTATAGAAACTTCCTGTAACTAATTGTGAATGTAACTGCGCGTCACGATAGAGAGAAATAATAGGGACACAGGAAGCACGAATCGAGCTATAAATACGATTTTTCCTTGTGTCTCGCGTCTGCTCGTCGAATCTCTCGACAATTCGATCTAAACTAATTGAAGAAGAAACGTCGAGAGTTCCATTTTCCTGTAAACGAATGACGCAGCTGACTGATCTCATTTATCGACGACTCTGACTCCTTGATTCTCATTCTCTGTCGTCTCGTCTTAAAGTCTCATCATTAAATACATATATATGGACGTACGCCGCACCTACGTTTCGGAACCCATTGATCATTCGACGAATTCATCCTGGGGGGGAAGAATCAATGAATTTCGTATTAGGCCTTTTAAAAGAAATGCCAAATTTTTCTTCCCGTAATAAATAAGCAGCGACAAGGTATAAAAAACAACAAAAGAAAAACGTGAAGCAATCTCTGTTCCGCGACGCGGCCAACGGGAGTCAGAAAACGTATCCCAACAAAAAGACCAAAAATTTTGTATCGTAATTGGTAAAACATTAACCGCAATTACCGGCAATTTGCGTAGCCTTCATTGAAATTTGAATAACAGAGAAAGTCATTACAATTACAGTAACTCCTAGGGCCATTACCACGGCCATAATAGCTAAGGAAAATTCAAAATATTTCCTCCAAAATTGTACGGGCATTTTCTCCCTCCGGACATCGCCTTCCTTAATTTACATATTAGTCTCACTGTTCATCCTCGCTTGGTCCATATCGAGAGAACGAAGCTTCGAGCTCGAGGTTCTTCATAAACGGCATTTCGTTTCGGCCTATAGGCGACGCGTGACAGAAGGTCAAAGGGTTAGAATTAGAGAGCGACGCCGTCGTCGTTCCAAACTTCCCGATATAGTCGCACGTGGGTTCGCTTAAAGAGGAGTTTGGCTGCGTGATTTGAAAATCAAGCGAATACCTGACACTTTATATGAGGATTACGAGTCCCTTGGGGGGTCGCCTTGACGATCGTATTCGTAGGGCTGTTTCGCTTAATTGTGAATTGACCGATTCCAGATTTCAATACACACACATACACAGTCGCCCCACGGCATTATCTATTCATACGCAGCATCTATCCTCCAGCGCCGCTTGAGACCGACGAAGACACCGCAGTATATATAGAGACACAAACATATATAAAAGCATACTCACTCGCTCATTCGTTCATCGCTTCTCCCTCTTCCTCCGTCAAACTCCAAAATGCTTCATTACTCATCCAACACACCAGGAGGCAGGGTTGAACTTTTTGGTTGGACCAAACCTCTACTGTCGATTCGAAATTATCGAGATTTTAGGATCGATCGACCCGGCAGCGTGACAGCAGCTACGAATGAAATGGACCGCAGGTCGTGCAGTGTGCATGTTCACGTGTGTATTCCGGACTGTTGTCTAATACGGCTGCCCTGAAAATGACGTCGGTTTGGCCTTGCACGGTGCCAGAATGGCCAAGACTGAAGAATCGATGAGAAATCTCGAATGAGAAGTCAAAATAAAAGATTGGCATAACCTGGCGAAACAGACATGATCAGAAATCGACGTAACTTCGTAGCAATTCGCAATTCCGACAGGGAGCAGTCAGTTAGTGGGCACGTAGTGACGGGAGCTACCGACCAGACTGCCCATAGTATAAATTTTCGTCAGTACGAATGTTGCAGAGAACTTTCCTCCGATACGAGACGGAATACACGTCCGTAGCTATTGCTTCCATTTCGAATGTTCACTGCCGTCGGTATAAATACTTCGAAAGTCAAACTAGCGACTTCCCTCCGCATCCTCTCTTTTTTTTTTAAACTTTTACCCCCTGATATCCGTCATTCACTTTCCCCGAACTTTATAAAATTAATCTCTGTCTCTTTCCTCGCCGCGCCATTAAAATAAAATAAAACTCTAGTTTCTTCTCCGTGAAATTAATGCTGGCAACTAATTTGTTAGATGTCGTACAGCCCTGTGGCAATTGGTTCCATTGATTTCTCTTTACATCATCTTACGCATTAACATTGAAATCGACTGTTCCCTCAAATTCTGTAGATTATACGAGTGAGCAGCTCATTTTTTATTATATTATTGTGTTATTATGTTGCGCAGGTGGATGTCACGGAACTGTGCCCTTCGGCCACCGTTCTCGCTCAGCAACTGACCCACATCGAACTCGAGAGACTTTCCTACATCGGACCGGAAGAATTCGTCCAGGCCTTTGCCAAGGTTGGAAGGACGTCATTCCTTTTACTTCGTTCTCGCTTCTCATTCTAAACTTCCCTTTATCTTCTTCTCTCCAGGAGTCGCCTCATCTGGAGACCTCCTTCAAGGATATGAAGAAAACTCGAAATCTCGAGTCCTACGTTCAGTGGTTCAACAGATTGAGTTATTTCGTCGCGACGGAAGTCTGCAAGGTAAAAGAGCGGCGAACGCGAGGAAATGAACTCTGCGGCTCAACTGCAAAATGAAAGATACCTCGGGCTTTCTCTTAATTTTCTTAATTCTCTTAATTCTCATTCACGAGAACCCACGAAGGTCCAATCAAGGCAATTATGAAGAGTTCGTGTCGCGTAAACGTAAACGTAACCGTAAACGTAACCGTAAACTCGTCCGAGTCATTTGGGGGGGGGGGGGGGGGGGGGACGAAGCTCTCGACTTAAAAGTTCAGGGAAGCCGCAAACGAGCCACGTTTCGCTAGCATGAATATTAGAGGGTAGCTCCTCATGAAAACAAAAGTTTCACGCCTGCCTCAGATCGGTAGATAACCTCGTGGGATAGTCCCGGAGTACTAGAATCCCTTAGTTCCGTCTACTCTGGCCATCCAGTCGCTAGGGATTTCCCCTTCCGGCAGAAACTTGGAAGAACTTTTCCGGATTTGAGGATGGGAGTTGGAAACTGAAGGCGAGACCTCGTGCTTAACGATTTTTCAAACGTAGCTTCTACCTTTTCGACTTCGTTCACTTTCAGCACGCAAAGAAGAAGCAACGGGTCAGAGTGGTCGAATACTGGATAGAAACGGCCCGGGAATGCTTCAACATTGGAAATTTCAACTCTCTTATGGCGATCATTGCGGGCCTCAACATGTCTCCGATTTCCAGACTAAAAAAAACGGTAAGTTGCCAATTATTCGGTGGATTATCGAAGTAGCATTCTGCGGTGCCCTTTCGCGAGCCCCGCGGAAAAGTTACGAGACGGAGCCTCGATAGCTTAAATTTTTTAGTGATCGGAGCACTCGCGAGCACAACGCCAAAGATCCTGGTTCAAATCCGAGTCCGGTCTCAACATTTTACCGTGAACCATGCAATTATGTCTCTGGTCGAAGTTTAAATAGGATTTTTCTGTGGTTTCGCGATTCGCCAATCAAACGAATGGCTAGACGCTTCAGCACTCGACATAAAATTACAAAACTGGTTTAACTGAATTTCCCTATTAGTTCCTGCCAGTCCACGTAGGAAACTATGAAATGTAGGTCGCCATTTGCCCTCGTTAAGAAGTTCCGCGTTAGCTGCCGCTGTAGCGCAGATATTAGCTAATTGTTATAATTGCGCAGCTCGTGATAACAAGTTAAAGGCTCCGTTAATCTGGTTGAGTATTTTCAGGATGTGCCACGGTACTTGATATATCTATCCCCAATCAAAATATTCATCCATGGCCATCGACTTTAACCATCGACAATGGACATTTGTAAAAATTCGCAATCAGCCGTGCCTACTATTTCAAGAAGAATCTCCTCAGCTCTGCTTTTACTCGCAACTAATTGTTATTACAGGGCTGCCCCTCCGATCATCCTCCACTTCCTCCAGTTCCTCCACTTCCTCCGCTACGTCTGTCATCCTGCGTCGAATGATTCCTCTCAATTCACTTACGTCCACAGCTTTTAATTGCAGGCCTACAGGATTTTCTGCTTTTTGCTGGGCTAAATAGTAGCTATCACAACAGATGATGGACAAACGAACAGTCAGACAGGCACGTTGTATGGGGGGTTAGTTAGCTGACTAGCAGACTCGTGGATTTGTAGGCTCGTAGAGGCTGCTATTCTGGTATCCCGATATCCTGTATTCTGGTATTCCGGCAGAATCGCACTACATCTATTCGGTGTTCATTTGGTTCGCGTAGCTGATTTATAGGGCTTTACGAAATAATTGCGGAAGCTACGCGGAGCGTGCTGGTCTGGAGTTCTCGTGGCAATTTTCGTTAATGAAAATTTACAATTCGCTAATATTTCACGCACTTTTAATCGAATCCGGATTACGAATACTCAAAATTCGCTTTGCAACGAGCCAAAAGCGCTAGTAAGCGGAATTGCCCAATTGTTTCGGAATCCAACAAGATGATGAATTCAGCTGGCATTCTAGAGAAATCTTTCGTATCTTTCCTCCACGAAGGAACTATCATTGCCACTTAAAATGGTACCTTTCGTTTGCACAACCTGATTAAATGACCAACGAATTGTAGAAGTTCCGCTTTTAATTCTTCATTTAAATCATCCAGCTAGCTGCTGCGTTATTCCACTCAAATATGTATGTTCTCTCAAACGTTAGTCCTCATGGTTTTTCTTCTTTCTTAAAATTGCGTGATGCCATGAAGTATTGTCAATAAAATAATATCAAAGAGTAAACTAAACTACAGTCCCCTCGTAATCGCGAACGCGCGTGTTGCATATATGAATTTCAAAGCGAAATTATTGTATTTTGCCAGCTAAAGTTTCGTATCGCATTGACCCGACAATATTCAGTTGCTGCATGGAAGATAACTTGGTATTAAACATTTATCAAAACATAAAGGTATAAAGCGGGATAAAGCTGGAAACTCAGCAGACGGAAGAAATCCTACGTCACGAGCGTGATTCTCTCGCGGTAATTTTGCCCCGGAAATTAATTAAATTATTCTCGGAGTTGCTGTGAATCGTAGAGAAACAATATGAGAATACGTCTTTCGTGTCCTAAACATGCTTTCGGGGGAAAAGCACGGGTTACCGAGGAAAAGCTTTACAGATCGATGAGCTCATCCGAGGCTGCCGACAGATGCCGTTAAATTCGATATCTGAAAAGCCGCCACGGCAGTCGAAAGCAATACTATCGATTCGATTGCAGTTCAATGCCAAGTCAGTTGCATCTACCGTCTGTCGGAAACATGCTTCACGCGTGCACGAACGCGGCTGCAGCCTGTAATCCTCCTGCTCCTCCTGCTGTCCGATCACTGCGAGCAGAAGCGCCCGTTCAGGCACATCGTTCGTAGAATTTACCAGGATTTATCAAACTTTTCTCCGGTAATTCGCAAACTTTAGACCGACAACGAGAACTTACGCGTAGATCTCAGGGTTCTTCGATCGATGGGATCGATGCGATCGATGCGATCGCTTTCAGAGTCGCAACCATCCCTTTCAAATAATCTCATCTGACATCGTTCCTTAAATCCTTTTCAGTGGTCAAAGGTCCAGTCAGCCAAGTTTTCGATCCTGGAGCATCAGATGGATCCCAGCAGCAACTTCAGCAGCTACCGAAGTACTTTAAAAGCGGCAATGTGGCGGAGCGCCGGTGCGACGGACGAGCGACAGCGAATAGTCGTTCCGTTCTTTAGTCTTCTCGTGAAGGACCTATACTTTCTCAACGAAGGATGCAGCAACAAGTAAGTCCTCTTAGAATTAGAATTGGCCGCTAAGCTATCGGACGTTCTCCATAGAATTTTGATAATACTTATGAAGAAACTTCTCTAAATCTGAATGAGATTCCCCGATCTCCTGCTGCTCTCGTTGCTCTCGTTGCTCTCGTCTTTCCGTCTTTCCCTTTTCCAATCTACTAATTTTATCTCAAAATCTCTCGATATTTTTCAAGAAGCTACCAGTAATAAACTACCGTCGTTTTTTCTTTTCACGCTCCCGGACGTGTCTCGCGCTGTATGCGTGTAAACTTATTAAACTTGTAATGGCAAAAGTTGTGCTGGTTCGCGAATGGTGTTAACGGTTTAGTTATCGTGCCGAGAAGATCGAAACCCGCGAAGACATGGAAAAATATAGGAAAGGTTCAAAAGATTTGAAACCTTCGGGAAAGACGGACAAGGTGAATCAGCAATCTGATCGGTCCGACAGGTGTTGAGTGATAGAGCTACGCAAATATTCCATCTGCGCTGTACTTAACGAATACGTCAGGTTCTCGGCGAGAAATTGCTAAAGTTCGCATCTCATAATTCCGAGGCGTCGGTTCTGTCGACTTCGTCGACTTTACCGACTTTGCCGACTTTGTCGAATCTTTCGACACGTGTGAACGTACGTAGGTGTGTGCACGATTATGCGGGCAATCTTCTTTCGATTCCAATCCAATGCTTTCCTCTTTCCGTTCTTTCCGCACCCCCCCCCCCCCCCCTCTTCGGCTCCCATACCGAATCCTCAAAGTTACGACACTCCTCTGCTGTCGGCTCGCAGAAACTTATCAAGTTATCAGGAAGACTCGTATCTCTGAGATTCTCGTTTCTTCGTATTTCAGACTACCGAACGGGCACATCAATTTTGAGAAATTCTGGCAGCTCGCTAAGCAGGTCACAGAGTTCATCGCGTGGAAGCAAGTGGCCTGTCCCTTCGAGAAGAATCCCAGAGTGATAGCCTTTCTCCAGGCTAGTCCGGTGCTCACGGAAAACGGTGAGTCGCCTTTCGAAGTAAAATCTTTGTTATTTATGTCCTAATCTTCATCGATCCGCACAGCTCTGGCCTTGGCGTCGTTCGAGTGCGAGCCGCCGGACAACAACCCGGAGAAGGAACGTTACAAATCTTTAAAGTAAGTCAAACAATTGACGCGATTCTTGGGCGCAAACGTGCCCGTGTACGTAGTCCTGTAAAATTAATTTCTTACATGTTGTTAGGTCCGAATTGAACGCCCAGTGAAATCGAGCCTTGATCAAACGCACGGAGCGTGAGAGATACTAATAGGTATACACACACATGCATTATTCCTATTATAAAGGGACATTCGGCTTAAGCGTACCAGCTGATAAATCCGATTGATGCGTTTCAGCTGGATAGTCCTGCATACTATAGTAATATCTGGTAAAAATGTTATTACGTATCCAGTTTTAATAGTTATGCCAATATGTTAGTAGAAGTGTAACGAATGAACTAATTTCACCGGAGGGTCGAGCAGCTCATTAACGGAAGAAGAAGATCAATGCCAAAGGAGAAGAAGAGGAACGAAGTTTTAAGGCCGAGGAACAAGTATTACCAGAAGGTATTAATCTAGCATCTAGCATTCGCTCTGAGATTGCTCGCGATCGAAAATACACGAAGAGGATCTCGCGCATTCTTACGATTAGTTAGACTAGCGAAGCGTATTCGGATGTTGTGCCCGACGTCACTCGGTTTCTCTATATCGGCGTCTCGACGCCCGAGATTCTCGGATCGAGTTGAGGATTATTCAGACTGCTGCGAAGTGAGGCAAAGCAAGGTCAACTTTTCGTTACATCCCCTTATTCGAAAGCAATTGCAGAGAGAGAGATAGAGAGGAAGGGAGAAAGAGTGTGAAAAAATAATAAAAATCTTGCTTAGTTTCGCTACAGTGTGAATCAACCCTCAAGCATCGCAATTCGCCTGAGAGACTATAATAAAGTTCACTTGACAGTATCGACTTTAGCATTAAGTATAGTTCCTAAGTCTCACACGTTTTCTCGTTCACGAAAATCTTAAGCACAAGCGCTGAACTTACATTAGTCTCGCCCGGTTCAATGTTCCGATGGCAAAATGCACAAAAAGAAATAGAAACACTGGGAAACTAAGATTACGGGCTTAATAATGCCAAGAAAAAGTGACATAGACATAGAATCTTAATGTAATCGCCAAGTCATGAACGGCCGAAGGAACAAATGAAAAAGGACAACGTTTCGTTCTTTTTTTTAATTTCGTCAGGTAGACAATTTCCAAGTTGGCATGGACTGAATTTTTTCATGAGGATCGCAGGATCAGGAATGGCGACCATGCGAGGCGTGAGCGTGAGATATATTTGCGCGAATTCCACCTGTATATAACACACAATACATAGTACATAGTACATAGTACATAGTACCTAGTAGCTAGTACCTAGTACCTAGTATACAGTACATAAAATATAATTAATAGTCCTTTTGATATACGCTAACAAACCTAGGTGTGAATAATAGATTCGTTCCTGTAACTTAAGTTGAAGCTGGAGTGTAAGTGGAACAGATCGACTCAAACCTGAGCGAACTTGCTTGAATCCTGATATAAATTATTCGACGACTGATGAGACAACGTCATGTTTTCCCGATGTGCAGCAATATTTTTTCCCTTGAAATTTTTTATCACGTTCTAACGGATGGCGCCGTGCTCCTCGATGGAGAAAGTCAAAATAAAAGGAAAACAGAATTCTTTCGTTTCCTCATTTTAGAGAGACTCTTCGAAGCTCTGTCATCGATTTGAAAGTATAGGGACCAACAGTTTGCTTCCCCGGAATGTAAAAGGCGCGGCGACCCTCAACCTGCCACCCCATATTACGTATCAACAGTGGCACGCTTCACCATCTCACACATACTGTGTCCCATAGACAATTTGACAATTGGATATATTAAGAGCTGAGCAGTTTGCCGATTTGCAGGGCGAGTTATAAGTGTCTATTTGTCTATTTGCCTGTTTGCCGGTTTGCCTGTGCGACTTGAGGAAGAACACGCTTTGAAATACCAGACGCACGATTAATACACCAAGAGAGCAAGACTTTAGAATCTAATTCAATGATTGGCCGAAAATAAGCTATTCTAAAATGGAAGTTTATCGCAATCTAGATGAACGGACAGACGATCGGACTTCGTAACTGATGAGTAAGCTCAAGTAAACAAAGCAAGAAAAGTAAGGAAAGTAAGCAAAATCAGCGAAACCAGAATGACTAATGCTTGCTCTCATGCAGCACATTCATTCTCGGACTTGTAAAAGAACTTTCATGTCCGAGCGAAACTTCCCACTTCGGTTGCCATCGCGAATGCTCCTCGCGAAATAGCAAAATACCCACGTAGCCAATTAATTAAATTCACCTTGTAAATAGACTCCTCGTCGGTTGTACCCTCTCTGCAATTTAATGCCTGATAATGAAACGGGTTTATTGCTCGAGCCATTGTCATCTAAAATATATGGAAGTTGACTATTACACGCACTCTAATAATATTACATAAACACGCTGTTACATAATAGTATATACCAAATGAAATACATATATCGTATGCATACACACAGCGCATTGTCAATATGCATAGAAAATTACAAACTGTCAAAAGCGTATAGTGGTCCATTCTTTTTTACTTGTCACTTTTTATACCGTTCGTTTTTTACACACTTCTTTCTGCACTTCACGTCAGTCCCTTTTTAATCTTTTTTTTTGCCGTAAAATCAAACGTCGCAGAAATAAACTAACCAGTGCGTCATCATTCATCAATTTCGTAAAACGAAAACTTTTATTTTCCAAGGATACAATTATTGCCGTTTGTCAGAGGCAGCACTAGCAACTTAACGAGTCATTCGAAGAGCGTGTTGCGCACGTTTCCATAAATTAATGTGGATGTGACTTAAGGCCAAAGCACATAAGATTCCATAAGCCATAAGCAGAATACATAATCCACAGCGCCTACGCTCTTGAAAATTTCAATTTAGCAGTGCGCGTGCGCTATGGATTTTGAATTCTGCTTATGGCTTATGGAAACTTACGTCCTTCGGCCTTTAACGTGAGGCGAAAATAGAGGAGAATAAAGCAGCGAAAGCACGCGCCCGTTTGTTTCTTTGTGTATGAAAGCACGAAGGAGAGAGACAGAGAGAGAGGGGGGGGGGGAGAGAGAGGAGATGCAAGAATGCAAGTGAGGTTGACTGAAGTAGGAGATGACAGCAAACGAAATCTGATTGACAGCTGCGCATAACTGTTTACCTCTTTTACTCGCTCGAACATTTTACGTGAATTCATTTACTAACATCGTTTTAGTCTCTCACAGCTAAGCGTTATGATTGTAATCTGTAAATAAGAAAATCGTGTATATACATACATATATCCAAATGTTTTTTTAGATCTAAGGTTAGCCTGTAATCGAAATTCGAATTGTTTACGAGAAACTCGAGAATAAGTTGTTCCGTTAAATTGATCAGTTCTCTGAACATCGCTTGACATTTATTCGAATTATGTTTCGTCGAACAATTGGAATTCCTTGCTTTTATCTAGTCACAATAGTCTTTAGTCAGACCTAAGGGAGTGAGTATCGAGAGAAATCCAAGTATTTCAGTCCACGCTGACAAGAACCTCTCCTAAGGATTAACTCTATCGAATAGCTAGAATTACTTGAAGATAATGCCAAGTCATTCGAGACATTCGAATAAACACTCAATTCTCTTCTTGCGGATAGAACGTGCCTGGGTCGTATTATGCCTAAATTAAACCTCTAAGTTAGAATTAAGTTTAATTTTGTGATCTGTGCGTGCGTGCGTGCGTGCGTGTGTGTGTGTTTATTTTTTTGCTCGACATTCCCTTAAGTGACTTTATGTGGAAAAAAAACATTGATTTCCCCAATCATCTTTAACCGGTCTGATACGCACAACACAATCACAGGACTAATCAATCGACTGTTACACCTCTCGATCCGACCTGACACTTTTATAATGCACTAAATTCATCTTTACACTTTATTAGACTGCTCTGGCGTTTCACACAAATCTTTCCCGTCGCTGTCCACCGAGCTAAGAAACTTCGCCCACTGCAAATTTTAATAAATTCGACTATAAGACTGTCTGAATGCGCATTTCAATTTGTCTCATGCATATTTATCGCGTCACGTGGCATTCATTGTAATTCGTGACAATCGGACACTTGGCGATTTGGTCAAACTTTACGTATACTCGCACAAAGACAGATTTTCCTAAATGAGCTACGAGTAAAAATTAAAAAATGTTTAAATAATTAGGACACGAATAAATACTAAGCAAAGCCAAGCACTGTGGACAGAGGCGGAGAGCAAACATAGACAGAAATTACGGAGCAAATACTTGCACGAATATCAATATCCAATAATGACACTTTGGTACAAAGATTTATGACGAATCGGATTTAGTTCGTTTTTTTATTCTGTAAATATCGCCGATCACTTGAATTAAGTTTAATGCTCTTATTTCGCCTTTTGATACGTTGGAGCTACTGTACATAGATACACAAATTCAATAACACAACGCAACAAACAAAATAGAAGAACAACCATTAATATTATGTAGAAAGAATGATGTCTTATGAAATAAAGTGCAGATTAACAAAATTTTCATGCGTACTCTGTATTTATATATCCTATCCATTTAAACTCTATTGGCCGGCCAGTGATTCACGAATCTTCTGATCGATCCATCTTCGATAATGAGCGATCCGAACGTAGACGCCAGGCTTATTTGCCGCGCCGCAATGTTGACCCCAGCTCGTTATTCCATAGAGGGTAAACGCTCCTGAACGCAGTAATTTTTTAATTAAAGATGCAAATGGAATACCGATATACATATAGCTAGTGTTGTAATTTTGCTACTGACCATTGTGAAAGCACGCTAAAGGACCCCCGGAATCCCCGTCACAAGCATCGACGCCGCCCTCGAGAAATCCTGCGCAGAACATACCTTCGCTGATCGCACCTTCACCGTAGACGTAACTAGCCTGGCAGACCGACTGATCGATCAGTGGTACCCAACTGAATCTCAAATCCCGCGAATGACCTGAAACGGCGAAACGAAGGGCACGACGGGAAAACGTAGTGAGAATTTTTAATCCTTCTCTGGGTAGAGAGACCGATAAAGAAACTTTTCTCCTACCGGAAGTTCCTGTCTCTACGCTTCCCCAACCACTTATAGTGCAATTAAGTCCTGGAAGATATTCGAGATTTTCAGCAGGTAAACATATTGGCATTATGTTCTCGTCCAATGGGATGCCTCGACCCTTGAGCAAGACCAAAGCGATGTCATTGTTCATGCGCTGACCCTTCCGGAAGTCCTCGTGAATGTAGTAGTCCTCGATATTCGCTTCCACTTCCGTTCCCTCATCGATCTAAAAGTAGCGGCAATATTCGAATCTTTCCTCGTGCGATTCTCTCGAAAATAAAATCAAACGAGCGATGCTATATGAGAGTCGGTCAGATAGTCCAATTGTCTCACCTCTGTGTTATAGTCACCAGCGCGAACTACGTACGTCGCCTTGTTGTATCCCTCAAGACAGTGAGCAGCCGTAAGGACGTGCAATGGCGAAATAATAATAGCGCCGCACCAGTGGTTCGATCGGCTGTGTCCTCGCACTCGTATACTGGCCTTTCGATATTAATGAAAGGTGCCTTTTTTTCATACAGAAATCATACACACTCTGGTATGGAAATTGAAATGGTTACCTGCCAGGGATATGACCCTTTCGGTGCAACGTTACCCCTGATCACTCTTTGAAAGAACGGACTATCGTCGGGAAAATCTTCGAGTCGTTTGCCGCACTCGGCCGGTAGCAGATCGTTTATGTTTACTTCCGGAAGATACGATACAGTTTCCTTCCCGCGCTGCTCCGCCAACAGTACATTTATAGTAAATATTAGACGAATAAGATAAATTCAGATGGGATAATGAGCTACAAAATGTACAGATACGAGTTCTCGTGGAAGGGAAGCACGTTTGATCCCTTTATTATTATTATTATTATTAATATTATTAATTAGCTGGTAATCGATAATAATTCGTACGGCATTTACAGATGGCATTTACATTGCGCAAAGGTATATAACTCAAGGAGCAGGACAGTGTTACTCTATCAATGGGGGATTGATTACCTCAGACTCTGCAAAGACGTCTCCAACGGTACAAATTACTCCTGCATCCTCGTCGTGGCCACAATTGTGCTGACCCCAAAAGCTGTGCTCGCATCGATACAATTGGCTCTCGTTTCCTTGACAGGATACCTGGAAGATCACAACGAGCTGCAGTGTATCACGTTTTATAACTTGGCGTTTAAGAAGTATTTCCAAAACCCTTTACGGGTCAAAAAAGATGAAGTGATGCGAACTGCGCTTAAGGGTAAGCAAATTCGTACAATACCTCATCGAGCCATATGGGACCCTCGCCAGCACCGAAGGCCCCATTCTTTTTAGGAATCGAAGGTCCCTGATAGCCAAGCGATTTACATATGACGGTGGCCGCCGCCGTCGTAAAGTCGTCATCGCATACTGTTCCCCAAATTCCATGATGACGCACCTCAACTCTACCTTCGAGCGGACTGCTGCCATTTGCGAGACGTAATTCGAATGGTACCTGCGATATCATATTTGGCGCATTCAGTTGGAAACAATAAAGCGGGGACTAAAAATCTAACGAGCTGACATCTCTACATACATCGCAATGCTCGGGACTCTCATCGGCGCCGTCTGGACAATCCTGCACTTCGTCACAAATGAATGCCGTTCGAATGCAAACAGGACTGTTGTCGCACTTCCAATGATCTTCCTGGCAGGTGTCCATCGCAGTTTTGCAGACGACACCTACGGCTTCCTCCGGTAGACAGTCATGGACGCCCCAGCTATGAAAAATACGCAGAAATGAAGTCTTGCGTTTTCGAGTGTGACGGACCCGTGGAGCTTGAAAATTCTTATGGAACATTGGGAGCAGCGTGTCATAGCTCACCCATCAAAGTCGCATTGTCTCAGGGAAGTTTCATTGCCGCGGCATTTGAGCTGGTCGACGAAGAAGCGCGTAGACGGTACCAAATTGCCATAGAATCCCCCTGGTCTGACCTCGAGAGCTCCCAGTTCAAAACCTAATTCCCTGCAGACGACTCCAGCATCGATCATGCCAAACCCATCGTCGCAGACCTGGCCCCATTCGCCGTGCACTACGCAATACCGATTCTAAATTTTTGTCACTGAATTCATATTTTACAGCCTAGCAAAAACTTGTAGCAATTAGCGATCATGCAATATCATACATCCTATCAAAAACGCAAAGTTCCTCGCAATGGTACTAAATGGACGGGAAAGAAAAGTTGAATAAATCATTATTTTGTTAAAAATGTAAAATTACCCAAGGAACAAATTCGAAATGTCTCCTGTTACCGAGATGGAACTATTATTTAAACATATTAATTTCGAGCTAATTATTATAACATCATTCTTTCAGTCTGACGACTGAGTGCTGTCATTTGGAAACCATTGTGGATGTGAGTACTATTTACTTACCTTTCACCTCGATTCTTCCTTCGTGACTGTTGCTTGTGCCAGACAACCGGATATCATAGTCGAGTTCCTCGAGTGTACAAGTGATTTCATCCGAACGATCGTTGCAGTCATTCTTGCCGTCGCAACGCAGCAACTGACTGATGCACTTTCCATTGTTGCATCGAAACATGTCATTGCAAATGACGGATCTGTCTGTCATTTCGTAATAATCAAAATCGTTGCTGGGTTCGAGAGCCCCCGTAAGGCCGACGTTTCCATCACTCAGTAAGCACACATTGCGTCCAAAGCTAACAACAATAAATATTTGGCAAGATACTAAGAATCACTATCGGTCAAATTACAAAAAAAGAACTAAACGCTTTAAAAACATACTTGTGAGCAAAGGATCGGCAGGTGAAGTCCGCTCCCTTACATCTGAGCGCACACGTCTTCAACGGAGTATCTAGCCACTTCTCAACATCGTGTCCTTTCAGTCTGTGCTTCGGAGTCTTTGTGAAGTGATCCAAGTGCAGCGCGCAGGATTCTTCGTCCGCCCCGTTCGTACAGTCCTTAAAAGATGCGAAAGGGATGCTCTTAAGTGTCAATAATGTTGGAAAAATACAGATAGAACTAATTTATTACCTCGTCTCCATCGCAGAGCCAGGCTTCAGGTATGCACTCTCCGGCAGTGCACTCAAAGTACTTGGGCTTGCAGCCACTCCCAACGTTCGACTTTTCCGAACCTAGAAATAGTGCGATCTATTCGTGAATAACTGAGAGCTGCTGTGACAGGTATTAGCGTCAGTGAAATTTACCTAATGAATTGCACGCTGGGATGTCGCAATGCTCGCGCTCTCCGAGAGCAGTGAAGCACCACGGCACCGATTCCTCCATTGGATTGGGATTTCTGCAGTAGTTATGCCCTTCGAGCTTTCCTTTAATCCAATTCGGAAGTATCTGTAACATCAGCATCGAAACTAGGAAAAAGTTCACTCATGTATTCGCATACAGCAAGACTCACCGCCAGCACCATAGAATGTTTTAGAATCTCGTCGTCCCAGAAAAGACAATCTTTTCCGGAAAATGTTATATTAGCTGTGCCCGAGTATCCATCCCCTTTGCCGGAAACGCACCCTGAACGACGAACGAAGAATGTAATATAAATGTTATCAACATTCGAACAAGTAAACACCTAATAGAAACTGTACCAATGTCATTAAAGGGTTTTTCGCAAATGAAGTAGTGTCCTTGAAAGGATGTAGCACAGTCCTCCGCGTCCCAAAAAAAGTAATCAGTCAGACAGGAATGTTCGGGATGTTCATGGCAGGGAAACTTTCGTTTCATGACGATGCAGGCGGGCCTGGAGCTCACCCACGGAGACTTCCTTTGATCATTCAACCAGCCTGGCCACCATTTGCTGAACCTAGCCGTCAGGTAAAATAGAGCCTGTCAGAAGCGCTCGTTATTTATTCGAAGGTTCACGCCGTTTTCTTGGTGACTGAACTCACTTGAACTTTGCGCTATTCGTGTCCTGCCAAATCCAGACGGTTCTGTTCATAGTAGTAAAACCCAGACCAGATGTCATAATCGACTCCACGTTTGGATATGTTTGAACCAGCCACTCGGATATGAAATTATTTTCATGCTGGCTAGTAATATCCAACAATTTTGCTCCCCTGGAGGCGCAGTAATTCAGAGCTTCGACATGATTCAGTCCTGAATCAGGACTGGCCAGATGATAGCATTGTCCACCGTGGGGAATTTCATCGCTGCGACAATGTGCGACCCTGTTTTGAAAACACTGAACTCCAACTGCATCTCGCTCCACTTGGCATTGTTGATCGTGAATGAACCTGAGTAATCATCAAATGGATTGGCTTATCCGTTACTGAATAAGCTGCATGTACATAAGCTCGAATCTCGCGATTTTACTTGCACTCTTGAAAGTTCGTTTCGTTCCCGAAGCAGGTCACGCTGCTGGCGGCGATCCAAGTGGGAGAGTGCGCTTGATTGAATCTTCCCTGCCATGCCATCTCGGCGCCACTACGTAGACGATACAACTTAGAAAACTCAAGTGCATACTGCTACGTCTCTGATCATCCTTATAAAAGGACTACGACTAAGCTACATTTTTACTGATAAAACCTTTACCTCAAATATCCAAGCTGGCGACACACAACGTGAGCCTCTTTGAGAGTCCATTGGTTTCTCGAGTCGCAAACTGTACCCCAACCTGGTTGCGCACCTTGAACTTCAACATAACCGTCTCTGAGGGTCAACCCACCGCGCAGTCTTATTACCTGTCACCAAAAAGACTCTCACGAACTTGTACGTTATCGGGAGGGCGATATTTGATGTTGTCCTTACCTGTCCTGAGATTGGAGTGACTGATCGAGGTTTCTTCGACTGCTCGATTCCAAGTGGTTGTACAGCTGGTATGTAATACACGGGAAATGGAGGTTCTTCTGAAAGTAAATTAATAAATCGACTGATGTTTATTTGACACACTCCTCTGTGAGCTTAACAAACCAACGCCTCAAAGATGAATTTCGCATGCTTTTGATGCTGATGCATATAATCCATCCCCAGAAGCAAAAATGAAGAGCAAAAAGCCGCAATTGCCAAAAAAAGTTGAACAAAAGAAAAGAAAAAAAAAACGACTTACCATACACCGAAGTAATGTTTATACTATGTCCTACTGGTCATGCGCGCACCCATGGAATCCTACGAAGAACGTACCTGGGTGTACCCATGATACAAATACACGAGGTATAGCCATTAGCGGCCATATTTTGGTCAAGGTCGCACAGGGACCAATGACGGCCGGTTCAATGCAACATCAGTTTCACTATGGCACCTTAAAATGGAACTGACGTTGCTGCGTGATGACAAAATATACGTAAAGTCAGTGAATCAGAGTAGAGAGGGTCCAGTCACGTCGCTGTCTAAATACGCAGAACCGCTAGTGGCTACACATCGTCCATTTGTATCATGTGTTTACCTATTTACCTGTTACAAATACTACATTCTCATTGAAGACATCTGTGGCAAGCTTCTCTCTGTTGACTGATATGATTGACGCATTCGCATCACTCGTTCCGGTTTTATTCTTGAAAACAAGTTTCGGCTTCCACTTCTCTTTGTTGTCGGATGCTGAGAAAGGGACTCCAGGCTCTATAAGATCGTTGATAAGAAAAGTGACATTCTTCTGGTGCTGTGCTTCAGCCTTGTCTACTTCCATTGACACTTTCGTGGTTGGTTTTGGGATTCTTATATTAGAATCTGATACAGAATTCCAAGTATTGTGAATTTTTTTCGAAGAGAATTCATACTTCGTACTTGTATCTATCTCAGGCACGAAGGTCTTTTCAATGTGATGAACGTGGTCTCCGTGGATCGTTTTATTACCAGGATGATAATTACTGGCTGTGGCAGTAAGATCTAAACTGTCCGAATGCGCCACCGATTCTATTGTCGATCTCTCGACATCAGGAGAGACTGTTGGTTTTCGTGAACCGTAAGAATTGGCGTAAGTCTTATTTAAAGCGTACGTGTAAATTTGGGCTTTCGAATGTCCCTGATTTATCTCCACTTCTTTTGTAATGTAGTGACCCTTTATGCCGTTCACATTGACATAAATACCCTTTATTCTCTGCGGATTTCCAATCTTCACGGGGCTTTTAGATCCTCCTGTCTTCGCATCTATAATGCGTGCAGAGAACCATCTCCATGAGCAACCGACTCAAGCTACCATTTAGTCATTCGAGTATCTTATATACCAAACCTTGCATACCTGTTCGCGACGCTCCCTTGGCTTGCTGGAAAATGTTAGTCTTGGCAGCCCACTGATCTAACCTCGAGTCCAACTGCCTGGCTTTTGCAGGCTCCGTATGAATGTTCGTTCTTCCAACCCACTGGTTAAACGTTCCTCCTTGCGCCATCCTATTAGTACCTGAAACTGCGTTAACCTTCCCTGAATCTCTTACAACGATACCTTTGCCTTGGTCCTTCTCTATGTTCTCCTCGACTTCCGGTCGCCTCATCTTGGTCTCACGCTCTCTTCCCTTGATGGCGCTGTCCTCCATTGGATTCTTTGACCGTCCCTCCAACTGTAAAGTGCTCTTTCGGTTGCTCTCAGTAGCTACCCAGTATTCCTTACCATATCCATGATTCGGATGGATTTGGGCATGAGTCGACGAAGGCCGAAAGCTTGAACCTTGATTTGTGCCAGCTTTAAAGCTAAAGTTCGTGCCTTCGCTACCATTCGCAAAGCGGCAAGTAGTATTAGCTGAAAAAGCCGTGTCCGTGCGTGTCGTGCATAGCGATGTGTCATTTGTGTTGTTGTTAATCGTTAAAGGAGTAATTACTGTTTCTGTCCGTTCTCTGCTGCTTGAGATCTCATACCCACCTGTCACCAATACTCAGTTTTTCATCCTAATACTAGATAAGACTGTCTAGGCTAGCACTTAACGTTGCCAAAGCGATGGGGTCTACACATCAATGCATTAAATACTAATTGCAAGTACCTTGATTCCAGGTATTGCTCAGTGCAGGCCTTTGACCCAACTGTATTCCTCCTGCCTGAACTGGACGAATTCTTTCTGGTTGAGTCACATGCGATTCTAGTCCACTCAGTGAAGTGCCACTGTCATCACTTTTACTCAGTGAATGATGCTGTACGTTTGTCGAGGTACCGACGCTGTCCTTATCGGTGCCCTCGACTTCCTCGAGCAGCTTGTAACTGCTGTCCACGTAGACATTCTCATTGAATTCGTTGACTTTCTCGAAACCCCTTCTTCCAATATCTGAGGTATCTATTGGAGTAGCTTCCTTTGGAATATCCTGGCTTCCCCTAATTCCGGTATAATGCTTATGATAAGTACTTTGACCATCTTCTTTGAGCGCGTCTTCATCTGTTTTTGCTGTTTTCCACGGTTGATCCACACCATCGGATCCATCCGTGGTTGTTTCATGATTATACCAATAATGGCGGTCGTGGCCCTGACCGTAATGATAATCATGTTGACCGTTATTGAAGACAGACCCATGCTGATTTTTATTGCGGTTCATATTTCCCGGTACTCCATAACTTCCTTGCCATTGTCCATTCTCCCTAAGATTAGTATCTGTGGATCCACTCTGCTGCTGATAATAATTGGGATTCTGATTATGCCATTGAACATCGTGATCAGTACGATCTTCCCTTGCTCGATTGTTATTTCCGATAAAAGAAGTAGGATGTCGATCTTGACCGACGCCACTCGATACAGATTGAGTCCAATCGTTATGCGAATTCTGTTGGATTTCTTCCCGTCGATTATAACTTTGCTGTCGATTCTCCCAAGTGTTAGCATTCCCATTACTATTTTCAGGCCAATGTCCACTGAAAGTCTCTTCAGGCTGAGAGTCTTCATCATAGGCTTAAGAACAGAGGATACGTATTAATGTACAAGAAAGGAAGTAAAAAAAGAATGAAATCAAAGAAAAACTATTGCTATTGGTACGATCGTAATATTATCTACCTCTGGCGCAACCATCGACATTATACGGCCAATCGCAAACGGATGACGTCGGATTAAAAACTGTTCCTGGTCCACAGTCCATCACGTAAGTAATTCCATTGGCGCACTGGAGAAATTTCTTGCAGTCAGTTGGATGTGCCAGTAGCCCCGTGTGATACGCGGGACACTCCACCTTCCTTTTAATTGTTTCTGAAGTCTCCCTTGATTTCGGCGGACTGTACACTTCAGACGGTGGAACAGTCGCTGCTGCTACCGCTTCGACATTCTTCAACGCGTCTGTATAAAAAAAAAAAAACAATATTACGTATCTTAAGATGGAAATCTATTATAGAAATAATCATTTCTTAACTAGCTATCAGTCGTTAACCTTCGCAACCCCTAACATTGTATGGCCAGTCGCATACATTGATCGTCGGATTAAACACAGTTCCAGGACCACAATCCATTGTGTAGGTATCGCCATTGACACATTGAAGATATTTAGTGCAATCTGATACATGAGCTAATAAACCAGTTACGTGTGGAGGACATTTTATTGCCTAAAAAAGATATAAAGTTTGATATATTCGATACAAGATCTTTAAGAATTCTTCGACCTACATTGAAATTCGCGGTTTCCCGCAGAATTTGAGGTTTTGAAATTTGAACGAACGGTTCTCGATTGGCGGTGTAGTCCAGGTAGTCAGGCGACGTAAAATCCGCCAATTCACCACCGTAGCATTTAACCTTGTGTGGAAAATCGCATTCAAGTTTCTCGGGACTGAATAGCGTTCCTGGAGCGCAAGGCTGAACGAACGCCCGTCCGTTCCAGCAGTTGACAAAGAACTTGCAGTCCGGAGGATAAACGAATTGTCCACTCGCGCCTGCATAAGGACATCCTACTCCAGATACGGAATTATACTTCGCAACGGTGCTGGAATGCGTTGACGCTTTTGAACTTAATATCTTCTCTTTTCGCGGCTTCTGCAATTATTTAATAGAAAGAACCGTTAAAGCACATTCCTAACTACGTAAAACCACCGAGGGTGTGCACGCATTATAAAGAATCGAACTCGCACCTTGTGATACTTGAGGCTATCTTGGTATTGATAAGTCTCTTGGTTCTCTGTCAGTTCATCAAAAGGCGAATTCCCATGGGTTTCTTCATAAGCCTTTTTAACTTTACCAGCACTAGAAAAGCGTCTGGAATATTCATCGCGGCCATTTTGTTCGTAATTATCATGATAACTTTTTTTCTTGGACGAAGGATTTGACTCAAAGTGCGTAGCACCGTTGTCGAAATTCTGCTTCGTTTGTTCAATTTGCTCGCTGTCGGTGCCGTCGTGAACGGGAGTGCCTTTTATCTCTCGCCTCTGCTCAATGTCGGTACCAACCGTTTTAACCCATGGACTCCATTTACTCTTTTCCACAATCGCAGTAGTCACTTCGGCGGAATCCACACCTCTCACCTCTTCCCAATCGGATTCGGCTGATGTTTCTTCTTCACGGCTCAATCGAAAGCTTCCTTTGTTTGAATAGTGTCGTTCTAAAGGTTCACGACGCCTCGCAGGTTTCGTCGTGTGAAAATTTTGATCGTAAATCTGAAACAAACGGGTATACCCCTAACGAGTGTGCGATCGCAAGTGTATCATGAACGTGCAAAAGTCATCTTGAAAATTTTCGAAAATCTACTTCTACGACGCGTCCGCCATACTAGACCAATTTTTGTACAATAATATGTAATACTGCGTTAGATATTTGAATGCAGATGATGATTGCTTACCGTTAATGAGACTTCCGTTAGGCAAAATATTACCAAGAGAATGCCCGTTTTATTTGAATGTTTCATCTTTGACACGTACTCAACTCACAGTATGCTGTTACTTTGATTAATAAACATGTAGTATATGTTGTATAGAATCAGCGTTACGTTTGTTCAAAGTGAAAATCGTATCTACAAGACTCGCGTCGAGGTTTGCAAGAGCGAAGTACTCCCGGGAATTTCTGAGAAAGGGTTATCTGTTTATCTATAGGGTCAGATCAAAGGTTGTGTTAACATTATGACGTTCATGTGTCAAAGTGTACATACTCCGCCTAAGCACAGAGAACCCAGTTGGCAGGCACTTGTGCAGATACCAATTGCCAATTGTGCAAATTATGCTTCAGCTATTCAACGTTAAGATTCGTATACATATATACCTAGACATCATACTATAGACATCAGCTGATATTCCTAAAGAGTATCATACTAGTTATGTATTTGTATCCGCACGAAAATGTAATTTGACAAGCAGATCGTGTCTGCATATCCAACAACATCGAGCGTCACGCTTCTCTGAAATTGAGAAATCATTTGAAAATGGAATAGAAACAATATTGCATTTATCATTCGTTTATAATTTTTGCGACGTTACTTATGCGTGAGCTATCGCAATTACTCATCGTCGTCACAAATATAAATGAAATAGCTATTTATTTATAATTGATACATAAAATGACAAGGAATATCACAGTTTTTTCATCTTTTCTAATTCATTTTGAAGACCCAACCTGTTACGGATTTTTTCAAAAAGATGTGAGTACGGCTTTTCCAATTCTACATCTGTTTTAGGTATCCCCATGAGCCTTCGAAATTTCGGACACACAAGAAGAAGATTTTGAAAAATTCCGAATAAACTGCTTGTTGTCCAATACAAAGTGATACACTGTAAGGAAACAAAGAATTTGTTGCTTTCTTTAACAAAACTATTATAATACGACATCTGTGATGGGTCGGATTTTATTTATTCTACTAAAACTTACTGATGGTATATATGCAGCCACTGGCACCAGAGCTATAGAGAAACACCTCATAAAATTTGTAGCATATTTTTGTATTTTATTGTGTTCTCCAACTTTCAGCATATAATGAATCTACAAAAAGAATATAATTGCCTCATTAAATACTTGTTCATATAAGAATCACCCATTGATCACGTACTTCAATAACTGCTAAGTTCGAAAGACCATACAATACTGGCAATATAAAAGTTGGATCGGGATTCGTCAAATTCGAAATCCAAGCAAATCCACCTACTGCCATCTCGAGATAAGTTATTTGAGCAACTGTAACAATAAAATTAAGAACCTTTTTGATGCAATAACAAAACCACTCAAATTGATCTTCAACATTGTTCTAAAAAAAATTGGTTAAGGGTGTCTAACCTGTGTCGCCATGAGGCAGCATGTAACACAAGTTCCTGAGGGTAATCGATAATATCACCCATAATGGAATTTGAGCGATCAAAAGCACTGCTCCTTTCATAGGATGACAATTATCACGTACAATCAGTTTATTCCATTGTGTATTCAGCTAAAACAAAACAAGCAAAAAGAACATTGACCTGTTCAAGAAAAAAAAAGCAATGTGACTTCAAAACATTTATTAATACTTAACATTCCACTATTACTGCCATCCAAATATTACTTACTGAACGATTATATACAGATCTGGCATAATCTTCAGTCCACTTAAATTGCCTTACAGCCAAATTAGTTTCTTTCTTAAGTTCTTTCACTATGTCTTCCATTTCATATTTAAGATTATGTAATTTTGCCGTAATGTATGCCTGTAACAATATATTGTTGTTAATTTTGAAAAATTGTCCTTTTACATAATACGGATCCATAAATTTATACCTGATAACATGATAGTGGTATTGTTACTAGGCTTCTTGCAATGACGGTAGCAAGTACTATGGTAGCCCACCAAGGCAAACCTGTACTTGAATGTAATGAGATCAACGAATTTTGTACAAATTCAACAGGTGGGCATTCTGATAATTTTTTCCAAATTCCTGTCATCACCATCAGAGGTGCTTCAATGTTATTTGAGCCAACATGCTCTGATGCAGAATTTGTGGAAAAATGTCTAACAGCAAGAGACAATCTCCTTGGTGTACTGTGACTTAATAAGCCAATGTGTAATACTTGTGAATAAGATTCAATATTTTTTAAAGCTATCCTTCTTTTTGACGCACAAGCCTTAGACCTATATCTAAAATTTTGAAAAACTTCGTAATCATGATCCACAGTCTTAGGAATCATATACTCTTGAATAAAATCAGTTTTCAATGAACCATTAATTTTTGTACTGGATTTATCATAACCATTGTTATCAATGGTAGTACTACGAGTGTAAACGTTGAAATATCGTTGAACTGTCAAACGATAATCTGTAACCGGCTGCGCGAAAGACCGAGTATTTCGAGTATTGCGAATTAAAGAATAAAAATCTCGTGTTGTTTGTAAAACAACATTAGTTTGCATTTTTAGTGCTTTAATTTAAGCACAAACGCACAATTCGTCTGGATATTCTTAATGGTTTACGGTAATAATCACTTCGTGCCCTGCATGCACGTTATGAATGATCTGGAATGATCAAGGTAGATTAGTTTAGGTTAGGTTAGATTAAAGGGAAACAGTATTCGATTCGTCCAGATCAGTCCAGATACATACGCCGTCATCTAATAGTCATCTATCCTTTATATACTCTCAAAGAGTAGCTATCATAATCATTGCACACCAGTGGTAATGATACACTTTTGTGATTTACTTTCAAATAAAATATTAAATTACAGTACTGTATCATTAATGTGGGCAATACAGTGCAATAGAGTATTATAGATAATTCATCTTCGTTATCTGACTACTAGAAGCTACGCCAGGAGAATCAAGTTCCTTGAGCAGCTTGAGCATATATATGAAGAATCTAGGGAATTTTTTGAGAGCACTGATCACGTATATGCCCAGTGTGTATGTAGCTGTATGTAATAGGACCGCACTATAATGCTATTTCCAGAAATGAATAGGGAGATGCTCAACGCTACGATTTTAGGCGATACCGGCGATACCAAAAGCATAGCGCTATTCGTAGCGGCGAATCCGGAAGTAGGATTTTGTAATCATCGTCCCCGTCGATAATGCGTATCCCGTTGTAGCCGAGCTGAACGTGATCATGAACGTGTATCTCGTCAGACAGAGATTCTCAGCTACTTATCGCTGGTTCCCAAACCAACAACCCCATAGAAAACGAGGCTGGGAACTGTAATAAGAACTGTTTAAGAACTATTGAAAAAGCTTATTAACACTTTAAAGTGTTATGGCCTCTGACCTATCGAATAACTGTCGCAACAATACATTTTGCAAATGAATATTATGCACTTACCCATGTACCAGCGCGTACATTTAGAATAAATGTATGCAGCGTATTGCCTTCAATATTTTATATAAATGTTAAATAATAAACTGAATTTACGGCAACCATAATAATTGAAGGTGCTAAGGTGCGACTTTTGTTATAGTAAATCTTATCGAGGTTACACTGTGCGCTCATACTTAAAATTGCAAATATCTGTTGAGCGGCGTTGTTTTAAGTGTTGCTTTGGGATTCAGCGGTGAGTGGCGGAGAACCTCTGTCCGCCAAACTATACGTTCGTGATCATGTTCACTTCGGCTATGACGAAACACGCATTATCGACGGAGGCAATGCTTACAAAATTATCGACATATAGCATGCAGTACGCGATCCCTACTTCAAACTCCTTGAAATAATGTCCACTTGAATAGGCAAAGAAGAACTGAGGTGGCGGCCAGTAGTTCTCCCTTTCTAATGTTCCCATTGGCTACGTTCTGTATACACTCGTACTACGGCTGCTGAATAAAAAGAGACAGGGCTTGGCCGCCACCAGTCGCCATCTTTTTCTATCAGCTGACCCTTTTTCCTATGCTTGTGCGTAGTCCATGCTATATGTGGATGCGTAAAATCGTAGCGTTGTACATATATCTCACTACTCATCTCTGCTATTTTAGTATACAGTGGTACATATTAGATTCTTCCACGTTTGTATTTCTTGAATATCATTTTTTTCCTTTATAATCGAAGGTACCTCCAAAGGACATAATATATTTATAAAATTGGATTACTGTCTGTATCATAATGGTAAGTAGAGCTGTTATTTGCAGCTATTTAATTGAAATAATGTATTAAGAAAAATCAGATGTGTTACCTTTTAAGGTTGCATTATATTCATTTAAGTGATATTTCACAGTAGATACAAAATTACATGCTAAGATTATATGCATCCACACAACTAATTTAACATAAAATTCTACAATTTTCTTTATAATTATGAATTTAATAGATAATTCTTCTCTGCTCCAACTTGACAAAATAATGATGCATGACTCATACTGCATTTCTAGAGCACATATTGCAGATTTGAACCTCTATTTAAAATAATTTTGTCCCTTCGTAGCAAAACCCTAACGAAGATACTGAGTGGAATGACATTCTTAGGAGTAAAGGTATCATTCCTGAGAAGCAAAAAGAAAAGGAAATCACTGAAGATCAGATTGTCGATTTACTGGAAAATACAATAGATAAAAAAACTGGTCGTGGTAATGTACTTTTTTTTAATAGATTTTGATTATAGCATTCATAATACATTAATTTGTATAATCATATAGGATACAATCATCTATCTCAATCTTTTTTTCAATGCAGCTGGAAATGACCTAAACTCCAGGACATTAGATGAACTTGATGAATTAGAAGATGAAGAAGATGAAAAGGTACTTTTAGAATATCGGCGTAAAAGGATAGCAGAGATGCAACAACTGGCAAGTAAAGCAAAATATGGTGACGTTAAGGAAATATCAGCACAGGACTATGTGCATGAAGTTAATAATGCTGGAGAGGACATATGGGTTGTTCTTCACCTTTACAAGCCAGGGTATATTATTGATCATAAAGATTCAAATTATAATATAAGCCTTTCAAACACAATTAACCAACATATGAAAATTTATAAATACCTCTTGCCTTAATTATTTTCAGTATTCCTCTTTGTACATTGGTAAACCAACATTTGGCTGCACTTGCAAAGAAATATCCAGCAACCAAGTTCTTAAAAAGTGTATCGACCACATGTATTCCGAATTGGCCAGACAAGAATCTTCCTACTATTTTCATATACAATAATGGCAACATGGTTAAACAGATTGTAGGCCCCATCGAATTGCGAGGCATGAAACTAACAGAACCAGGCTAGTATTTGTACTTAAAATTTTCAAATTCTACATATTTGGTTTAACAATTACTAGAATATAAAACCTGTTTATAGAATTGGAATGGATGCTTGGAGAAGTAAAAGCATTGCCCACAAAAATTACAGAAGATCCTCGACCGAAACCGCGTGATATTTTATTTTCTTCACTGAAAGATCAAAATGATGACCTTGCTGAATACAATGACTGGTAATCGTAAATTACCTGTATTATATATATATATACATATACACATGCATTATTACAATTCATTTATTTATATTCATCTGTATGAAGATAAATTATTATGCCAATATTTCTATTCATGGGGATATAATTTATTTATAAAAATAATAAAATATTTTGCTCTTATATCAGCTGTTCATTAGCATATTGTAGACAATTCCGAAAATAATTAATGATTAATAGCGATATTTAATAAAATAATAAGCACGAGACGTATTTTAAAGCTGCTCGAAAAGAGTAAATTGTTAATTTTGTAAAATAACGAATTGTGGGGCCCCAAACTATTTAAATACGCTCCTGAACACCTTTGTGATCTCTTCATGGAATGTTTATGTTTTCTTATCGCGTAAGGACTTAACTTGTGTACTCGTGCCGTCCTCAGTCCTACGTAACTCAATAAAAACGTGGCAAAGGCCAAGATTATTGCTTAAATCTTTGTAACAGTTGGAAAAATGAACATTTTCTAAAGAAAGATCCAAACACCGTTTATCTACCGCTATCTTTCTAAACATGTCACATGTGTAACACAATGTTCACCCCGAGATTTTACGGCGGCTGTCATTCTTTTTGGGCTCTGTTTCTCCCTCAGTCAAGGTAAGTGTAGTTTATAAAGTTTTGTTTTATTTTTTTTCAAACTTGTACGAATTATATGCATTTTTTGACTATGTAAATTTTCTCATCTTTCGAATATCCCTTCTTTTTTATCGAATCGTCTATTAGCAACATCATGCGTTACAACTGATGCCAGAGGACACAAGCTGTGTATCTGTCACTATAATTTTTCAGAATTACACTGTTATTTTGTAGGTACTGTGGAAATTAATCTACGCTATTTCATCATATCAACGTCTTTAAACCTTATTTTCAGATTAATGTTGTTCAAATTCAGAAAAATCCGACGGAATGGCTACCCCTAACTCAATGCTGATGAATGATAGATGGAAGTCCAAAAAAGAAGTTTTTCTCCTTTCCATGAATGCTTTAAAACGTCAAAATCTTAACTTAACAGATCAAATCTCCAAAGTATGTACAAGAAGAATAATCAAAAACTTTAAGGCAAAAACGATTTTGCTTATGTTGAAAAGAAGCAATGAACAATCTGAGGATGGAATAAACTGGAACAACTTGAAGAGGAACAGTCAAACCATTGCTACAATTTCTCCCACATCTGATACAATAGTTCATTATAATTCTCAACATTCATCAAAGATTTCAGAAACTATATCAGCAGATCATTTAAATATAGATGGCAAGAGATCTAATACTGTAAAGCCATTACAAGTACAGAAGACTCTGTCACAACAAGTCACTCGAAGTTTACCAAACATTTTAAGACCTAAATGTGCGAAATTAAAATATAAAGCAGAGAGTTTAGAAAATTCACAGGATTGTCGATATGATGTACCAGAGAACCTTGGACATAATTGTGATGTTTTAAAACACATGTCTAGAGAAGCACATCAGACTACTGCAACAGAGGTAAATAAAGTGTATATTAAAAAGTCTGGAAATAAAAGGAAACAGGTCTATAAGCCTTTGTCCATAAAACAAGAGAGCCCTAAATGGGTATCAGAAAATGAAATAGGTGAAGAGACTAAACTTGAAGGAATTTTCAATGAAGAGACTTCTAAGGAAATGAATGTGAAAACAACATTTACTTCTTCCGATAAAAATAAACTAAGAATCAACAATGTAAAAGAAAGTCAAACAGTTATGACCGATCAATCACTAAATTGTATGCTTAATTCCAAAATGTGCATGGAACAAGAATTTTACTCAAACACAAGTATGATTGATCAAGGAAATATAGAAAGTCAAGATTTTAAGTGTACTTCAAATCAGAATGAAATAAATGGAATCCAGTCAGAACTTTGTATTCCAAATTATACAGATTTTTTAGGAATAGGGAATTACTTGGCAGATTCCGATGAAGTACACAAGTTATTACATCCAACTTTGGACGATTTTAATCACAAGACAGATAGTAGTAGAAATAGTGATACCAATGATTTGGATTTGTTAAGTAGACACGATTGTGCAGGGCAACACGTAGAAACGGTCAGAAAATGTCTCCCAGAGAGCATCATCATTAGAAATGACATCTGCGGACGAGAAAAGGCAAATAACGTCGTAAAGGCAAATGAGTCTAAATTTGAATGCAATAACAATATTCAAAATATTGGCAACCTAAATGTTCATGAAATTCTTGACTCACAAGTAACTGCTTATAAAATTTCGGATGATGTTTTGGATTTACCATATGCTTTAGTAAATAATAGCATGAATGTTCAAGAGACATCCGATAATTTGATTACCAAAAGTAAATTGCTTTTAAATCATAAGAATTCGCACAAGAAGAAACGTAATAAATCAACGACCAAGAAAACGTCTAAAGACAAAAGGGACAAAAATAAATTTGATAAGGCTGCCTCATACTGTTTGACAGAAGGCACCGAACAATTTGGCGATGGTAGAAAACTTTCATTTAATATAATAATTTACTAAAAATTAACCTGCTTTTTCTTACATGCCGTCTCAGGTGTAAGGTTTTCCTTTCCCCTGAACATGCATTACATTTGTTTTAGGGTCCTTTCGCGAATTCAAAACCAGTAGTATATACTACGACGCCGAGAAGAATATTTATACAAATAATTTAAACTTTTGTAAAAATCTTATAACTACTTACGACTCTGCATCTTGTGAAAAAAAGTACAAACGCAGATCCGATAAACTAGATCACATTAAAACATTGCACGAGGCCGCAATTTTACCGAAGGAACCACCAGCATCGTTAAGATGCACTAGCTGTTCTAAGGTTTACAGCAAACGTGGGTCGTTAAAAAAACACATGGAACTCCATGAGAACTTCCGGTAAGCCCCCATCAATAAATCAATATACCGACTGCAATGAAAAAAAATGCATTAGAAATAATAAAAATTCCTATGTTATTATTACTATCACAGTTTAACTTGTAAGCGGTGCAGTAAAACCTTTCGGGAAAAGGTCGATTTTACTCGCCACGTCGATAGAAAGTGTTATAGTGCAAATACTCTGTGAACCTGATAGCACTGATAGAGAAGACAAGGCATATTTGATTTTGATATAAGAAGTACGCAAACAAAGCACCGCCATCTTGTTTATTAAAGTGAACCAACAAAGCAAATACTGTAGTAATTTTCAAAAATAATTTAAGCATTTTATTCTTTACAACAATTATATTCTCACGACGATATGCATTTTAGTTTTATAATATACTTTCCTTGTGGACTCCTCTGGTGGAGATTTATTTTTAAAAGATGTTATAAATCGCTTTGACCAATATCATTGTAGAACGTGATGACATGTTCATTTAAAAATACATTTAAAATCCCAAAATATTTGTCCCGTTTCTTTTTATTCAAGCCTAAATAATGAATTACTTTATTGCCTTTAGAACGGACAAATATGCTCCTGAAGTTTTCAGTATCTAAAAGATAGTGGAAGGAGAAAACAGTTAATAAAAATATTAGGACACAATTTGTTACTGTTGTTGCATGCACATACATTCACGAAGGAGAACATGGACATCGTATAGAATTTCCCTGCTGTAATATGAAAAGTCTTTCTAGAGCGTAGAATCAGGATAATGAAAAAGCGAGCAGTTCCTGGTGAAAGATCATACCACAGCGCTTGGTACGCGCTGTTTCCAATCCCTTCGCTCTGTTCAATAAATTACGTAATTACAAAGGTTGCCAGCGCATTACTGCGGGAAATAAAATAATTCAACAACTGTATTGCCGTGATGCATACCTTACAGATTATTGCTTCTCCGACGTAACAGTAAACGAAAAACTGGAAAGCCATTGTAATTAGGAAGCTGACAAATACCAGAAAGCCCATGGTATCTTGGGCATTTACATCCTGTCGCGAGAAAATGATCGTGATCAAGCAAATCAGTATAAAAGTGGGCTTACCTACCATCACTATGTGATATCCTTGCACGCAAAATAGGACAGTGTTGTTCAAGAATTGCCATAGAATTAGCTCGTTGAAGGAACTCTCGACTAAATTCATGAATCTATAAAATGGTTTAGGCCATGCAGTCAGTAATCACATGAAACAGTCCTGCGTTCTTGTGCTTCTGACGATCACCTTGCCAGCCGCACGTGGTTCTCGACGATACACCGAAAGCAACGACATCGTGTCCCGAGCTCCAGCAAATTCTGATCCTGTAACTCGTGGTAGCGTTCGATGAGCCTCGAAAGAACAGTCAGTTGACCACACGCGTGGAAGACAAGCAGGGCCAAGAAGCAATCGATGCTCAGGTTACTGATACTGCAAATGGCAATGGCGACGCACTGCTGGATGTAGATCAGTTCGTATGCAGGCGAGAGTTTGCTGTCAAATGGGTAGTTTGAAAACAAGGCAGGAAAGAGACGTTGTCCAGTGTTCCTCCGTGACGCGGTCAGTGGCGCAATATCAACGCCTGGAACGATCCGTTAATTATGTTATTGTAGGCAGTAGCTAGTGGTAGCTAGATTCAGATAGTCCCTAATTATTAAAGGCCTGTGAGATTACAGAGAGACATTCAACATATTTTCCATCCTGTTAAATATAGCTTTGAAATTTATAACTTGGTCCTTGACTCTTCTTCGTTGCGTTCTTAACGCAACTGTAGGTTCCCTAATAAAAATGTATTCGTAATTAAATCTCATATCCAGCCTACCCAATTGACCGGACAATGCAAAGGCAATGCAGATGATGTTTATCAGTCTACCGAGCTTAGCATATCTCATCATAGCGTCTTTCTCGTATAGCTCAAGTTTATCAAAGTCCTTCCAATCTCGGGCCACCTCTTCAACAAGGAGGCGCAAGTAGTTGCGGTTCACTCGCACGATGAATATTTTTATGATAATCAGTATGGTCGGTATCAGTACACAAAAAATTTCTATATAACCGGCAAAATCATTGCTTTCGAAGAGACACGCCGTTAATGGGATGAATAGACTGATTGCCATAAGAACCGTGACGAACAGTCGATGCGAGGAGAATCTGTCACTGTGCGGCCACAGCCCGAACCACTTCAGCCAGTAGCGATTCAGGCCCACGGCGAATTCGAAGCTTCCTTCGTTTTCTTTCATGTTTCTCGATGTAGACTTTCAGACTTAATGACTCGGTCGCCAAGAGCGAAGACATAACGAGCCGGAAGAGTGTATGCTTCTCCGTTCGACAAACACTGAACTGCTAATTTAATAATTTTTTTATTTAACGTCAGCGTGACGTACTACGTTAACGCTATGGCGGCAATGTTAAATTTGTAAACAGGCATGGGCAGGACAGCCCACATAATCAGTCTAATCGAACGCAACAGCAGCATAGAATTAATCGGACTCGCCAAACTGAAAAACGAAATATGGATAATTACTAGGCGGGCAAATTGAAAAAGACTCTTCGACCAATTTGTTTCTCCTTCTCGAATATTTACCTAATTAGGTCAAGTCGTTTTCGATCGCCCATCAACAATTAATATTTTACCTGCTACAATATATTCAATATAATACTGCAAATACTTATTTCACACTATGGCTCACTGTTGCAGAATGCTCTGTAGTAATTCTCTTTGGAGTCGTTGGTCCTGCTGGCCCAGTTTCTTTGTCACGTGGGAAAATATTTCATGAATTCATTGAAAATGAAGATATAACAGATTCGAGCGTTACTATGTCTAACAATAAGGCACGTTACTCGTTACATTGATCTTAGACGGCGAAGATAGACTTCGGGGAAGTTCCATGTTACATTTTTCGGAACGGAACTTCACAGGCCGAATCTGCAAACGAATTATCATATCGTTTCTTGTACGTGTGTGTGTGTGTGAGAGAGAGAGAGAGAGAGACACGAACAAATGACCGTCATCGAAGAATCGTTTTGACTGCATTGTAAAAACAAAGCGTGTTGTTTCCTATCCTTTGCGTGGTAGTCACTTTTTACACGCTTGCAAGCGCGTTGCTTTTACGTATCATCACCATGCCAAATTAACACATTTGTAAGTGTATAAAAAGTGACTACAATGAAAAGAATAGGAAACAGCACACTTGGCAACATGCTTCGTTTCTAAAGTGTGTTAGTTAAACTTTTAAAAGTTCGCCTCTACGTAATTGAATGGACTGGCCTTTGCGTCTTTACGTTTTTACGGCGTTTCTCCTTCGCTCTAGATAGTTGCTACTTGCTACCCAGCCGATTTGCGCAATTAACTATTCTCCCTCGAGCGCTACGTATCTCTGCTTCGTCTAGCGTGCATCGTCTTTAACTGGCAGAGGAAAATACGACGAGCGCTACATTGGTAGCCGACTGGTTCTAACGCTTTTTTCGTGGGTCGTGACGTCATGTCTGACTTTTGAATACTATACATAAATCATATGATCGGTATTATCCGAATTGCTTTCATAGTTGACAATACGATTTCACTCATTAAAGTTCTCTCGTCGCGCGACACTTTACCGTTCGATTAGAGGTTATTGATTATCCCCGTGTCTCCAACAGATAACAACTCAAAGGCCTCTTCTCAGAGAGTTTTGGCCAGCTGGCAACTGGACGTCGCGCACAATGACGATGGCGTGTCCATCCAGTAGCTATAATGACTCTGCTTCGCTTTACCCACAGATATTCGAGGTTCATCGTGAATGACTCTACGCTTACTGACACGTGAGCATCGCGGCACGAATACAACTCATAATGCTCATAGATACCTCCTTATTGAAAATTCTCTCGGTAAGTTCGGATTTCTGTAAAGTAAGAGCCTTACCTACACCTACACCTACACCTTAGGGAAAGACGTCGGTTCACTGAGCGAGTACGCTTGTTTCCACTTTTAGGAGAGTCTAGCAAGCTCAGGATTGGAGGGTACAGTCGACGGGATGGTTCAGGCTTCCCTCGATATTGCTTGGGGGGGGGGGGGGGGGTGACTGGAAAGGAGAACGATATCGCACAGGCTGAAGAGAAGTGGAGAAGCTCCCCGAAAGAGAGAGAGAGAGAGAGAGGGAGAGAGAGAGAGAACGTGGGATAGATGAAGGGAGAAAGCGAGAGAGGAATCGAGCTTTCTCGACCCTCTCGGCATCTCGCGCACAGCCTCACCCTCTGCCCAACAGCCGTGTATCTCCGGTGGCGCTGCGCCGGCCAAAATCAGAATCAGAGCTTGCGCCGGTACCACGATCCTCCAGTAGTTGCCCAGTCGTTGTCACGGGCGTAGCTGGATGCTGGATTTTTTGTGAGAGAGAATTTGAGGCTCTCGCGCAGACATTACGTGCTATTATTGCGCGCGCGAGAGCGACAGCCAGCCGGAGAGCTGGACTGACAACGAATTAAGGAGAGAAAGGATCAAGAGAGAGAGAAAGAAAGAGAGAGAGAGAGAAAGTGTAGTGTGGGGGGCGGAGGGATAATAGCAACGCAACGGGAGGGTGAAAGTGGGAGGGAGGCTGAGCGTTACGAAAAAAAAAAGGTAGATCGACAGGAAGTGAGAGGGTGAAGGAGAGGTTGAAGCACAAGGTGCAGTGTACTGTGTGTGGTGCAGTGCAGTGCAATGGGGATGCGGCTGTTGCGAGGGATTCCGCGTTTGCTGTGCAGAGAAAAGGTAAGTCCAGGATGTTCCTATTCAGTTGAGTTGCTTGGCAATCGCACGCCCGCAACGAGGATGCATGTTTCGCGTGGGCAGCGAGATAATCAAGAGGGTCAATCGGGTCCAGCGGTGAAGCGGCAGAACGGAAGACGAAAGATAGAAGATTCGAGATCAAAGGCGGAAGGAGAAAGAAGGAAGGCCCGAAGATCGTGACGGGAGCTGGAGCTTTTGAGTCAAATCCCATGGTTGAATCCAGCCGATCGAGCCGAACGCGAATAGCCGATTACCTTAAATCCTAAAGATCTGGTCAGGATGACTTCGAGGGAGGCTAATGAGTATTTGGCCGAATCGTGCCTTGCTTCTTAATATCCTGTCCTCGTGACCTTCGACAATGCTGCAAGCAGCCTGCGTAAACGCACTGAATATTTTGCTAGCTGAAATCTAAATGCTGGAACGTAGAAGGTGGGAGGCTGCGACGACGGAGCCATGACTGTTCACACCCTCCCCGAATCCAGAGTACGATCCAGTCGCACGTGGTGCTCCTCTCCTGCGACTCTCGAAAAAAAAAGATCCGTCGACTTTGCCTCGTTCATCTCACCTTTCTTTTCATTGGCCATCAGGGAGCCAATAACAAAGAACAAAGTTAAACCAACGAGCGACACGAAGCACGCGGCAAGTTGCAGCGCGCATCGACCACGCGCGCTGACGTCAGCTCAAATTTACGATTCATCCGGCGCTATCCGGGGATCACGGGAAGAAAGGGAAAGCGCGATCGGCATTCACTGTCGTGCGTCAGGAAGATAAGACTGACATATCTGTACTATAGTCCCTGATACATTTCGAACTAAGCGGTAAATATTTTCGGTGCTTCGAGACTTTTTGCTCTGACCGGTTGTCACCCATTTGGTAATTATGAACTGAATCAACTCGACCAGCCTCCGTTTGCATCTGCCGGTATGGCGCGTAACTGACATCTTTGTTTCTACCGAGTATTTTTAACGTCTACCCGTAAAACACTGTTGCAATATCCATATCGATAGCATTCAAAAATGCTCTTCAGGAGTAAATGAAGTCGGTGGCGCTGTAGTCGTCCTTGCGATATTGCTGGTCGGTACGTTGTCGTTATTTTCAAGCAAACAACGGGTTGTAACTTTTGCTGCTTATTGGCGTGGCTAGAACCTACCTGGAGAATCAAAACTGAGTTGGATCATCAAGCAGAGGTGCTTTTGATGCAGCAGTCTACGATACGCACGTGCACCGAGCATTCGAAGAAGGACGGCTACAGATTTTAACTGTTCCATGGGAATAGTTGGAAAAAGCAGTCCGATTAGACTTTTCCGAAAATTGATCACAAGTATAACGTAAAATAACATAAAATTGGGAAATTGTCTAATCAACTCTGGAGAATCAAGCGAGTAAGGAGGACGTTGGGGACATTGAAGGGTGGTTCATTTTCCACGTTAACATAGACAAGTTCGTTAGAGGTTTTGTCATCATCGATGGTGCGACCAATAAATATTCAGTCTCGCGCATAAAAACCCATCGAATGATGAAAGATCTTTAAAATCGTCGGGAAATTGGCTCATAGATCGATCGTGTCTCTAGTGAACCAGTCCCTAACCTTCTCTTTCGTCCCTCGCACTTTGTGCTCTGTAACATTACACTGGCGACGTCGCGAGACGTCAACTAGCGACGTCCGTCTATTCTCTCCCTCATAGACGCATAGACGCGGGCTCGGCCAGTTTGCGTTCCCTTTCTATCTTGAAGCAGCCAACGCACCAACTTCGTACCTTTTCTGGGAGCTGGTATCGCCATCATCAACGATGCAGTTGCTTTTTTCGAGTTGGCAATACATTTTACGTATTTCCGTTTACGCGTGCGCCTGTCGCGCAGCACAGAATTAGCTTATGCAGGCGGATAACGGAAAACAGCACAGATAATGACACAGTTTATTCAGTAACACATTTGCCACTGCGAATAGAATTCTTGCTACCAATCATTATCTATTGATCCTGAATTACTGATATACTAATTGTGCATTAGGTATTGCACATATTCATTGTAAGTCCTATAAGAGTTTATTTGTACTGTATATAAACTGTTAGTCTTAGCTAGTCAGTCAGTTGATTGGCTAGCACGGTTGACAAGCAGATGCTCGTTAAACTGGGATAATACAGTTCGATCTTTAGTTTGAGTAGCGCGGTTCGTTGAATTGTTGAATTGTTCCAACTTGTACGAAACTAATTATGCAAATTAATAATTCGCACGCTTGATCGGAGTGGACTAGTGCCAATGGCAGACCGGGGAATTCTGCAATGTACTGCCAACTATCAAAAGTCCAAGAATATTTGGCAAATTCCACTCTAGCAATGTTCCATGTCAACACAAAAAAATGTTGCTCCGCCGTAGGAAAAGAATCGATGAAACGAACAGGAGTGAAAGACAGAACATTGTCTGTTACATTGGTGAGCACCTGGCTGTTTTTCCCGCAGTGAATTTTCACGTAAAAATTGGAGGATTTAAAAGAAGAAAGGCAATGCGACCTATTCGGAATGAAAATTCGATTGATGGCGCCCCCAATCAAGGAAGGAGCCTCCACACAGTGCCTAAATGACGTAAGAGCATTGCACCACCCCTTATGACGTAATTATTCTTGACTCCTTGAGTTTCTTTTGGTTTCTGTCTCGATTATTGTGAATTCGCTTGGACTCTTCATGATTCCTTCCAAGTTAAGGTCGATTGATTTTACAAGCACTTGACTACTCGGCTCCTCTCCGTCGACGCGCGCTTAGCAGAAACATTGGGACGTCGGAACTCACGCTGTCCTTAAGTGCCTTCACTTGTTCCGTTTTATTTTTTCCGGCAACCCTCTATCGTCTATCCGAATGATCGATCCCCCGCCCCCTCTGATTGTGAGTAGCCACGACTGCCAACACACACGTGCGCGCGCTCGCGCCCGTACACGACTCACATACGTTTCTTGATAGTCCAGATATTTCCTTTGTTAATCGTAGATAAACCTAAAAATAACCTGACTCAATTTTTTAGAAATTCAAGAAATTCAAAACGAAATTCTATTATATTAGAATGTACGAATATAACAATCGAAGCCTTAATCGGATGCAGGTGCAGTTCGGCGTCTGACGTCGTGAAGTATTGTAATGATAGTTTTTGAGGTGGGAGAAGCAATAATCCGCGGTGAAGACTATCGACGATAAATCCAAGTTCACAGGTCTGGCTGCTTTTCATTCGGGGTGGCCGTCCTGCATTCGTGCCAAGAATTACAGGTTCCTCACCGAGACAATAATAATAAAAAGAAATTTGATGTAATGGATTGTGCCGTGCGCATTTACTAATTGTAAGCTGGGTAGTGAACCTCCATCGAGTTCACTCGATTCCATCGACTGATTCTGTAATGCAGCTTCACGACTACGGGTAGACATTCGCTTTATGAAAAACGAAGTCTTTGCCGAACGATTCCGTCACAATGAAGAAGGCAACTTCTAATTTACGTTAGAAGCAGATTCGAGCGAGCACATGACTTTAAAGAGGCGCAATGTTCGGCATGTACGGTGTCACGTGATGCCGATGAGAATCTTTAAGACCACGTGAGATACTCTCTGGGAAATTCATCCGCCAGACCTAACATCAACCGGAGTTAAGCGAAAGAACGTTGCTTTTTCAAGGGGACTGAAGTGCGGGAGAGTAAACGAAGGAAAAAAGAGCGAAAGACCGTCGATGAGGCTTCCCGGCGGAATCAGAGTTCATTTTCCTGTGTCCGAGCATCCGTTTCTACGCATCGGTAGAATCTGAGGCTGTCATTTTGACGGACTTGCCAATTTAGAGGCTTCTGGAAGCCCATAGGCTGTCTCGTGACTTTCCTGGGCTCTTTGTTACGCTTGGCTTACGTATGACGCTTTACCGTTTTTCCTACTTTGAGCGCTAGGACACGTAAAAGTATTAATACGGAGGAGGGAGGGAGGCGGGGGGCGAAACGAAGAATCCCAAAATAAGTGGCTTCGATCCCGAGCTTGTTGCTATTCTCGGTGTCCTACTGCATTTCAAAAGTAGTCGGTGGACCTGCGTGGGAGAATATGCCATGTGCTTACAGATCATAGGTCACGGGGTTACGGGGTCAAGGTCTTACAATCACAGGGAGCATGAGGCATTGGCCTCTGCGTCTCCAATTCGCGAAGAACAAACGACATGCAGTTTCTGATAAACGACATTCATTTCTGAACAATTATTTTCCTTTCGATGATTGTCTCTTGTTCGGCCTTTATACTGTTATTCGTATTCTACAATTTTCTCCGAGATACATTAGGTTAGGTTGCGTTCGCCAGTCGATCAAATAGCTCCTCAACTCCCCAGCTCCTAAAAGCCGTAGAATCGGAGGAGGCTGCGAGCAGCGCGCCGTCCCGCAGGAAAAATTGATTTTGCTAAGAAGACGCGCGCGTGTGCGTAACGTGTCCCCCATCACGTACAGTTGACAGAAGGAAGCATGGCCGCGCCGTGACACGGCCAACTGTGAAATCTAATAATTGCTCCAGGAGCAAAACAATTACGATATTCGGTTTATATTTTCGAATGTCAGTAGCGCTGTTGAATCTGCATTGATGCGCATTGGATTTCATTGAATTTTATTGGATTCCACTCGATTTCATCGTGCGTATACTGGTTGGCTGCATCCGTCACATTAATCCACTCGTTCTCTCCGATTGGCTGATAATCATTCGTCATTGAGGCACCAATCCAAGACAACTGCGTCTGACTGGGATTGCTGTAAGAAAGTCAAAAATTGCACGTTGGGGATTAGAAGGGATTGACTCGTCACTCGTCCTGGAAATGTTGTTAATATGTCATGTTACGTTGATCTTGTTCTCTTAAGATTCGTCTTAGGAAGTGAACACTCGCCAGAAAAGGGCAGGAAAAACGAATAGAAACGAAAAAGTCGGTGCGTGCGAGTGAGTAACGATCAAGACGCAAGAGAGTTGGACGGGTGCGCGTGCGCGTGCGCGTCTCCACCGTCGCGACGTAACGAACGCACTACGACTGCGGCGGCGTCCACATGCTTTATTGGCTACTTTGCGTTGCAAATGAATGTTCGAGTTTCAGGCCTATTGGCACTCGGACATCCGTAATGAATCTCACTTTGGCGATTGGATTTCTTTCGCAGACTTCTGCGCTTTTCCTAAGCACAACGAACTTCATCGTTCCGTTGTAAACGTACTCGCGCATTGTAGCCACAGTAACGTTTGCACGCATTACGGTCGGCAAAGACTCGAGCAAAGGCTGGACCCACCAATCCCCTCGGATTCGATTAGCTTCTTTTTTGTTCCACGGTAACTCCCGAGTCCCTACTTGAAACAAGAAGGTACCCTCACCCATGTTTTACTACTTGCTTCTGTTTACCGAGAGCTTGAGCAATTATGGCTTTTATTTTATATCTTTTACATTCCTTTCCTTTACATTTGTGAGCCCTATTTCCCTTGCAACTCAATTTCCCAAAAACTTCGCTCGGCGTTATGCTAGAAAATGAAGTACAAAAAGTGCAAGAGAGATAAAAAATACATAATTTGCGATGCTCATCCAGAGATTCCAGACTGCGACCTGCGTCTTCCACAGCTTGCAGCTAGCAATTTACCAAAGATATGAGATCAGAAATGAGAATAGGAGTTTTCAGTGACGCTGACATGTACGAATGCACACACACGCACACGCGCTCCTGCACGCACTTATACTTTGCCCGCAAAGGAAGGATTCGCCTAAGGGTGGGTAATTCAAGGGATCCACTCAGCTACTACAGCAACAATACGATATCCACAATTTCATTATTTCGCAGTCGGTTATTTCGGTTAAATCTCGGCTAACCGTCTGAATTTTATCTCTCTTGTACGTTTCTTCGTAAAGAGAGAGAAACGGAGTAAGGAATAAGAAAATGAAGAACACGAGTCGAGGCAGAAGTTAAAGACGGAGACGAGGAGGGAGGCTCTCGCGTCGAGCACCCTTTTTCTTTCGATCGGCCATTCGGTAATTCAGCCATTGAGCAATTCTGTTTGAGAGGGAAACTATCGGAGTTTGTCCTTTGCCTATCTATCAGTGAGTGGGGCGTGTGTGAGTGTCAATATGGCGCGCCCACGAGGACAAACATGGTTCAAGGCTTTGCCTCGCTTCTGTCAGCTTCCGAACCGCCGGCCGCCTGTTTGAGTAGAGAATGGCCGACGTTCTTTGCCCTTAGACACTCCGTGTTCTGCACATTCTGTACATTCTGCAACTCTGCAACTTTCATACGATTGAAATTTCTTCCTTGGCGGTCAGGTTCTCGTGAGCAACAGCCAAGAACAGTCCTGAATCCCAAGAGGATTCCTTAAACATAGGATGGCTGAATGATGGGCCCAAGAGTGTTGCCGGCGCGGGCACGAAGAAGAGTTATTCCTTCCTGTTAATAATTGAGAGAGGCACCGTACGGCCGATTATCCCTCCTAACAATAAGGCTGCATATATTAAGCCAGTATAACAAATGAATGATCAATCATAAAATTATAAAATCAGCCCACCTTTGCTCAGAGAAACTCGCGCGTTATCCGGCAGACTGGATTGCGAAAACCCATTATGTTTACGGCTGGAAGTATAGAATTCCTTCTCAGCTTATCCAAGTAGCTATATCTTTGCTAGGAGTTAATTAAGATAAGTATTAGTAATTAGGAGCGTAGTTGGAGTAGTCAGCCGCTGCTACCGGACGGAAACGATGGATACGAAGAATGTATTCTGTGAGTAAGCTCTTGTCAGTTAAACAATCTCGCCTTTTGTAGTTTTAGCGAATGGACGTCGCTTTGCTGGCGCAGCTGGATTTAGTTCTTTAGACGACTCGAAGATTTCCCAGTGACCTGCTGCGTTTCCTCGATTTGCATTTCCCTTCTGTTGAAGAGGAGCTACGCGTCCTCCGCCGACATCGGCGCAACAGCTGCAACCTGTGTAACCTGGGAAGCAAACTGGGAGGACGTCCTCGAGAGTCGCTGCCTTGGACCGATCGCTTTGCTCCGATGTCAGCGCGGAAGCCTCCAAGAGTTCAGGCAGCAGGACACTCGAATTATCGAATTCGATAAGTGATTTTCGTAAGCGCAGCTCGGTGCCATCGGCCGATAAGGAGCAGCAGCAACAGCAGCAGAACTGCCGGGGTGCAGCGAGCGCGACGCTCTCGAGTCAAGTCCGATGCCACTATAGACATCGATCACGTGACATCGAGTGTCATCCTCGACTGATCAACCTTTCTCGCACGAGTGCACCTAAGGCTAACGGCTGTTATCGTTGACACAACTTCGTGTTCGACATCGCTCCTATAAATCTACTTTACGTTATCACTTTCCACCTCCGCTTTCGCCTTTATTCACTTTCCGTCTTTCTTTCCTGAATATTCACTCGCACGCACAGAATTCTATCTTCGTAGGAGCGTTAATTCCTTTCAAACTTTTCAACATTTTCAAGATTTATCTTAAAATTCTCAGCTTAATAGGAAACAGCACACACTGCTTTTAGACTCTCAAAGATCCATATCTTTGTCGAAGTCTGTCGAAACTCTAAGACAGCAAAAAATATATAAACCACGAGAGAAATAACTTATAGAAAGGAGCCTGATCTCTCTTTCCTCCTGCTCCTGTTTCCTTGATCTACGAAAGCCAGAAGCCACGACCGCCGGATGCTGCGTCAGGAGATATCGAGATAAAACGATCGTTGCATAGCTGCGGGACCTGCTCTTCGTGCTGCTTCAAAGTAGACAACTCGATAATCAGAGGGAATGCGCTGCGGGAAGGAGAGGATGAAAGTGAGGAAGAGCAAAGTTGATAAGACGAGAAGAGCATAAGTGGCCGAGTGGTGCTCGAGCGGATGCTTGCGGATGGAACGGAGGTGCTCTTACCCGTGGGCGAATATCGACCCGAGTTTACCAACCAATACAGGAAAGTTAGGCTGCGGTTAGAACCCATCGAGCAGGCGCACCGTATAGTCGTCGCGTTCCTACGATACTGTCGCAGTACAGTATCGCGACCCACTCCAAGGGAATTCGCCAATTTTACATAAAGGAAATCTTGCTAGCCTCAAAAAGTCCTGTTTTTATTCCATAAAAACTCTCGTATCCGTAATTTTTCAATTTGCATTTAACGCTTATCCGATAATACGATCACTTATTGGGCAAATTTCAACCCAGTTATAAACCTTCGAAGGCTTTCCCTCTCTCTCCCTCTCTTTATCCTCTATTAAAAATTCTCGATTCCCTTCACTTTTCGCTTGATCCAGCATCCGTGCGACGTGGAAGTCTCTGTAAATCTCCCCGGGGATGCATTAAATATTTCGAGCCGAAATTCGAAACGAGACTCCCACAGAGACGTTAATCTTTCATGCCAGAAAGCACGGTTACGTATCTACAATCCCCCGCCCCAATCAGGAATCTCAAACCGTGTCTGACTTTGTTGCTCCTTCGAGCAGTCTTCTCGATCTTCGATTCAATTTTCGAAAATCCTTAAATATCTGCGGCTCTCTCGTGCCACTTCATTGAGAAACGGTAGCAGCGCTGGCATAGGCGACTGACGGCACCGTCAGCTTTTCATAAATCAGTGACGAAACAAAAGAGACGGGGGAGAGAATAAGATGTAGAGAAAAAATTTCGCTTAATAAATACGTCAGCCCTTCGTCAAGCGATGCCCCATCGCATTATCAGAAATCTTCCCGCAGGAAAGACATCGATTGGAAAAGGAAGGTGATGCTATCGAGTTGATCGAAAAATTAGATATATTTTGACTGGTGGCATTGACTGTGGTTAGTTCAGAGAGGTAAGAGCAACGATCTATGGACTTCGCAGCACGAGTTTATGAAAATCTTTTCAGTGGGAACTTTGTCAAACCCATCGAGAGCGTAAAAGTTGAGGAGAAAAAAGAAGTTGTGTCGGGATCTCGTTAAGGGATGAAACGTGAGGACGAGTTTCCTCAGAAGACGCTGCAGTTGTTGAAAGATGCTCGAGGATGGTTAGAAGTTAGTGGAAGGTGCGATAAAGCCGCTTTATAAACAGAGAATCCTACATAGTGGGAGTTCAAGAAGGTTGCAGAAAGCTCCCACGACGAACCGTATAAAGCATGCATCTCCACACTACAGAGAGTACATGGCGCACACAGTATGTACATATACTCAATTACTTGTAGGCTGACTCAGTAAACGAGCCATCAAGAGTATCAAGAATATCAAGAATATCAAAAATATCATGAATTGGTCCAGAGGTGTATGTATAGATATACAGGCATTTTGACGACTGATTCAGCATGCGAGCGAAGCGCAGCTGAAGAGAGTTCAGAGTTGCAGGTGGAGGAATAAGCTTTTTCACGAGATCGATTATAAACAGATTATTCGAATATTCTCAATCGAGATATCATGTTGCATATTGACTCGATATTCGTGGCAATGGCAATGATGGCTCCGCGAACAATCGGTGCAGGATCGATATGGCCGGAAGTTACCTATCGTAGAGCAAGAGACTTAAATTTCCGGTTATCGTTATACGACAGCGCTGCGAGTGGATTCGTTCGATGCTCTCGATTAAAATAGACTCGAAGCCTCTATGACTCCTTCTCGACTTCGTAGTTTCCGAATTAACCCCAGTTACTCTCGATTGATAAGGGAAGACATCTGAATTACGTGGTTTTCGAAGGAGAAGATTCGGGTCAGCTTCGGGTCAGACAAAAATCTTTCCCGCATGTGAAAACTCACTGTGATCATTCAGTTTCAGAACCGCGGTCTACCTTCGAGGTTCGATGAGAAATCGAATATGCGAGCATCTCTCGAATTATCGTTAGCGACTCGGCGGCCCTCGTTCGTGCTGATCATTTTAAACTGCGAAACAAGACTCGCAACGCCACAGGATCAAACGGTGGGAAATTGAAGCTTTCGTAGTTGGAGAAATGAAAGGGATAGTGGAAGGGATTGAGAGTTGACGCACGGAGGACTAAGGAAAGGGATCCTCCTCGGCTTTACTCCGCCGGTGACGCTCGGCTCTCTTTTGGCCCCGTTTACTAATTATCCCCCTTGCTAATACTTGGCTATTCAGAAAACCACCACTGACTTTTTCAACAGCAATATCCCACCAACCATAAGTGGTGATTAGGCTCGAGGGATTATGGGCTAACTCGGCTAATCATTCTTTTTCATGCAATCCCAAGCAAGACCGGCCCTGTATCCTTCGTGGTAGTGAACCAACTTACGATCTACTATCTTAAATTAGGCCGACGTTGTCCAGATCTTCGATTCCCACACATTGTCTTTAGCGACAATTATCGGTGATCTGCCGTCTTGCGGAAAGATCCTCTGTCCTCTCGTGCGAATCTTCATTTGAGCAGGAAGAATAAAGAAGAATGTGCAGCCTTGTGAGCCTTCGCAGAAAATCATTATACCGGTTTGGTTTGAAGATCTACGGTGACATTAAGCAACGCACGACTTGGCAGTAGAATATTAAGGCATAGTTCAGCGTCATCAATTAACATTTAGGTCATAAAAGTGTCAAAATAAATCGGAACTCGCTCCATTTTCGGAACACTTTGTTCAAGTCTTCAGCCTGCTTTTCGCAGTTCCTGTATTCCTTCGCAATTAATAGTTGGCTCGTGGCAGTGCGATCAGAAAAAAGTTCAATGTTTCGTTAAATCAGTTTGCGATGGAATAGTGGAACAGCTGTCTTTGATGTAGACTAGGAAGATCTTTTTGAGCACCGAGCTCAGATTCCATTGTTGATTCGTACTCGAATCAGATCGACTGGCACATTGAGTTACGCGCATTGCTGATTTCCTCATTTCAATTCCCATTGCACTGCTTAAGACTTACTCGTCAAGACCTAATTAATTCCGTTTTTTTTCCCTCTTATTCCTCATGACCTTTTCCAACTACGGTGACAAATAAAAGCACATGCACACCTGACGTCGTTTCAACTTTCCTCCCGCAGCAATGGTAATACTTTTCTGGTTTGATGAGAAAGTATTTTCCAACAAAAAATGATGACGTATACTTCACGACTTTTCTCGAAACAGGTTTCGTCGTCTGGCGAAGTATTATTATATATTGGTCGATCAGATTTAATTCTGGAAATTTGCCGACAGTTATTTTCTGCCGCGAGCCATTCGAATTGCATCGATTTACGCTAAATCCAGTAAGTGCCAACGAATTGCTAATGACGAAATGTAACCTTAAAAATCTTGCGAACTTTGAAATTTCATTTTATTTTTTTTCGACGCGCAAATGCTAGGCTATTAGCTTTGTGAGAAATTTGTCCATTCAATGTTTGTATTTTATTCGGTAAAGTACGTAGCGTTAAGGCAGATGAAAGCACTAGAGGACAACGGAAAAAGAAAGGTGCTACGTGTGCGCAGAAGCTCCGTCCAACCTGATCGGCATATCGAGAAGAAAAAAAAATGGTCTATTTATAAAAGAATAGGGTAGAGGGAGGTCTAACGAAGCTCGCAACCCTTTGCCGTGATTCTATTTACTGCCTTCGGTTAATCGATCACTGCTTTAAATGTTAGCGGCAGTTTGTGCCTTATTCGTATATTCCGTCTTATTAGCCATGGGTACACAATTTCAATTGAGCGATCACAAGTCACTAATGATTTTCGATTAAGTTCAGAGGAAGAGAAGAAGAAGCAAAAGACGAAGCGAAAAGCAACGTAGCATCGTAATGGCTGCTCATTGCTCTCGTTAGAAGCTGCCAAGTCGAATCGCGAGTTCAGTCGGCACGTCAGGTCACGCGAACGATTAACACCAAAAGCTACGCGGCGATACCGGCCCAAATGAACTTTCTCCGATTTCATATTTCGATTCGGACCTTTGCCCCTTCGGATGTTCTTCCGTCACGACAGTGACCTGCTGTCCCTTCCGCATTCGATTCCTCCGACCTACTCGCCAGCTTCTCCTCTTGGTCCGATCGTAGCGATTGGCCCTTCCTACCTTCGGGAATTCATCCGTTTCGTTTGTGCTATTTCGATAATTACTTATCGAAACTGAGCCACGGGTCTGTTGAAACGGCCGTAGAAAAATTCGTCGAAAAAGAGAAAGAAAAGTAGAGGCAGGAGAGAAGCGCGAGACAGTGAGAGCTGCCTGTCGTGATCTTCGTGATCCTAGGTGATCTTTTTGCAATTATTGTCGAAGCAAGCAGAGCGTGGTTGCATACAGGCAGAGAATGAAATGAAGAGTAGTAATCAGGGAGAAAGAAGAATTAAGGAATGGGAAAGTAGCCGCAGGCAAGAGGAGATAGGACCTATGGATACTAGGTACCAGTGTGCCACTGATACTGGCGAGGCATACGGTTTCGCACTGTGAATGAGCTGCAAATCTCAGTTTTCACGGTTTCCACGATCTGAACTATGAAGGGAGTAGGGACGCCGCGAGTGAAGAAGCCGCCTGAAAGTATCGATAGTCGTTCGTTCCCCTAAGCGCTGGCGCTGGCGTTGCTGCTGGCGTCCACGTAAACGGTGGGCTAGTGACAAAATGGGCCACGGGGGTTGGCTTGCTGCCCGTTCGAAGGGTAGAATCTCTCGAGTCGTCGAGGTTTAATCCAAAGATGTCGTAATTAAGAAAGTGAGTGTAAAGGTCGTTTGTCCTTCTCTGTTTCAGGTAGAACTGCTTTGCCCTCGTGCAGGGGGTATGCCCGAGTATGTCTCGCTAGTCTTCCCTTTGTATCCCGAGAATCATTGGATCGTAGCTCACCCCGCCACCTTTATTCGGCCGCAATCGTCCTCCCTCTAAACCTTCAGCATTCGAATTCGATCGTAAGTGTCTGAATAGTTACGCAAGGGGCTGCATGTGCAATTCGACATACGTCTATAGTGATTGACGCATATATCAGCAGTAGCCATTTACAGAGGAGTCGTGAGAGAGTCGAGAGTCGAAAGGACAGATCCGAAGAAATCGTTGGGGCCTTGCAGCTGGCACCTAAGCTGGCTGCTGCGATCGCTGCTCTTTGGACCGGCGCTGCCAGCAGTGGCTCGTACTCGTATTTAGCAGCACACTTTTAGAGGAGGAAATGCTCTTTACGTAGCTCGGAATCGTTGCGGAGGAGTAGTTGGAGGCTATTTATAGAAAGGACGAACTATATATAGAACGCTCGAGCTATACATAGCCTGACTGCGCCCTTCCTTTCCAGTCTCTACAGCGGCGCACCCCAACGCAGCCAGTATAACCAACGTAACCAACGTAACCAACGTAACCAACGTAACCACCATACCAGGCAGGTTGCGCGCTGACTGCGCCTAGCTCTGCTGCTTGCGCCTCTCCGCCGTGATGGAGGTTCAATGAAACCAGGCCAGCATCCCCTCTCGAGTTGCTCTCGGTGACTCCTTTTACATGAAATACATCCCTATTGAGGCATTAAAGTCCATACACACAGAGCGAGCATTTTACTCTGCTGGGTTTCCCTGCTTTCCCTGGTTTCCTTCTGAAAACTACGAGGTAGCAGCTAACCGTGCGGCTTTTATTCTCTACTCTTGACATACAAATCATTTGGTTGCATCTTCTGTTATCTGCAGACTAGTAACTAAGCCATATAATAATTGAAATTGTTTAAAAATCCTCGGTCTTTCTTTCCTTTTTCTTTTCTCTCTCTCCCTATCTGACTGTTTACCCAGCGTTATCACTAGCCACGTACATGGAATTGCATGGGCGCACGCTGTCCCTCTTGCCTGTGCGAACAGTCAGGTCGCATTTCGAAAATCCAATTTTCATCGAAGTAGATCGAATTTATACGCATGTCTGTCCCCGACTCCCCAATTCCCCAACTCCCCAAGTCCCCATGGCCGCCTAACCGCAAACCCTAATTACTCAGAACGTCGATGCAATTATCTACTAGAGTCGATGACTCAACGACAAGTGAACGATCAGTGCTCTTGGCGTTCTTCGTCGTCGCTTCTCTTTAATCGTCTCCTCTCCTTGCTTATGAAGATCTTTACAATGATTCCGGTTAAAAGCTGGAATTCACTTTAAAAGGATTTCATCGTGGTCTAAAGAGATATTTTGAAAATAGAATTTCCAGATTGCGGCTGGTAAGTAATGGCCGATATAAAATGATAGAGCCTCCTCCCGCGTAAACTGCGCTCCCGCTTAACGAGTCCTGCAGGAAAACGAGCAGCGGGGAAAATTAAATATCCGAAGACGGGAGAAAAGCTCACGGACTCTCCTTAACGAGATATAAAAAGTATTTCTCGATGAGGAGGCTCAGAGCGAAACACTCCCTTGTATCCCTGGAAGAGGAGGCTATGGTCGTGATTCGATTAAAGGGGCTAGAGTTCGTTATGACGTCAAATAGTTTCTTGTCTCTGGCACTGCGTCCGCGAACATCGTTCCAACCTCAAATTGAGTATGCGTAAGATCATGCAAGCTGAGCAAACAAAGCAGAGTTCTTGCTGGAATCTTCAAATCATCCAGATCATCAAAATCATCCAGATCGTTCGGGTGCAGTAGAAATGGACTTGACCTTAATAAACCGAAGGATAGAGGAACAGTAGACGCTTACGAAGTAGTAAGTGTGTGTGTGCCTCAGGCACATATGTGCGCAGAGCCCGCAGCCCCGATTTTCAAGTTTTCAGTGTGAGCCCCGCATGCTTAACCATTCCTAACATCGGAATTGGCGCACATGAAATACACATGCATTGCACATGCGACCGCGCATCGCCGCACTTCACCCGTAGCGCGGCGAGTAATTCGATCCGATCAAGTTGTCTTTCATTTTATTGGTTAGCTGTTCGCAATTTGACCTATCGATTGGAATAGGATTGAATATCCGTTCGACTCCGTTTCTCCTTTTTTCTTTTGTTTCTTCGTCCCTAGGCCCCCCTCCGCTCTCGTTATGTCGTCTTGTAGCTCTCTTCAGCATCAAAGATAAAACAATGGCACGACCAGAGCTAGTCGGCTCAATCGTAAGATCAAGTGAAGATCGTTGAAGAGCTTTTCCTTGAAATGTATTATGCAATGGACTCTACTGCATTATTTACAGTTGAAAATTGATGTGTCATCGATCGTTCCATCCTGCGATTCTTTCAGAATTAGTAAATTGAGAAAAATGAATCCCAAATATGATCTCGTAAAAATGAAATTTGTAGGCTCACCTATTGAATCTAAAGGACATCTCGCGAAGGTCGAGAACTCGAAAAGCGAACTCCTAAAGGCGAATATGTTCCTCGTGTAGTGCAGCACAACGTGCTGCATTGCGGAATACGTTATCCGCCGGTTCATCGGTGTTTTTCGTATTTCGTATAATTCATAGGATCCGTTGCACAATTTCCACCTAGTACTTTCCGTGTGCCTCTTCTCCAGCTTCTCAAATTTAACAGAAATTCTTAACCTTCTCTTTATTCCCTCTAAAGCAAATAACGAGTCTGCCGCGTTCTGGGAGCGAGTGTCCCCCGCCTATGTACTCTTCGTCCTTAGGAGGCGTCCCTATATACATAAGTACAAGATGGTAAAGAATAGGAAGTTCTGAAATTCTTACTGGGGCCTTTCCTCCATTGGCTAAAAAAGAGATTTCCCTAAGGCTGACCCGTTGCCGTCGTCACTACTGCCGATTCTCTTGCCCAGCAAGGAGATTTCGTTTGGAGAAACTACGGCGAAGAGTGACGCTGCGCGGATGAAGGCGCGGATGAAGGCGCAGATGAGGCCGTGGATGAGAGCTGGGAGGAAGCTGGAGTAGGGGGTTAGGGAGGCCATGGCCCATTTTCACGCAGTGACGTCAAGCTGGATTCGCGTCACTGGATCCGGTAAGTCTGTTAAGTTTGAGTATAGAGAGGCGCAGGGGTGATCAACGTTTGAACGTTCGTGAAGCTTCGAGGCGGAGCAAACTCAATTGAACCGAGGTGAACTGCCGAACCGAGAACTCTTACGGTCGCAGGACCTGAGCACGGCGCTCTCTCCGCTTTCTCCGAACTCTGGACCTTAACGAATATGGATAACGATAATCGGCGATGTTCTCCTGCGAAATCGACTGTTGTCCGTGATCCTGACGTGAAGGATCGAGCAGTGCCACTTGGACGTACTCGTCGGCATGACGTGCTGCAAGCCCAGACTAACTAGGCTTAAGCGCTTTATCCCAATTAGACCTAATGACTAATTTCGGAGAGTAGTTATGGCCGTGGGCCTCTGCCAGTCATGAAGCGATAACCAAAATACATCCTTGATTCGATAGGACGGCGAGACTCGATAGTCGATAAAGGCACAAGTGGAAGATCGATTAATCTTAATGACGAAGGATGCTTGTGAGCATCAAAACAAAAATGTATTGAACAATAAATTTGAAAGTGCTCGACATCGATCGAGCCCCAAGACGACACACGGGGCGCGCCGTTATCTCGAAACGCTCTCGCACGGCGCACCGGCAGCCCTGACCACTAACTGCCATTTTCTCGCGCCTGTTTCGCAGATGGCAGCTCGACGACCCTGACGGCGACGCTGACAGCGACACCTGTTGGCTCCTTTGAAGGGACGTAGATTGTCGACGATCGCGTGTCGCTGCCAGCAAAAGTTTGCTGGATCCTCTCCTGGGCCAGCGTACTTCCCTCGAAGGCACTTGCCCTATTACGTGAAATTGGTTCATTAGCTTCCATATCAGTGGGCTATATTTGGTTGGATGTTGTTGTCTGGAGAATGGTTGGAGGACGTCGCGGCGCCTGGCGTCTCTTCACCTCTGGCCAATCGATAGTACGTTGCTATACGGTGGACCGCGGCAGCCCCTACTACTCTCTCCCTATACCCTTTCCCTCTCCCTCCGTGCCCCCTCCCCCTACTCACTCTATCTCTCTCTCTCTCTCTCTCTCTCTCTCTCTCTCTCCATTAGTGCCGCCATTAATCATTGGGTGGTTGAAGTAGAATGGGTCAAGACAGCTTCGAATGGCTGCGAGTTGGGCTCACAATTAGTTACCCTTAACATTTACTCAACAAAAAGCTCAAATTTTAGTTATTTTTCGTTGGCACGACTGGATGCCATAACCGCAAACTTAAATGTCTAGATATCGAAACTTTACCTCGAATTACGCGCCATAAGTTTTATATCTTATCGCCTAGATCACTTTGATGAGCCACTTATAAGATGGTGCAAAGTTGCGTGCAACTAGTATGTGCGTCTGTAGCTGAAGATTGAACTTCCCCTTGAAGATTCGTCGGTTCAGCCAATGATCTTTTTATAGCCTTTTTAAACCTCCTGTCGCAACGATTGCACTGCGCGCGTTTAATCGCTTCGATCGCTTCAAAAGAGTCGCTGACATTCGATGATTCCTCCCTTTCATCTGTCCATCCAGATCCGCAGAGAAAAGCTCTGCCGGCCGAAAACTACTTGCCATTAGCAGTGTACGATGCTGTACCCGTAAAACGACCAAGAAATCGGTAATCACTTGCCGCTCTCATTCTCATTCATGGGCGCAGCAACCATCACTTTGAGAAAGAACGAGCGTTGTCAATTTTAGGTAGACCCTTGCCCAACCTTATTTCAACATAAATTACAATGCTACCTGATACCTTGAATCGTAAATAGAAAATGGAAATAAAAATTGGTTGGGTAGACGCAGCAAACGAAGGTTGGAGCCCTGACATATTCGGCCGGATTAGCCGTCATTTTGGAAGGTGTAAGATGCCTGGATATGTTCTAGATAGGTAAAATACGACTGACCCTTATAATCCTCAATACATTTTGAATGAACAGCCCCTCTTGGTCGGGTCCTTTATCCGAAAGACGCAACCCGTCATCTGTACATTGCCGGAGGCACATTGGATCAGCTTGTTGCGCGCCTGCCTTTAGTCATTAAATGACGCGTTCGTAACACAAGTTTACTACTGCCAAGATCCCCTGCGAGATCCCCCTCCCTAGGATGCGGGATATACTAGGATACAGGCTACGAGACGTACTGCAAGAAGATTCTCCTAAAATCATTATATACTTACATATTTCCTAATTCCTAATCGACTCTCGCTTCACTCTGCTTTCAGTGAACGCCAAGGATCGCCGCGCTACGCTAAGGAATGGAGGGCACGTGGCAGTGGGAGCAGCGAAAGCACTGCCATATCATTCTGCCGAAACCTTTGTCGACGGCAAAGGACATCAAAGATCAGGCTGCAGGTTACTCTTTTCCTTCTTCCTCCGAATAGATTACACTGATACTACTACACGTACTACGTCACACTCTCCCAATCTGGCGTTACGGTGCCAATAATAACGGTCATACGTTACAGGTGAACGAAGGTGGCTCGGCGAAGACGCTCGCGAGGAACAGGAAGACAGCGTGAAGAGGAGCCGCGAGCCGGGGCTGTGATAACCGGAGCCGAAGTAGCGTCTTCCAATCGAAATCGGGCCAGGAGGAAGGGGTGGAAAGCACAGCAAAAAGGAGGCAGGACAACAGAAAGAAGAAAAAGGGTGACAGGTAGAGACGACAGAGGGGCGCCATGGGCCCAGCAGCCAACCCCGTAATTCTCTGAGCGATGCAAGCAGTTAGGGCCGAGGCCCTGCTAGTGAGCATGTGGCTCACTAGAGAATGAAGAAGCAAAACGTCCGGACCCTATCGTTGATCGTCTGCACGTTCACCTACCTCCTCGTTGGCGCTGCAGTTTTCGACGCCCTCGAGTCCGAGACGGAAAAACGACGCTGGGAAGCATTAGATGGTAAAGATTTCTTCCAATGGCAGCTAACGTGCGATGCCAGGGACTCGCGCTACTATCGGAATGCCCCCCCCCCTCCCCCACGTCCTTTCAGATGTAGATAAGGACGTTGCGGCTGACATGAAAGATCTTTCGGTAAAAAATTAAATTAATCCAGCGACTCGCTTTACCGTGACGCAGACGTCCAAATCAGCCAACGACGGGATTGCCGGGAGACTTGATCTATTATTTTGACCAAGGGCCCCTCAGATTCCCATACATTCTTAATGCTCATCAGTATGATTTATACATTAGCTCTTTTGCACTCTTGCATGTCTATCAAAGTGTGGATACTGCGATACTGCCATAAGTAGTTTCTGATAAAAACGTTACTACACACTAATTTCGCGAATTCATGTGAATTCTTCGTGTTGACGGAAATATTTGATCAACTGATGCATTCTACGTATAACGAAAGCCTTTTTTTCTCTATATCGTTTGTATCGTCATTTGTGCCCGCAGCCATAGAGAAAATGGTGATACGCAAGTATAACATTAGTGAGGACGACTTCAAGGTCATGGAGACAGTTGTGCAGAAGACGGAGCCGCACAAGGCCGGGCAACAATGGAAATTCGCTGGAGCTTTCTACTACGCCACGACGGTCCTCACCACTATTGGTAACGTTTCGGCTCTTCTCTATTTCACAGCGGCTTCACTTTGCATTACTTGTAATTATAAACATGCACGTCGTCATTCCACCTACTCCTTTTCCAATCTCGTGAAATATGAATTTCCTGCAGAATCTCCTTTACACAGCCTTTCGATTCTATTCGAAAATTTCATTTACAAAAATAGTGAGATAGTTTCTTGCTGCGTGATACTGGCTAACAGGCATGAAGAAAGACTTGAAATGCTCTCGCTTGTTCACAGGTTACGGACACTCGACGCCGAATACCATAGGCGGAAAACTGTTCACCATGTGCTACGCCATGGTCGGAATACCGCTGGGTCTCGTAATGTTCCAGAGCATAGGAGAGCGACTCAACAAATTCTCTTCGGTCGTCATACAAAACGTTAAACGACTGTTGCACTGCAAGGATGTCCAAGTAGGTTTCAATTACGATCTGACAGCCCTGATAGCACCGACGCATCCCGATTACGTGATTCTTAGGACACGTCTTGAACTTAGGACACCTCGAAAGCGTCCTCAACGTCCAGTGTATCAGTTTTTTCTAGTTTAACCTCTGGTACTCCCGTTTTCGTGTCCTTTTTCTCGCGCGCTCCCATCGATCGTAGAAAAGCGCATTAGCTTTTCTTCTCTGAATGTTCGAGGCTCCACCAAGTCTTTTTAGTCGTTTTAAGAGTCGACCTTTTAAAGTCGTTGCCTCCAATCATCGGAGTTCGATTAGTGAGAGGTTGCTCAAAAAAACTTCCTAGAGACGTTTTTCCAACGTGTGTGCTAACAGGGAGCGTAAATCGGGAGAAAAAGTGATCTTTGACTGTCAAGTATCCTAAGCCTAATTCGATGTCCAATACAGGCCTCGGAGATGAACCTAATTTGCGTGGTGACGACACTTTCGAGTCTGACGATCGCCGGTGGCGCCGCCGCGTTCTCCAGGTACGAGGGCTGGTCCTACTTTGACTCTGTCTACTACTGTTTCATCACCCTGACGACTATCGGATTCGGCGACATGGTCGCTCTACAGAAAGACAACGCTCTCGACAACAAACCCGAGTACGTCATGTTCGCTCTGATCTTCATCCTCTTTGGGTTGGCAATTGTCGCGGCCTCGCTAAACTTACTCGTCCTGAGATTCGTCACGATGAACACGGAGGACGAACGCCGAGACGAAGCCGAAGCTCTGCAGGTAAGTTTCCAAGAAAGACGAACTATAGGCCAGTTACAAGTACAGTCGCGACCAATGAGGAACGAAGAATGAGGAATGACAGAGTGCCTGCCGCTCGGCCATACTAAACAAGTACTTGCATCTGAGAGGAAAGTCCTTAGTACAACAATAAAAAAAAAAAGAAAAGGATAGCTGGGTAGCGGTTGGTAGTCGTGTACCGGCGAGAGTCTGCAATATCGGATGGATCGATTTCAGGCGGCCCAGGGAGCAGTGCGTCTCGAGGGCGACGTGATCACGGCGAATGGCTCGATACTTTCGGGTCAGGTCGGGACCCAAGGCGACACCATCTCGCTCGACGACAACCAGTCAGTCTGCAGCTGCCGTTGCAGCAGCTTATACAAGAAACGGCGGAGACCGCGTTTTACGGTTCGTCGTTCGCCCGGCAAGATCTCTCACCTCCTCCCGATGCAGCAACTACCGGTCCTAAGTCTACGAACCGAATTACGTCCCCCGGCCCTCGCACCTCTACTCCAACTTCCGCCGTTACATCAACATCGCGCCAGCATCTGACGCTGCCCGTCAGCCCGAACACTACCCACGCCTTCCCTTCCTCCGGAGCTGCAATTTACGCAATCCACACAATCAACGCAATCTTCAATCTGCAATCTGGAATACTCAGAGCATCCGGAATACTTACAATATCTAGAATTTCGACTCCATTGCTCTCGTCGCAGTTCCATCTAGTAGAGTACGAGATATCAAATTATCTTTCTTCCGGCATAAGCAGAATATTTCAAGATCATTCGGCGACCCTCGTTTTATGTTATTCCTTCGTACTCTTTTTTTTCCGTATTTGTCTTTTTTTTGTCTTTTCTTTTACGTTGCTAGAATCCAAAGGAAATTCGAGCAAGGAGTCGTTGGTCGGAGAGAACTCACTCGCGCCACGACACGTGTTTCGAATTCTCGGCTTTGGATTTTGCTTTCGTTAGTGAGGAAAGCAAAACGGGAGAGAAAAAAACGTTAAAGTTTCATCGTAAAGTGGAAAGTCGGGTGAGATACGAAATTGAAAAAGTTTCATTTCCATTGCAATCAGCAAACTAAATGATATTTATTTCTTCTCGACCGTGAATTCCAGATGCGGCAGCGTCGTCGATGTACATACATACATACATACACCACACTCTATAGGCATTTCGTTGGGCGAGTGAGGGCGTGAAACACGAGTTCCGAAAAGGTCGCCAAGAGGTCGCTGAATTTCCAGTGCCCTATCGGGATTCCTGCTCGCTCTCGTAGCTCTATATTCTGAATCGCAATGAGACGAACGTGCAATATAACCTAGAGCCATGGACGTCTCGTGCTGAGAGAGGCAACCGCAGGACATATAGCCAGGGAATGCAAGGGTGAGAATATGTTGAAAAAGCTAGTAAACGTTTAACAAAAGAAAACGATGTAACGATTTTCTCGATTTCTAGGAAATAGAAATAGAGCAAAACGATGGGGGATTAGCGACATCGGTAGTAAAAAGGAAACAAAAAAAAAAGAAAAACCTTGATATTCGTGTACAAAATGGTGTGCGAGTGACCATATGTTCCGTAGCACAAGACAAGCAAAAAGGAAAAAAAAAAAGATATTTCTGTCTATATCCACACTGATAAGTAAAAACTTTTTAATTAACAAAAATATTTTACAATTTGTATATATGAAGTATATAGTTACATGTACGATGATTAGGGACTTTGACTCAAGGTGTTTCAACTTACCATGTGTATAATATACCTATGTCTCCGCGAGACATATTATATACGTATGCAAGATGAAAAAGGATTGACATTCTCGATTTTCCACTTCTTAAATTTTAAGAAAATTTTGATTGTTAACAATCGTAGCGGGCGCGTGTAAAAGGAAAAGTATGTAGGAGCTACCGTAGATACTTTATCAACGTTTACGAACGTGGACCAGGACGTCGGCCAGGAAAGACTCCGCCAGCCAGAAGTAACTCCTTTTCTTCCATCCCCCGTCCCTTTCGATCCCACATCTCCGCGTGCTTTCGAGCTCACTTGTTCCTCTACGTGGCTGTGGTGATAATAATCGAGAGGTGAGGAGGGTAAAGCCCAAAAGACACGACAAGACCTCGCCGAATATAATATTAGCCGAAATAGCTGGAAGCGCAGCTCGCAGCCATCCCGGCCGCACGTCCCCACGAGAAAGGACGGACCCACCCGCGACGTCTTAATTACGCATTTAAATTAAGACAAAGAGAAGCGATACCGACTAGACCTTCCTTATTATTAAAGAAAGGTACATTGTAATATATTAGAATAAGGTATTCGAGAGTCGCGTATCGGTCAGGACGAAGATTTTACATAATCTAGAATAAGGGAATTGCGAAGATTCGAATAGTCAACGATAAACTGCGGACAATAGGGAATTCGTTTAAAAATATTATCTATTATCCTCCAGCTTCTGCTTTGTTTTATACTTTTCCATCCTCATCTCCGCCCCCTTTCCCTTTCCCTAGCCTTTAATACATCTCGACACATCGTTTTACAGCAATGATAATGACAATGAATTTGGATCACCCGTTTACTATGCAATAGAAGCACGATAGACAATACTTCAAGTTCATTTCTTGTCGCTTTTTCACCTTTTCGCTACACTCGACCGTCCCCAATTTTCTACCACTACATTTCCTTCGACGTTCAGTTTCACCACGTTTGACCACGTTTGATGACATTTGAAACTCTCGTCTGCTCTGAAATTCTGCATTTTGTAAACTGCCACAAGGCATTCCGCGTGCTCTCTGCGCTGGGCGTTGGCCAATGACAATCGAGCGCTGACCAAGGCGGCGACGACTCGCTGCTCGCTGCGACACTGCGTGATCAGGACTCCCGATTCGGAAGAAATCTGCATTATCCCTCGAGCGGAGCGAAAGATTTCGGTTGCGACTTGAAATTCGGCCCGTCAGATCGTACCGCTGCTCTAGGAGCTGTAGGAGCAATCGCGGTCCTGTTCGATCTCGGTATTTATGCTCGGCGACCGGAAGTCCAAGTGTCGAGACGTACAGGGTAGTAGTAGGCACCCACCTCGAATGTCTCGAATACAAGACGAAAGCGAGAAATCCAAGCGTTTAAACAACTTCAATTGGTTATTTTGTTGCATGCGCATATCGAATGCCCATGTTTTCAGACAGAGCGGATACTGGCTAATCGTTAGATGCAGCGAAATAATGGTGGGACGCTGGAGACGGCGACATTCGTCATTCGCGACTGATCTTCCCAACTAGGTAGATAAGGAAAAAGGGCTTAGCATTCGCATTTCATTACGCATTAGTTTTACACGAGCGTGTCGATGCGTAGGTGCGTAGGTGCGAAGGTGCGATTTCTAAGAATGTATGGCTGTGTGCCCGGACTGCGCTTCGAGATGATTTGCATCATTGCAACATTGCTGCTGCTTACCAGTATAAATGGCTATAAAGTTAAATGCAACAGAATTAATGAATAACTAATCGATAATAAGTGTAACGACACCGAATTAACGGTATACTTGTCGTAACAATTTTGTTATTAATTGTACGATAATTGTAATATAGATTCCTTCAAAAGTAATACGCAAGTTATATTGTCCGCACCAGTAGCTCGGGGAAGATGACGGATCTTCAAGGCGTCCACGGGGACCGAGGAACGTCGTCCTGAACTTCCTCGAGAGAATCCAAAGGGACCTCTCTCCTTGCACAAGAGAGATTATTAAGAAGAAGACTAAGGGAGTAATGGCGATTCGGCTGGCACCAGCGTCCGTCGTGCCAGCTGAAATCCGCGATTGGCTGAACGAGTGTGGATGGATGCCTGCGTGTTTCGGATAATGTGCAGCTGTGAGAATCAGAAAGAGAGAGAGAGAGAGAGAGAGAGAGAGAAAGAGAGAGATCAGACGCGGTAGGACGAAGTGAGAAACTGACGAATTAAGATATCGCGCAGAGAGCCGAATATCCTCTAGTAGAGGAAACGCATTCATTAAAATTACTGTAACATTGCGTTTTATTTTGCATTGTCGATTGATGTTTTGTCGTTAAGCTGATTAAAACAATTGATCAATGTGGCGTAACGTTCTCCGTCTGGTATAAATCTTGCAAAGAGCTGAGAGAAAGGGGGGGGAGGGGGAGGGGGGAGACAGTGAGACAGAGATTGAAGCCACAAAGAACGCTGTTAGAGTCTGTTTCCAGCGACGTTAAATGCTAAGCAACCATGACATTAAAACTTCCCGTATTTTTAAATTTGTATTAGTAGATTCAGACGCAGTAACACTGTAACGATACATCGTACGAATATAAAGAATAATATTTGTAATAAATGTGTATAAGTTATCGAACACGATAAACCGGAAACGAGGGCACGAATGAGTAGGGGGAGAGGGGGAGGGGGAATCAGGGCGGGTTGGGTTTATTCGAGGAGGAAGTCGACAAAAATTTTGCTATTATACTTATAGAACTAACGATTATAGTTACGAATTTAAAAGATTATTTAATCGATTAATTGACTAAACAATTACATTCGAGCATCGAAGCAATGCAGTAAATGCAGTCAATGCAGTAAATGCAGCCATTGTCTTGAGAGAAAGAAAGAGAGAAATTGCTGTGAATCTGCAGAGCAAAATTATTAAAGTTTTTCCTTCGTATCGAGACCTTAGGGGGATTTGATTGGTGAGCTAGAAACTGTCACAATTGAAGCTTTCCCATCTATACGTAAGAGATCATCAGAAAGTTCGCAGACGTTACGCTAATCAGAGCGAAGTAAATGAAATATCGCCTAGGACCAAATATTTTTCTTTACATAGTCGATCGACGAGTAAATGCCTTGGAGATGTCATCTTTCTAAGAATTTCAATACAAAAGAATCTCATAAAATGTCACATTTGACTCATCGATTGACTATAGTTTAGAGTTCCAATAAGAGAAAAAAATAAAAGAGGAAGGGCGAGTCAAGGTAGGAGGGTGGGAGGAAGCGAGTGTGTGGTCCTGGATGGGGGACTCAAACCAGACACCGATTTTATAAAGGTTATCTTGTGTTGCGGGAGTTACGGAAGAGTCGACGCAAATGGTAGCAAAGAGAGAAAGAGAGGGGCGGAGGTGAATTACCAGATGGAAGTATAGAAAGTGTAGTGCGAGCAGAAAAAAAGAGCGTCGGGACGCAGAGTTACAAGAAAAGAGAAGGAATGAAAGAACGAAAGAAAGACGATACCACATATCTCTTATTTTCAATTTATTAACATAAAGATATTGGGAAGCGAAAGTGAAACCTCACGATCGCTTCTCAGGATCGCTGAAGCGAGACGCCCGTTTCCTTCATAGGGCGTCACGACGTCCCGGAACAGGGGCGTTCAACGATAAACTGCGCACTGTGATCGAAATTGGTTCCCAAATCTGCCTGCACACACCGCCATATGTATTGACCTTTACTTGAATCGTGATTTGTAAATTACTATGAACTTCCTAATTATATGCTGGTATATGATAATACGTGTGTTCTGCCACAATAAAGCAGTTTTTTTAACTAAACTTTTTCGAGTTTCTTGCCGCTACATATTTCAGCTCTTCCTTGGCTCCTGATAGTCGAAGGTCCGAGTTCGCTGCGCCATTGCAAGCAGCTAATCGTTGCTACGCCAGTTGCATCAACTTTGGAGCCGCTTTGGGACGCTTTACGCCGAGAAGGGACGACGTGAAACGGCGAGGCCAAAGAAGCGAGAAGAGAGAATCGGGTAAAAGCTACACCGAATTATCACTCAGCAATTATTTATCATGCTTCTGTCTCTTTCTGTAATAAATAATTGAAATCTTCGACTGCCATTACTTTACGTTTATAATTTTAGTTTGTATTAAAACCACCAAATTGTAACTTCCAATAAAATGACCATTGACGCCTTTGCAACGGATTGACTGAACGTAGCTATTTTCTTACATATTTTGTGATAGAAAAAAGGAAGTACATAAAGAGTTACCAGAAGAGATCATCTCGATGCTTTGTCTTAACGGTCTTAACCAATCCATCGACTAGGATGAAACTGGATGAAACTCATTAAGTCATTAGACACTTGATGCCTAAAAAATAAATATTGAGACAGCCAAAAGCGCGCACTTTGAGACATTTTTCTCAAGTTATAACACATAATGATTCTACTTGAGTATCTTTAACAATTTGAAGATACGTAGATTGCTGAATTGCGAGACAATATAGTCATCGGAATAGAATAAAGAGAAGAAAGATACAGTTCGGCCATCTCGTATTTTCATTTAACACCAGCACCTAATCAATTTACGCGAATCAATTTTCAAGATCGCTCAATCATTCCACGAAAATCGATACTCAACGATACTCGAAATCCTGATCCATCTCGTTTTATAATTTTATGTCGCGCCCTATGCATAACCTTAGCGTCATCTGCTCGACCTTAGGCTAGAATGTTTCCGTTTGCTTTGTCCTGATATGTCCTATCGTTCTTTAGGTATCATAAGAAGTCACCGTATATGTATATAGGATAGGATGATCGTATGGCTCTCGAGCAGTACAGTGTAACCTTCGTGACCGGTCAAAATGATGCCTTTCTCTTTCACTCTTTCACTCTTTCGCTCTCACTCGACCGGCTATGCTGCACCGATCTGCACCAATCTGCACTGATCCACACGATCCACACCGTGTATTCTCCCGCGCGGATGCGACGAGAGGAAGATGTCTGGTCAGAATCCTGAAGACCGATTGGTCGAGCAGCGTCGCATCAGCATCTCGACCAATCAAAGGGAAGATCGTGCCGGGGCACAAGCTGTTCGCCGGATGAGCATATACGAGGAATGTATTGTCACATTTGTATTCTCCCGGCCATACTCGAGCTGCGAGCCTGCAGGGCCCCGTACCTCAAGAGTCACGGGGTTACTTTCTTTGGTCACCTTTATAGTCACTGTCTCGTGCTAATTCAAAAGTTGGAGCTCAATCCTACTGTTTTATACACTCCAACACGATTCTTAACAATATTCTTCTTATGTGTTGTTTAATACGTTGATACGTTTATCCCAGCCAAAACAGAGGATATTACGAGGATTCTTTGTTAACCTGGGGAACTCGAGTCATTGTCATCTATAATTTTGCCGATTCGTACCGCAATCGTAAATCACTCAGCTAGAGTTTACCGTGCTTAAATCTACATATATCTATGAGTTTATAAAACGTAAGTAGAACAACGGAGAAATTTTAAGACGAATTTGTACTTATAATTTGGTGTACCTTGTACGAATATAAGCACGTGTATGTTATTTTTCCAATCACAAACTTGATCCAGGACGATGTTTGACTTTTGCTGCTCTATAGCGAAGAAGAGAAGGCAGGATTATTTAGTAAAGAGCGATTCCTAAGACGAGAAATGAAAAAGCTATTAGTAATGAGGTTGCTTGCTGGAAGTAGTGCGACTTCAGGTTTCGGTCAAGACTTGGTTCGCACCTGGTGCGTAAAGGCGGTTGGCGTCGGCTAGCTTCGCAGTGCACGCCCGATCGATACGCGGACCCATGCCGACGGCGGACGGAAAAACCCGAAGATGCTCGAGTGTGGCCGAGACTGCCCGAAGCGGTGTGAACGAACGACGCGCACCGAACGACGCGGGGTCTTCTCCGGCTTGGGTGAAACAGCGTACGCGTCCACGGGCGCGGCTTGCGTCTCGAACTGGCGTTTTACACGGGAAAATGTCCTCCCTTGATTATCTGGATTTGTGCCGGCTGTGTCTTGTGAAAGATCGTGTCTCCGTGCCGATTTTTGAGGGGGAAGGCGACGTTCGGCAGATATTCCTCAAAATCGCTGCCTGTCTGCCGGTCAAGGTAAGCCAACTACGCCGTCGTTCGAAGCCGTCGGCCATTTTGAGAAGCTCTCTTCCACTACGGACTTATCGTGAAAATTTTTAACCTCCCCCTAGTTCGGAGAGTCGATTACGTGGCCTGTCTCTCTGTAAATGTTTCTTCGCGCACCTTGTAGATAAGACGTGTTGGAAATTAGGGCCGGTTTATACAGAAACATAAACGAGCTTGAACAATCGTTCTGTCCGCGCGACGCCACCAAGTTACTCAATAGCATTTTATCGTTCTTCGTCAACTCTTCCTACTATGTGTTCTACCACTTTCCTCCACTGGTTCTCTTCTTTACACACTTAATTTCTTCCTGTTGATCCGCTCAATTCCCTCTTTTTCGTCGCCCCCTCTACTTCATTTTTTCTTTATGGTCTTGTTTTTTTTGTCTCTTATTCGTGTAATTTTCCTTTTTTATTTCTTTCACAGCGCATCGTTATCCCTGATATTCTTTTTTCTCCGTTGAATTCGCGTGTCCCATTGAAAACAGCGTCCTTTGACGCTTTGCACGAACCTACCAACCTATTAACACTAGCCTATCAATGGCACGAGATACATATTTGATCATTGATCATCCGGGATACCAGATTGCACTTGAAGATTTTCTGTTTTTCATAAATTTAAGAATTGTGTGTATATATATGTAGGTATGTATATATGCATTTATAATATACACAAGCACGTATGCACACACAATGTGGCTTTCACGGAGTAGCGGGGAATTCTCTTGTTAGAGACGCAGAATCGATATCGGCGATTATTTACTGCGCCACGTGTTTCCCGGTAAACGTCGTGAATACCTCAAGCCAAACGACGAGTTTATCAAGAACGATGCTTTTCCGTTCTCACTCTGCACTCACATCTTCTGCCACTTATTGATATATTTTCAATTAGATAATGGGAATAGAATGATGTTCGGCGTTTAAATGCCACCAAATGGTTGACGGATCTCGGTGATGTTTCTATTGTTTCATGCGATCCTCTCAGCTAAATCGCGCAGCGGGCTCGTGTTCCAGTGACGTGTCACGCTCCCAGAGTTAATAGATCGTTATAATTGCCATTCTTAATATTTTGATCGGCCGCTTTCAAGTGCATCGCCTCCTCTCATTTCCATCTTGCTCGAATCAAATATTTGATCTACGTATGATCTTAACTTTATTACCTCCTACAATTTATCCTGTTTCCTGACATATACTCGATCGCTCACAGAGAGATCTCAATTAAATACGAACGAAGGCTAAGTGCTCCAGTGCAGTCATTCGATACAGCGAGTAAGAATTCTGTCGATTCTGATTGCAGGTTGCCAGAGAGGACAAATTACCGAAAAAAATATGTGATGACTGTGTGTATAAAGTAGAATTATTTTATCAATTTTGGAACACAACGGCCAATGCTGAGAAGCAGCTCCTGCAATGGCTCGGAGAAGTTGGCCTGGAGGACAAACAGGGTTATGTCACCGGAGTTCTCAATCCGGTAATTATCAACGTCCTTATTATCTTTGTCGTTGTTGTTCCTTGTGACATGATTCAGAAACGAAAAGCATTCTCACTGCAATTTGGAAAACAAAAAAAGACGCGAACAAATGCAAAGGAGAAGGAGAGAGCGTACAGCGATTTTTCACAAATCCGCTCGACTATCTATTGTTTTGTTAACGATTGTTATCCAATGGTGTTTACCTTGACTACCGCGACAACCACTAACTAAAATATAAATTGTGTAGGCTGTAAGATATTTTTCTGGTTTGAATAGTAATATGTAATAAGCGACAGTGTCTATCGAGTGCTTGGCTTTAAAGTATATCAGAAAACCAACTTTAATTCGTCGAGCGAACAAATCTTTTATTAAGAGTTCAACTTTACTTGTTCGGCAGCGTTAATTGGTTATTTTGATTGGTAACGAGTGTTTCTTCTATCTAAAATATATCTATTAAATAGATAAAGATACGAGGAAGAGCGCGATAGTCTGCTTTGGGCCGCGTTCGACGTTAAATTATTTGATAATTTAGAAGCAATTGTTGTTGTAATCAAATAATTGATTCGGATTGTCGTGTTACAGAGTGTGATGAAGCAGGAACAAAACAGTGAGAGTAGGCTAGACGGTAACGTGATGCAGCAAGTGAGCGGGCATCAAGCTAACATGGGTGGTATGACCATGATAGACAATATGGGCTTGGGGATGCCTATCATGATACCCAGTGGCAATCAGCAACAAATCACCTCAGTTCCTATGGACACGAGTGGTAACTCCGTTCAGACAGTGCGGCCAGTGCAGGCGGTGGCGGGGGTGGCGGGTCCCAGCGCGCAACCTAACCACCAGGAACAATTAGCGCAGAACCAAGGAAGTGCCAGTGCCAGTGGGAGTGCTGGGGCGGCGGGTACTGATCCAACCACAGCCACTCCTACCGTTGTAACTGCGGCTATTTCGCATCAAGACGATGAGGAGGATACTACTGACGAGGATGAAAACTCCGACGAAGAGTGCGACGCCGATGAAGGTACATTGTTTATTCTCTTGAAAATTGCTTTAGTCTTTTAAATATCTTCCTGCATCCTTAAGTCTTGTGTGTACTTGAGCGCTGATGCAACTGCTCTTCAATTCCGTTTTAGGTTTACCTGTCAAAGAGGAGAGTGAGGAAGATCCAAGTAATAATAGAACGATCGAGCCTACGACGTTTGTGAACGTTTCACTAGCGTGCGACGAAGCGGGCCCTTCGGGACTACAGCAACAAAAAATCACCGAAATGCCTGAAATGTCTATGCCTCAGGCAGCCGACGGCGACCCCAAGTCTGGGTGAGTTTTCCTTTATTATTTGTTCGATTGATCGAGAGCCAAAGATGCGGTTTTGTTGTGGAGAACACAAACAATCATTAAACACTCTGCACTCTTGGTCAAATTGTACAATGGGATTTTTTCTAATTTGAAGTTATTTTTTTTTATAAAATTTAATCCGGTATTGAATTTCAATCAGGTCTAGTTTTGTCCGATCTAGAAAAAATCTTTATTTTTCGAATGTAATATATCGTGGAAATATTTTACAAAAAAAAAAAAAATTAACGAAAAAGTTTGATTCCTCTTGATTATATTATTCTCAATGCGGAGTTAAAGATTCATTTTCAGGACACATACGCTCATATTTAAAAGACTGAAATCGTGCTTGATATTTGCGAAAAAAATATTTTGATGCCTGAGAACGGAATGTCAAGAATTGGAAATATTTGAAAACTATTGATTTGCCCATTTGTGTTTTAGCAAAGTTTGAAAATTCAAAACAGAATACGGGACGTGGAATGTGGGGAAAGAGATTTCGTGTTAGGTACACCTGAGAGAGTTAGTCACCCGTTGTCCGAAGTGGCATGGTGCGAAAGTGCACAAGGTAGGTGCGCACACACCCCACAACCATCTTTGGCTCTAGACATTTGGCAATTTGGTCGCAACAAGAGAAATTCTAGTTCCGTTAGCGAAGACGCGTTGTGCATTCACAAGATTTTCAAAATTCTTGAAACTTTTAAGTAAAACGAGGTCGAAACTTTTAAGTGTGAATAATCCTGACTGAAATTGCTAAATGTCACTTTATTTGTACGTGTGCGTAGTCCTAATAAGCATGAGTCTGGCGTATGTTCGAATGAGAGAGGAAGAGTAGTGTCCTGCTGCTGCTGGTCTCTTTGTCGTCGTTGCGCCTTTCGAGCCTTTCGAGCGAATGTCCAATGTTCCATTGGCGCGTGGGAACCTCATTCGATCACACGCTTCTCTAGAATATTACGTGTGTATACAATCAGAAAATGGACAGAGGGGTTTTTCATCGAAGTTTTCTCGAATCCGACGATCCTTGCAGTTGTCAGTGTGTTAACGCCACTCTCTGTCTCTATTACGGTCATCGCGGTGCACTCTCTAATTGGTGAGACGGTTATTTCGCGATAAGCACAGAGGGTTATTTCCGGCTTCGGGTTGCCGAGGCTCTAACAGGAGGTACCAGGAAGGAGGTGCATTAAAAGTCGAATTCCGTTATTGTACAAATGAACAAAACAGAACGTAGAGCAAGAACAATCAATCGATCTCTCTGTCCAAGAGGAAGAGCTATTTTATGTTGTCGATATAATATTGCCACGCTTACGTAAAGGCACTAATGCCGCACTCGGCCCACGGTTCATACTCTCGATACCACCGATAACGGGAATGGATCAATCAATTTAGTATTTTCTCATTTTTATCTATGTATAACGCATATGTCTGATAAATTGGATAAGTGTGTACCTGTATTGTCTGTTTCGTGTCTACCACGATCGGATCAGATTATTCCTACGTTTCTTACGGGTCGTCTCCTACCCTACGACCATTTCTCCGGTGCATATTTCGCTGCATCATCCGCCTACGTTGTATTTTCCACTCCGAGAGTGAGGGATGAGGAGCCATAGGAGCCATAACGGCCATAGGAGCCCCCTTGGCCTAATTCCTACTTCTTTTAAGCCCACGCTCTCCTTTATTTTATATTCTTTGCTCAACGAGTCTCTCTGTCCTCTTATATATACATATATCGTTAACAGTAAGTCAGTACCCACTTTTTTGCCTTTCGATCGCAGATCAATTTGGTTCTGATCTCTAGTGTCTTTAAAATTCCCATTCTCCCCATATTATACTCTTCTTTCCGTCTTTCATCTGCTACTTTAGTTTACAATCGATAAGAGTTTCTATCTATCGTCTTCACCCTCACTCGTCGTTCACGTTGAAAACATTTAAAAAGCGGCAGCGCAGCGTGTTCGCGCGAGCGCGCCTTAACGCCGTCGTACTCGATACTAGTCGAAGGATCGAGAGGCAAGATAAGTGTGCAAGACCCACCGGTATCGGATGAAGAGAACGCAAGAAAATTATTGAAAGTGCTCGTTCCTCTTAATGTGAAAGAAGAAGAATGCATTGGAAGAGAAGAGTGATTTATCCAAAGGCTGGAATGCCTGAAACAGACAGTAATAATGGAAAAGTCAAAAGGATAATGCTGAAACTTGGTATCTTCATGATTTAGTTAAAGGCGAGTATCCTATCTTTTATTTACTTACTTACGCCCTGGTATTATGCTAAGAATTTATCTGTTCGTCTGTGGCTTCAACTTTTTTTTCTTTTTTCCAACTAGTTCGCCGGTAATTTTATTATCCGAGCTTAAGTGGCCAATGCTGATCCGATTTTTTGTTGCCAATCTGCAACTCGGAAAGTCATTCGCCGATATTTTAGTTTTCCAGCTGCTGTCTCAACGTTTGCGTTGACGCCAGTCACGGAGATCGCGCGATGCATTTATGCGCGTGACTCCGCGATATTTATGTAATATTTTTACATCTTTTTGGAAGTTGCCCGTGAGTTTAGCGCTGGGCAAACGAAATTTTGTTTATACTACCTGTAATTGCGTTACGATGAACTTTTTTTTGCCTGGCTTGCTCGTGATTTCTTTCCACACGAGCGCCGGCGTCATCACTGATTTTTCATGCACTGCGCCATTTATTGGCAGCGACTCCCGCACATTGTTGCTTCCAATAGATGAATGAATGTTTTCATTTTTCTTAACCCCCCCCCCCCCCCTCCTGTTTTTCTAAATCTTTCGAGGTTTTTCTTACCGATGATTTTTTTGTACTCTCTCTCATTTAATCGCGATATATGAAGTGAATAATTTTGGTTGCATGTAATATTAGATGTAAGAGTACTACGATGTCTTCTTTTATCGAAAACGAAATCGGTCTTGAAAATTCGCGAGGATTGTAATACATCGTGTGCTTCGATTATTCAGTGATGAAGATAATCAAGATGATTAAGATTGCGAAGAGGATCCCTCTGGGTTACTGCAATATACAAATTTTTAAAGGTGAGATAATTTCCTCTATTAAATCTATATAATATATTATTATAATGAATTAGTTTGCTTTTTATCGTTACTCGTGTTATTGCGTAAATTTGCCAGTGGCATCTTTAAGACGATTTAATGGCGTCATTTGCGTTTGTCGACCCTAGTTTCATTATTAGTAGGATGTTGTTTTCTTTTAATCAGATTTGTGAATATGGTGGATCCAGTAACGTAGCATCAGTCGAAGAGATACTAAGCGGAATGGTTAACTGGTAGGTCAAGTTGGATAAACGTGTAAAGATTTGATAATAATGAGTGCATGGGGTGGGGTGGTGAGGAGTGTGAGAGAGAGAAAGAGAAGGAAAAAAAGAAAGAAAGAGTGATGAGGGAGGGAGGAGGGAGCGATTGGTGCATATAAAGCGTCTGCAAGTGTGCGTTTTGAGTATGACAAAGTGAAGGTAAATGTGTGTAAATGATATGGGAATGGTGTTAAGATTTGGTAAGTCCTGCTGGTACACGGGAATCAATTTCAAATAAGACGGGTTGAACTGGAATGGAATTGAAGTGCGACATGTGAATGTTGTGAAAGGTCGCTTCTTGATTCTGGGAATGTGGCGGCGAAGTGGTTATCATTGGTTGCGAGCGACAACTTAGCGACTCCGAGTGAAGCCAAGACAAACGTAGCACTTTGCACTATCATCATTATTGGTAATCACCATCACGATCACCATCGCCAGCATTATCATCACTAAAACACTAAAGCAAAAGCAACCTTTTCACCGCCTGTTCGTTGACGTGCTCAAACAGATACTTCCGGTCACCACGTAGCATTCTTGTTCGGTTTTGTCCTTTCAGGGAAGCCGAGCTCTTTGGCGGATTATCGGGGATGTTGCGACAAATACTCTCGCCCTCTCCGGAGAGTGGTGAACTTATTCTCGCCGGGTACTGCAACTTTATTCCCCTATCCCCTCCGACGACAACGACGACGACGACGCCGACGCCCTTTCTTCACGCAATGCTGCCTCTGGCGCTCGAGATCGGCCACGGAGGCAGCTCACTCTTATCCAGCCCAGACTCCATTACCGAAACCTCGAACGTTCCCTCTGACTCTTCAACCTCGAGCATTTCTGCTGGCAGGATTACGTCGAACGATCCTGGAAACGTCGCTGTCGGCATCGCTGATCCCATTGATCATCAGGTCAACGTAGACCATCGTCGAATCATAAGGGAGTCGCACGTCTGTCCTACCTGCGGTCTTGTCTTCCACACTCGGTTTAAACTAAATTATCATTTGAGAACGAGTCACTTAGATCTTGAACGTAGATTTTCCTGCGGCATCTGCTCAAAGACCTTTTTGACTCAAAGTCATTTGCGAATGCACGAAGTCACGCATATCGAGACGACGACGAAGCCTTTTGGTTGCGACAAGTGCATTGCGACTTTCCGCTATCGGACGCTTCTTGACCGACACAAGAAGATTCACGACGCTACTCGCGATAAACCTTATTCCTGTCCTCGATGTCCTTTGCGTTTTGAGACGCGTAATACCTATAACCATCACACCAAAACTCATAAATCTACAAATAACGTATTTAGCAACAGTAGCAGCAGCAGCAGCAGCATCAACATCAACAAAAACAACAGCAGCAGCAGCAGCGGCAGCAGCAGCAGTAACAATAGTAACAATAAAAGTAAATGCGATCGCATCAACACAGCGATAGTTAGGAGGACAGTTGGAACAACTGGAAGCAACATTCCTAGTTCTATGAGTAAGGATGTACCTAGTGTTTCAGAGCAGCTGACGTTAAAGAACGTGGTGGAAGAGAGCGTTGCCGTAGATCTGAAAGTCGGAAATTCTTCCTATCCCTGCGATTCCTGCACCAAAGAATTTCCGACTCTCGACTCCTTGACTAGTCACAAGAGCATTATGCATCGCTCGCGTCCGCTCGTGTGTGACGTATGTGGTAAAGGCTTCACCCACCGTAAATATTACGTAGTGCATCAGCGCATTCACACTGGCGAACGTCCGTATCTCTGCGCCATGTGTGGCAAGTCCTTTACTCAGGCCTCGACGCTGACCGTACATCGCCGATATCATACAGGAGAGCGACCCTACACCTGCACCCTCTGCGGAAAGGGTTTCGTCACGCGCACTATTATGCTCAATCACATGAAGAAGCACTGACTCTCCTTACCTTCGTTCTTATCATTTTTTTCCTCTTGTCTTTGCACCCCTCGTGCCATCGTGCCAGATTTACAATTATTTCGCAGCTTTACGTAGCTATTGTTATTACAATCGTTCGAAATGAATTTCAACTTTTTCTGTCGTTACGAACTCGGGACACCATAGAGAATCAATTATCACATCCAGTACATCCAGTATAGCACCATTGACCGTTGCCAAACGAAAAGCCCTTCAGGTACACTGAAGAATCGAGAATTATTCGATCCACGTATTATTATAGTAACACGCGAATACCCTCACTGTGATACAATTTGTACGTTTCTATGGACGTTGTGGTTCGTATAGAATTAGAAAGACGGATACTTTGTGTATTTAGATACATTAAAAATAAGGTTAATAGCTGTATATATAGATAGTATATTAGGCTACAACGCATATCAGATCTGATCTCGTAAAATGTAGATGTTGCCTGATAAGAATCAGACAACTTGAAGGAAGTTTGTATTGATAAAGAGTGATGGAGGATGAGGTAGGTTGGGGTGGCTTCTGAGGTTGTATAACAAGAATATTAACGCAAAATTAATTATATAGAAGCTTCCTCTTCAAAATGAACTCATAAAACTGAAGGATAAAGGATAGGAAATGATTCTCGCTCTCTCTCTCTCGCTCTCTTCAGTCTCGTCGGGCAGCGTAGGCTAGACTAGAGTAATAGTGCCAATTGGCAGGCAGCAGCTTGAGGATGCGTGGGCCTCGATCGTCAATCATCAATTTTGACAGTCTAATGAGCATTTCTCTTTGATGATGATCGGTGAAGGTAAAAGCCTATAGTGGCTAAGACGATTGAATAAACATCTTCGATTTCTAATAAGGAACACTCTCTGCTACGAAATATTGTTAGAATAGCATTCGCAGGTATTGGTTCGTTTTTCCTTTATTTAATTATAGTGAAATACACGCTATCGGATGAATTGCGAAAATATACTCTGAACGTTTAAGTAAGGTATATCAGTTAATTGCGTATCGATATGCACTGCATTTAACCACGGAGCAGTTGAGCGTAGAGGCGAAATTTCCTAGTATCTTTTAGAGACAGTGACGATGACGATGACTTCGTCGACGAACTTTCACTTTAGTTCTAGCTCTAATTTTATTTGTAATTACGAAGACACTTAAATCTGTGCATCGATACTTTGTCTTACAAAGAGGAGTAATTTGGATCAATGAGGATGTACCTGTTGAGCCTATCATTGGGTAACATTGCACGGCAGTTTATTCTTGGGATAAATTACTATTAAGATGTCGATCGGTGTAGCCTATTGGTTCAATCAGATTCACGTTTTTACATTTAATATCGTTTTAGCAATATAGTTTTTGTTGCGCGTACGTATTTTTTTCAGTGGATTTTAAGTACCGTTTCAACGAATTTTCAATGAAGCAATTAATGAGGTCCATTAACTTGGAGATTTTTGCAAAATTTCTCTTAAAACTAGTAAGGTTAAGAGGGTATATTTCTGTACTGCTTGTTTATCGATATTGTTTCTATTGTTAACCAAAAGACAGTGGATCGATCCCTTTAAATCATTTGTTATTTGGGATCACATTTAAAAGTCTATCGGGAAATGTTTGCAACTTATCCGATTATTGTGAAATTCTGTTAATCACGGGTTTCTTTTCAATTTCTATTGATTTTTTGTTTTTCGTATACAGGGAAAGCAAAGCTGATAATTTTGACTGAAATATGTGCACATCAAGGTAAGACCAGCAAGTTCTTTCATTAATTCTCTAACCATGTTCATGTTCATGTAATATCTGTCTAATAATACATTGTTTACGGATAATGTGAAGATTCGGAAGTCGGAAGATGCCGGTTGTATTAATAATCTGAGAAATATAAATTAATAATTAACTGTCCCACGTTTTAATGATCTTATTCAGTCAGAAAAGCATTGCTAACGTGCAGATAAGTAAGTGATTGAAAGCTTCGTCACGCATTTTTGAATTTTTCGACTTTTTTCAAGCGCTTATCACTATTGCGTGTAGCGGATTATTTACTGGAGTGAACCTAATCAAAATCGAAATTAATTAAATATATTTTCTGCTATAATAATGTCGTGAAGGAAATTTTCATCACTCGCAAAAAAAATTGTATTTACTCTCCTTTCGCAATTTACTTATCGTTCTAAATAGTTTTCACTTAATTATAATAATACGATACTACCGACGATCCAGTAAAAAGTAACGTCATACTGCAGTTGGTAAGTAGTAGTAGTAGTAGTAGTAGTAGTAGTAGTAGTAGTAGTAGTAGTAGTAGTAGTAGTAGTAGTAGTAGTAGTAGTGGTGGTAGTAGGTAGTAGTAGCAGTTGTAGTAGTAGTATCCTTGTTGCACCTCTTATTTAGGTTTTGAAGGGACACGAAAAAAATCTTGCGGAAAATTTCATAATCGTTGTCGCCATTGCCAGCCTTCGTTATCATCGTGGCCAACGCCGACGTCAACATCAACGTCAACGTCAACGTCTTCAACAATCATTTGCATCGTTGTTATCCAAAAGATCTTCATATGAATTCATACAAGAGAGAGTGAAAGTTCTGAGTAAATATCCGTTCACCTTAAAGCGACGCAGGACACATTGAAAATGGGTCTCTCAAGTCTAACTCGAGTCTCCGGCGCGGTACAGGTCCATTCTTCTCTAACGAGTTTATTATTAAAAGTTCAATTAATCGAGATGCATCCTGTATATAGTGATTGTTTGATCCTCACGATACCTGGAGAGCTACTTTTGATCTGTGTTGCGTCGTGATAAGATTACAGAACTTATTAAGAAGAGAAAAGGAGAGGAAGGAGGAGAGGATTCCTTTAGACGATAAGTTCTCTATTAAAGGTAAATGTAACTAACATGAAGAGTCAATTAAAATTGCTGAACTTAATACGAAGACAATTATTACAATTGTTTGAATTTATCCCGATCATATATGATGCTAACATGTAGAATTTGTTGTTTCCTGAAGAAAAGTGTCTCTTGAATTTGTCCCGAATGGAGTAAATGCGAAAGAGAGGTGGGACAGATACACGATGTGTAGAAGAGTCAAGGGAGGAGAGAGCAGGAGATTGTTCTACATTAACGTTGGGTCATAGGATATGGATGATGCATTTTTACTAATGAAATGCTCGACCGTAAAACACGATGAAATTGACGCGATTTATTTGTATTTCATATTTTTGTTGTTGAGAAACTGGCAAAAAGAATGCAAGGGTGGATGAGAGAATCGAAATTTGTACATAAAGACGAGCGAGGATAAAATGTAAAAGGTCTGTAGTGGCAGGGGATACGACTAGCATTGATCGTCTCTCTCTCTTATTTGCAGATATTATGTTTCAAAGATCACGATGCTGCCGCAGGAGTGCGATGGCAGTGAAATGAGCGCAAAGGTATTTAGCGACAGTACCGAAATCAGGCTGATTCCGCAGAGCGTTGTCGGGGGGGTAGGGGTTGCGATTGGGGTCGGGATCGTCGAGGAGGAGAGCATCTTCCCATGTACCTTTTGCGGCGAGGGTTTTGTATCGAAGCAGGCGCAGGACGCACATCTCAAGACTCAGCACGGGGAGAAAATTCTCGCGGTTGAAGTGGAAACCGATTGCGAGACCGAGGTGACTATAGGAGAGCAGCAGCAGCAGCAGCAGCAGGTCAGCGAGACTATTGGAGGCGGCGGCATAGCGAGTTCGGGCGGTGCTTATGCATGCGAACACTGCGGTCGATCGTACACGACGCCTTCGGTCCTGCGGAAGCATCAACTGGTTCACACCGGCGAGAAGAGTCACACCTGCGAGACTTGCGGATACGCGAGTGTCCATCGGCAGAATCTCTTGAGCCATCAGCGCCGCCACAATTTCGAGTACAAATTTCATTGCGAGATATGCGGCACGGGATTCTACGCGAAAAGCAACTACCTGGAGCATCAATTGATGCACTCGAAGGAGAAGCCCTTTCAGTGCGAGATATGCAGCGCGACCTTTCGTTATCGTCAAGGACTCCGACTTCACGCGAAGCTGCACCAGCCTGATTACGTGCCGCCTCAGAAGAAGCATCACTGCGAGCTCTGTAACAAGCGCTTCTCTAGGAAGCAGGTACTCCTGGTGCACATGAAGACACACGGCACCTCCGGTAGTCAAAATGAATTCGTCTGTCATATATGCGGCAAGGCCGTATCCAGTAAGACGTACCTGACGGTGCACGTAAGGAAGCACACGGGGGAGAAGCCTCACGTATGTGACCTCTGCGGCAAAGGATTCATCTCGCAGAATTACTTGAGTGTCCATAGGCGCACCCACACCGGCGAAAGGCCTCACAAGTGTACGCACTGCGAGAAACGATTCACGCAGAGGACCACTTTGGTCGTTCATCTACGGGGCCATACTGGAGATAGGCCTTATCCATGCACTTTTTGCCATAAATCTTTCGCTTCCAAGACTATGCTCAATTCTCATCTCAAGACGCATGCGAAGCAGAACGCTCGCGCACAGCAGGAGCAACAAACGCACCACAATCACCACCATCAGCAGCAGCAGCAGCAAGAACAGCAGCAGCAGCAACAACAACAGCAGCAGCAGCAGCAGCAACAACAACAACAGCAACAGCAACAAGAACTGCACTCACAACGTCATGACACAGTGACTGTCATGTTGCCTGGCTAGAAGTGTGTGTGTGTGTGTGTGAGAGAGAGAGAGAGAGAGAAAGAGAGACACAGAGAGGGGGGGAGGGGCCGTCGGCTCTCTTTAGGACTAACTGACGTTACGAGCATAGAAGCCGAACGGACAAACAAGCAAGTACAGAGACAAGTAAAGAATAAGTTGGGCAGGTTGGTGCTTTGAAATGCATTTCTTTTACAAATAGAATCTCTATGAATTGACACGCAAACTGCTAACCGGTAACTGCTAACTGCTAACTCGGTCCGTATTGTCTTTATCGAGTAAATTCTACGTTATAAGTTAACTTTCCGATTCTAGAGACTAATAATTGTTTATATGATTACATACGAGATTATATTGATTTTTTGGGACGCGTTTTATAGAATTTTTTGAAAGATTTATTTATTTTTTCGGCTTCTATATTCTTTCCACTATATAAAGAAAGGGATTTAGCTCTTTTCACTATGGCACGCGTGACATGTACGGCTCTCATTGTGTACAGACCAAGCCTAGTAAAGGGTATTACGTATACTTCTTTTTATAAATGCTTATCAACATTCAGAGGCCACACGCACGCACACGCGCGCGCGCGCGTCGTGTGTGTGTATGTATATATATATATGAGCTTCGTAGCGAAAGAGTTAAAAAAAAGTTTGAAAATCGCATTCAGGCAATTTCACAGACTTTTGACTACGAACCAAGGAAAAATGGATTCTCTCATGACTGTGAAAACGCAGGCCTTAACTATTTTCTAGCGTTGCTTTTAACGCCGGTGGTGCAGCTACCTTTGAGATTTGGCAATCCGGGATGCGGATGCTGTGTGCCTTAGTTCCTAAACATCAACCGTCCTTTCGCAACTGATTCTTTCGAACATTTTTAGCGCTATATTCGCTCTGAAATTTGGGAATTCTCGAAAGTTTTTTCCGTCCGTGCGATACGCCTTAAATTTCGAATATTCTTGAAAATTTGTACATTCAGACATTTGAGACCTTTTGATATTCAGTTAGTTCGATTGACTTTGCACTGACTCAATGTGAAAATCGGCGACGTTCGTGAAGATTGTATCATTCGTAAGTCAAGAGAAATTGTTCTTCTACCGTGGTAGTTATTATAGATCGTCGACTATTTTCATCGTTTCTTTATCGAGACGCATTTTTTTTTATAAGCAAAAGGTTGCAACGATCAAAGAATTCCAAGTAAATTGGAAACATATTTAGGAATTAGAAAACCTTAGAAGCACCATTCCTGACATTCAAGATAACTGACCGTTCGATTTTCAAGTTTCTAATTTACTACGAATACATTGTAAGAGCCATATTAAATGGTGTGAATACTTGGATACCTAAACCTGAGCCTAAACGGTGAATCTATGTTTTCTTGGTTTCTGTCGATAGAGATGACCCTATGATATACCGTATACGTCATCGTGAGTGCAAATCCGATCGAACTATCTTAGGGGTGAATGTCGCGCTTTTATACGTGGCGCGAGACATGCTCAGAACTCTCTATTGTAATTCTCATTGTTAGTATTTTCTTTATTTAACTAGCCGTATTTGTTATTCTCTCTTTTACATTCCATAGCAATTATTTTTTAATATTTAGAATATCGGCCTAATATGATCTATTAGGAGCTCCTTCGTTAAAAGTATATGTATATGTGTTTTAGCTCCTTTGTTACTTGAGACGATTCGAAAATTTATGAAAAACACCGTTCCAGCAATAATATTAAATTACTTTATATTGTTATGTGTCCTTTAGAATAGTCGCCTAATCTAGTAATCGCGTTATTCACATTTTTATATAATATTAATGATTTCTTTGTCTCACATCCACGCACGCGCAGCGCGTGCCGCCTCGATTTCTCTTATTAATTCAATCTTTATCATTGTTCTTACATTTTAAAAGTATTTTCACTGATATTTAATCATATTTACTTTTTCACTCTAAACATAGTTGCTGATAAAGACGATTGTAAATGGTCTATTTTTGTTGTTGTAACTCTAAGTTTCAACGAAGACGTTCACCTTCTTCTGAAACTTTTATACGTACAAGTTAGATTGCAAATGTTTTATGACATATGTAAAACCGTACCTGGAAACGAATATTACTGAGCGTCGACTGCGACGCTCACGAGGCCCTCGGCTTTTTATGAATTCGGCAGAAAATTATCGAATCTTTACTCCTTTCCATTTGACAATCATCGTTAACTTTGCAGAATACATTGGATCGGAGTTCAGCTTTTGACTCATTATCACTCTTTCACTCTTTCACTCTTTCACTCTTTCATTCCTTCTCTCTTTCTAAGACTGGGAGGAGCTTACATTTTTACAGAGGTGGTTTGTTCTTCGAATACTTTATTCGGTTGTAATTGTACACGATGTTTATGTAATAAAATAACATTATATACTTTTGAAGATGTATGGTACTTTTCTACTACCCGTCGTTTTCAGTTAACATCCAAGGTTGGGCATACGATTGGGGGGGGGGGGGGGCGGAAAGCCTAAGAGGAGTTACGGGGATGCATAGATCGCAGGAGTTGTCGAGCATCTCTCTTCTCTCTTCTCTCTTCTCTCTTCTGGACAGGCTAATCTCGAATTCGGTGAGATTGCAATGGGCTCGGATTATGACGTGCATCGATCTTTTTATCGAAGGCGTTTGCAGCTTCTGTTCCAACCGAAAAAAAAAGAATTGGTTGACGCAGGTAGGGAGAGGAGCCCGCCGGGGATACGTCGGTTACGTCGGACGTAGCTATTTGGGTCGTTAATTTCCGCTTTCGCCAAGGCGTCTCATAGTCGCAAGAATCGTCAGCAGCGTAGAATCTCGAGGAAGAGAATCTGCAGCGGATGTTGCGCATCGGAGAGATAAGGAGAAAGCGAGATTGGGTGGATGAATGAGGGGGGAGGGGGAAGCTGATGAACCGAAGATGAGAGTAGAGATTTCCCTTGCGTAACGCAATGCTCGATGTTCTCGTTGCAGATCGCGCGAGATTCGGAATCCTTCGCGAAAATCGGACAGCCTGCTCGTCTGCGACCTCTGCGACAGGTCCTTTAGTGAGAGGGCCGAGCTGCACGCTCATCGTCGCGCTCACAAGCCGACCTACATCCCGGAGAACGCACAAGAGCCGGCGATGTACGAGTGCGACTTTTGTGGGATGCGAATTCGGCTGAAGGACGTGTTTGCCGAACACAGGCGGATTCACACCGGCGAGGAGCCCTATCGGTGCCAGAGCTGCGAGCAGCGATTTGCCACGCATCAGAGACTCTACTATCACAGAATTCGCGAGCACATCCAGGATAAACCCTTCTTCTGCAAGGTCTGCGGCAAAGCCTTCAAGCTTCGACAGTTCCTTAACGTCCACATGAAAATACACGACAAGGTTTTTATCTGCGACGTCTGCGGCGCTTCGACGGCTACGCTCTGCAATCTCGAGTATCACAAAAAGCGGCACAACAAGGAATACGATCTCTTCTGTGAGATATGCACCAAGGGCTTCTACACGAAGGCCAGCCTCCAGCAGCACATGATGACGCACTCGGGCGAGAAGCCCTTCCCCTGTCCAACCTGCGGCTCCTCATTCAGCAGCCGAGGCTACCTCAAGCTCCACATGGCGAAGCACGGAACCCGCGAGAAGAAGTACGCCTGCGAATTCTGCGATTTTCGGAGCTGCTGGCGCGGCGCCCTGAAGGTTCACATGCGAATTCATACTGGGGAGAATTACGAGTGTCGCGTGTGCGGCAAATCGGTATCCAGTAAGGCCTACCTGGGCATCCATATGCGCATTCACACGGGTGAGAAGCCGCACGCTTGCGAGATCTGCGGAAAGGCCTTCAGTGCCAGGAAGTATCTCAGGATTCATGGGCGCACCCACACCGGCGAGAAGCCTTACGAATGCTCATTCTGCCAGAAGAGATTCACTCAAAAAGGGACGCTCACTGCTCACCTCAGGTCCCACCGGAAGGCCATCGACTCCATCGGACTCCTTATTTGATTCTTGCTACCTGAGAATCTCCTACTCGACGGATATCGCTCTCTTATCTCCCGATTCCTCTTCATCAGCCCTTCTCTCACTCCTCTTGCAACCATTGTGTCCCGTTCAGATCTACGGGTCTCTGTCTGCGAATGCCCTCGCCTTCTTTGTCTTTCATGAATTTTATTTATCAGAATCCTATCTTCCCCCTTCTTGACACTTTTTTATGACTCGCGTGCAAATAAATAGTCTAAAGAATTTGCTCCAAGCATGTTACTGCTATATCCCCGTCTTAATACCATCAGTACTATTATGCCAATAATCCATTCGTAGTCGACGAATCTTTATCCATTGAGAAGTCAAAAACAAGTTTTGCTTGCAGCGTTTTCGAATTGATCCTCGTATCCATGTAGTTATATGTCGAATCGCTTCGAACAAAGAGGCTGTACTGGTTTCTCTCTCACGGCTGGCGCCGTCAAGCGTTCTTGATTAACGATTCGCTCGATTAGCTTGTTGTTGGGTTGTGCTTCCGAAAATCCAGTGAATACTTCCTCTACGGAAGGCAGATGTTGTAAACACGTTGAGAGGACGCAATGTCCTTTTTCCACGTCATTCCTGCATTTAGCCAATTTGTTGTCTTTGCAGGCGTTTGGGGATAGGCGCTATAAGAAAAACGACAAAGAAGGTGAGTGTATCGAATCATTCGGCGGAAGTCCACTCTCGCCGGTTGAACCTTCGAGCAGCTTTGGATAGCGAGAAGAGTCAGAGTCAGAGGGCGGTGGAGGGAGCGGAGGGGTTTTCCGACGCTGTGGGAGGCACGGGTCCTCAGTGCGATCCTGCGATCGTGCGCTTCGATAAGAGCCTTCAGCAGGGATACGGCGGGACACACGAGTGCGAAATATGCGGTATAAGCTTCCACGGTAAACTTCAGCTGAATAAGCATCGGCTGGGGCACGCGAAGGTGTCTTCGCAAAAGAAGCAAGCGCAAAAACGCAAGCTTTCGAAAATGCAAAATGTCCAAGAAAAGTGTTCCCAGGGTCCGATCGAGTGCAACGTCTGTCACAAAGTTTTCAAGAAGAAGAAGTACTTGAACGTCCACATGACTCTTCACGGAGCGCCTCATATATGTCATGTTTGCGGCGCGAAGCTCACTTCCGAGTATTATTTGAAGATCCACATAAGACGGCACAACAAAGAATTCACGGAATTTTGTAAAGTCTGCAACAAGGGATTCTACCTAAAGGCCACTCTGAAGACGCACATGAGCGTCCACACGGACGAGAAGCCGTGCACGTGCGAGATTTGCCACAAGTCTTTCGGGAATCGCGTTTACCTCAGGAGCCACATGAAGATCCACAGCAGACCGGAGACTAGGAAAAGATACAAGTGCGAGATATGCAGCTTCGAAACGTTTTACAGTTATTGTTACAAGGAGCACATGTGGACACACACTGGCGAGAGTCAAGTGCCCTGCGAAGTGTGTGGAAAGCTCATTCGTCGGCAGTACATGAAGATTCACATTAGAATTCACACTGGCGAGAAGCCCGAGGTCTGTGAATTTTGTGGGAAAGCTTTCAGCTCGCGGAAGTACTTGATCAAGCATAGAAGGACGCACACTGGCGAGAGACCCTACAAGTGTAAGATCTGTGAGAAAAGATTTACTCAGCGTGGAACTCTGAGTGCACACCTGAGACGTCACGATGATCCAAAATGACTTGTTTTAATACGTTTCATTCGGATACATGTATGTGTACTTCTAGGCCATTAATCATTATTTTTACTACTGATCGTGGTTAAATGGACGCTATAACAAATGAGTTTACGACAGCAACTGAAAGTGGCCTCGTCAAACGGAGAATTTATACGAAAGTGAGCTATCTGTACTTTACGCCGTCTCTGTCCGGTGTTATTGGTCGATAGTATTCTCGAATAAAGAGCAATCGCTTTTCACTTCGCGTGCTTCATTCATTTTTTTGTTTTCTTCTTCCCGACATCCTTAGTCTTCGATCCTAAAAGAAATGGCAAAAGTCCTTGGAAGCTTCATCGTTGCTTCAGTCCTTCAAGTAATTGAAGTGAGGTCACACTGTTTAGTTTTTTTTTAATTTCTTTTTATAGTCGGCCCACGATTCACACCAAAGTAGAATCTCGTTACTTTCTGTTGCTCTCTAATTATGCCGTTATCCAATTGACACAAGCTGTTTCTTTCCAGGAATCTGAAAGGGCAGGGCCTCAGGGTACGAGCAGAACTGAATAAACTTTCTTTAGGGAGCGCAAGTAGACCCTTTCGATGTCTCGTTTGTGCGACTTCATTTTCTTGCAAGAATTCTATGAATTCGCATATGAAAATGATTCACGGTAAACCGAGGCGTTACAAATGCCAATTGTGCGACTACAAGACCATCTGGCCGAACAATCTGAAGGTTCACCTTGACCGGCATGCCGAGCCGCTCGAGGAAGTCGTCGCCTGCGACCTCTGTGATCGACTCTTCCCGTCGCGCAATCTTCTCTTTAATCATCGTCGAAAACATCGGCCCACTTACCTTCCCCAAGATCCAACGCAGCCACCGATGTACGAGTGCGATCACTGCCATCAGACGTTCCCGAAGAAATTGCACTTGGCTCGTCATCGTGCGAGTCACTTGGGCAGAGTGCGAGTTCGGTGCGCCAAGTGCGACAAATGGTGGCTCAGCGAGGAAGAGTTGCGCGAGCACATTGATCTTGCCCATCCGGAGGGACCAGTCGAATGCGATATCTGTAAGAAGTTCTTTAAGAAGAAGAGCTACTTGGCCTTGCACATGGCTCTTCACGAGAGGCCTCATGTCTGCCACATTTGCGGGGCGAAGCGTCGTTCCGACTATATGCTGAAGCTGCACATTAGACGGCATACCAAAGAGTTTCGGGAATTTTGCGACATATGTGGAAAAGGCTTCTATAACAAGGCGACTCTGAGACTTCACGCCATCAGTCACACCGATGCTCGACCTTACGTCTGTCACATCTGTCAGACATCCTATCGCTCTCCTGGCTATCTCAAGGTTCACCTGAAGACGCATAACGATCCCAAAACCAGAACTAGGTTCAAGTGCGCCCTCTGCCAATTCGAGACCTACTATAAAAAGAGTTTGAAGCAACACGTTAGAACCCATACCGGGGAAAATCAGGTGCCGTGCGAGGTTTGCAGGAAGCTCATCAACAGGGACTACATGACTACGCATATGCGAGTTCACACTGGCGAGAGACCACATATTTGCGAAGTGTGCGGCAAGACGTTCAGTTCGCGGAAGAACCTTCTTATTCACAAGAGAACTCACACTGGCGAAAGACCCTACAAGTGTGAACGATGCGATAAGTGGTTCACGCAGCATGGATCCTTGAAGGCCCATCAGCGAAGGCACGATACTGGCCACACCTCCGATTGAGGCTGTTTTTTTAGCTTCAGCAAAGCTGTGTCCTCAAAGGACCAAGTGGTAGCCAACTTGTGAAAAATATTACTGATTTTTCTAAGGATTGAGTTCTCGTTTGGCCTTCAATCTCTGCGACATTGCTAATATCGGATGATGCAGCGATCCATTTAACTGCTTTTTGCTAACTGAAGTGTCCTTAGCGAAAAAAACTTACGAGTTCGTTTCACTTCTAGGTTTAGTCGTAATCGACCCGTAGCTCATACGAAAATTCAAAGAAGAAGATAAGCTCAATGAAAAGCTTCAAGGTGAATTCAGGTTTTCACTTGGTTCCAAATCAGCTTAAAGAGGGACCAACTTCATTGTCAGTGGCTCCGGGAGGCGCGGGAGATGAAGGATGCGTGAGTAAACTTCTCGTGAGGTTGCCTCAATAAGTAAGGTGGGCTTTCATAGCGAAAGCTGTCGATCAACTTTTTCTCTTCAAAGGATAAAATTCAGGCATCTATAGCGCGTCGCTTTATTAGATGCGAAATTATCGATTTTTCTATGGCACCGTATAGCATCGCAAAAAGAAATTGAAAGAAAAAGAAATCACATCAGAATCCATCGCCCGAGTAATGCGTTATCAGTCATATTGGAAGAGCTCGCGGTCAAGTATAATTATGCATTATATAACTTAGAGCTCGTAGGAATCCACTAGTCTATGTTAAGTATAATTTAAATTTAATTACGTTTAAAGATCAATAAAATGTTTTTAAGATGTCACTCTGATTCTCATGGAACCCCGCAATTATACGGTAACAGAAAGAAGATCACTTATTTCAAAGCCGCACCAAGAGGCGCATAATGGATGAATGGCAGAATGAAAGAGTGAATGCAAGGGCGCAAGGCAGGAGCAGGAGATATTATTATAAGTTGGTCATGCATGATCTTGGACGTGAGAGATTCCTTGGCCGAAGGTTCTAGCTGTCATCCGGTTAGAGCGTTCGAGCGCACTGATCACTCCGTCCTTGCTTTCAGGTGTGCAGCGGACTTCCACGAAGCCCTGACCAAGGTTGAGCCCGATCAGGAGATTCTCGAAGAGAATCAATTTGGAAACGTTATCGTCGGTGGCACCATTAGTAACAGCAGCAGCAGCAGTAGTAGCAGCAGCAGCAGTAGTAGCAGTAGCAGCAGCAGCAGCAACAACAGCAACAATGGCGACGGCGATGGCGACGGCTGTAGCAGCAACAATAGCGGCAGGATATATCCGGTCGTTGTGGCCGGTTTCGATAATATCGAGCAGCAGGGACAGCAGGAGCAGGTGACAATTCTCTCGGAAACTCAGGAGGCCGCGGAGGAGGAGGAGGAGTACATTCTAGAAGCGGGGGAGATAAAGTTGGAAGGAGGAGAAACTAGCGAAACGGAGAGACGCGATCGAAGAAGAACGCGTGAGAAATTCACGGAAAGAAAGTTAATCTCAGGATACGAGGGAAACTACGAGTGCGACATATGCGGGAAAAGGGTTAAGAAAAAAATGCAGTTTCTCAAGCACAGAGAAAATCACGAGAGAAGGAGCAGCGGGCGGTGCGCCGAGTGCGACAAGGTCTTCACTGACGAGGAGAAGCTGCAGAAGCACAGGATCAAGGTGCACCAGCAGGAAAGACCATTTCAGTGCATTCTTTGTGGCAAGTGCTTCAAGACCGAGGAATTTCTCAAGACTCACCTGAAGCAGCACAATAAGAGATTTACGTGCGACATATGTGGCATCTCGAAGGTCTCTGGTTACGATTTGCGACTTCACAAGAAGAAGCACAATCAGGAGTATGTGACCTACTGCGAGACTTGCAACAAGGGCTTCTACACGAATCAAACGCTAGAGCGACACGTCCTGACGCATACCGGGGAGAAACCGTTCGTTTGCAAAATTTGCAAGACGCCTTACGCGAGTGCAGCATACCTGAACATGCACATGAAATCTCACGGGGAGCGGGAGAAGCACAAGTGCAGCATATGCAACTTCGAGAGCTATTGGAAGGCAGCGTTGAAGGTTCATCTGAAGATTCACACTGGAGAGAATCAGATAACTTGCGAGATTTGCGGGAAGTCCGTATCGAGCAAGACGTATCTGCAGATTCACATGCGCATCCATTCGGGTGAGAAGCCTCACGTTTGCGAAGTGTGTGGGAAGGCCTTTAGTGTTCGCAAGTACCTCATCGTCCACCTGAGGACACACACGGGGGAGCGGCCCTACGAATGTAAACTTTGCCAAAAGAGATTCACGCAGCAGGGATCACTCAATTCGCACATCAAGTCCCACAACGAGGGCAAATGAGTTATTGGGATTCTCCATCGGGCATCCGATCGTCTGCCGCTCGGTGCAGTAAGGACCTCTGTGAAACTTATGATCCTTCGAACAATTTCCGATCCTCCTGGAGAATCTTCGGTCGACATCCTCGATTATACGCGTTGCGCTCTCTTGTAAATAGTCGTCGAGAGATAAAGAGAGAAAGAGAGAGAGAGAGAGAGAGAGAGAGAGAGCGCGAGCTGCATATCACTCTGTACCATGATATCGTTATCGTCTCATCGTGTCAACGATTTACATTTTACTTCGTTTTCGGATAATGAGACTTTCTTTTACAGCCAGAGCGAGCAATCAAATTGTACTTTCATATCGTCGCTGTGCTACTCGTACCCTCTCTTCTACGTTCTTAATAAAATATGTGTCGCTATGAATGTTTCTTCGTTTCACTCTATTATTTCGCAAAGTCAATTATTTCGTATATCAGATAACAATCGCTCGTAAGTACCTTCGATATTTTGCTTTGGAGTAATTGCTTGGATCAATTATTACGGGAAACTTGGTTTTTTGTCGAACATTATGTCTTCAACGTCAGCGCTATGATCTCTCCTAGTTCCTGGTCCATGACCGTTCAAATAACAAATATTTCCAGTTTCAGGTGAATTCGATGGAATTTCTTTACTCGGAGGCTTGCTCAACACTAATCAGGTGACATTGGCTAACGTTGCCACGTTCTCCGAAAATTGTCCACATTCTGTAAATCTATAGTCCTAATAAATATTGCTCATTAGTTATTTTACTACAATACTTTTTTTTTCCGTACTATTTCTGGCGTAGCTCGCGAGTACTCTGTAGTATTTGCTATCTTAAATAAGGTAAGTCCGTCAAAGAAGAGTGACGTCGCATGAAATCTTGGCGCCCGGTTCACGAAAAGGAAGTCTCAAGAGATTGCGAGAAAGGGTGAATGTCAGAGTGAGAGAGAGTGAAGAAAAGGTTTATTTCCCTTTGCGCGAAAACGCCGCTTTCTACGCAACAATTAAAAAATTCCTCGAGTCTCCAAAATACATCAGACTCAATTTATTTTCAGGTTAATCAATGGGAAGAAGCCCTCAAATCCGTTGGACCAAAGGAACGGCGGAATACTACTGTCGGAAAGATCTTCGGTCCCAGAGACTGGAGCTAATGACCTGGGCAGCTCGAGTGCATGCGGAACGAAGAGCTTCTCTGTTTCCGCTTACGCCACAGAGTCGCCGTCTACGTCGACGGATGTCGAGAAGGATTCAGGCGCTGAAGAGGACGAGACCCACCGAACACCTCGTCACTCGAGTGAATCTCAGCAGCCGGCTAACTACGCGATATTCGCCCCTGGGGCTTTAAAGGATATGGACAACAGCGTTTTCTATCTTCCACAACGAGAGGTTGAAGCCGTTCCCGATGCCTATGAGCGTAATGAGGACTCGAAGATACCGGTTGACTTCAGTCCATCGGATGAGGCGCAAGCTTGTTTGGTTGCGAGGCAGCCACTAAAGACTGAGCTGGACGGAAGTGGAAGGATCAAGGGTGTCAAGACCGATCGAAATCCAAATCCGGAAAAGAGATTAAAGTGTGAGGAGTGCGATCGCGTTTGCGTGAACAAGGAACTCTTGAGAAAACATAAGATCGTCCACAGCAAAGTCTTCCGGCACGAGTGCCAAATCTGCGAAAAGAAATTCAAACGGTCGACCGAGCTCAAGATCCACGGGAGGACCCACTCCTCCGAAAGAAATTTCGCCTGCGAGCTCTGCGGCAGTGCTTTCAAGCTGAAGTCTCAGTTGGTAGCCCACGCGAGGCGACACACAGCCGATTACAGGGTCTTCTGTAAGGTTTGCGGCAAGGGTTTCCACAATAACAGTGACTACCAGTCTCACAACAAAGTAAAGCACGTTGCCAAGGAACATACCTGCTCATCCTGCGGGAGGTCCTACAGGGAAGCGTCCCTTCTTCGCCGCCATCAGAGAATCCACCAGCCGGATTACGTGCCGGACAAACGGTTTCAGTGTGAGATCTGCGGCAAGACCTTTGTTCTTCGCAAGTCCCTCGAAATGCACTTGAAAAGCCACACGGGAGAGAAAAGATACAAGTGTGACGTTTGTGGGAAAGGCCTCTGCACGAGGTCCTCCCTCCTTGATCACATTAAACTTCATACTGGGCAGAAACCGATCGTCTGTGATCTGTGTGGACGCGCCTTCACTAAAAGATCCACGATGATGGTGCACAGAAGGACTCACACCGGTGAACGACCGTATCGATGCAACGTGTGCGATAACTCTTATACGCAGAGGACGAGCTTGGTCATTCATCAACGTTATCATTCCGGCGAACGGCCGTACATTTGCAAACTTTGTTCGAGAGGATTCGTTTCCAGTGCCCAGCTCAGAGTTCACCAGAATTCTTGCCGATAATTATTCATGTTATTACTTTTTGCCGCCTCCCATCGTGCCCTCTATTCTTCTGTAATTTTTTTATCTGTTCATTTTTTCTGACTATCTCTTTATACAAGCCTTCCATCTCTCGATTTACATTTGTATCCTTTTTGAAGAAATATATTTTGTATATTTTTTTTTTCACGGAGCACTTTCATTAACACAGACGAAGATTGACCGCAATTTATATGATTAATGGTGCGCGTGAATTGTATGCGAATGCAGTGGCATAAGCTCTTTCACAGGTATACCCGGAAATTGAAGGAAGAATGTGCCACGGTAGTTTCTCTTCGGGCGAAGTGAAGAGAAGGAATTTTAAGCAAGATTGCTGAAAAAAAGAAGCAAAAGGTGGCGGAAGCAGCATCAGGGGAGCAAGGATTAAGGACGAAAGTGACTTACAGAGAAGTCGGTAGGCCGGGAGTAATGTCACGGGCATGTCTATTCAAAGTAGTGTATTAGTACATGTAATCTTGTAGTCGATTTGTAGAGACTTGTAAAATCTGTAAAGTCCGAGGAAAGGAATAAAGTCAATTTCGTGGAAAAGGGTTAAAAGTCACGTATGTGGAGTGTGCGCTAACGAAGAGGAAAGTATTCGAGTTTGACCAAGTTCTCGTTTTACTTACAGGTCGCCCGTCGAAGAGGAAGAAACGGAGTCAGAGGAGCTCGAGAGTGGGAGGGAAGAGCTTTCGAAAATGAAGGAAGAGCCAGTCGACGAGTCCATCGAAGAGAAGCAAGATCACGAGGAGGAATACCAGTTGGAAGAATCCACAGAGATAACCTCCTCTCGAAGGAGCGACGTGCTATTTCAGGAGGACCTGATAAACTTCGTCGATAAGACCAACAATAAGTTATCTCGTTCTGTGAAGAGGGAGCGCGGTTGCGCAGCTTCACCGAACGATTATAAGGAATCGAAAGGCTACAAAGTTCAGGACGTCAGCTTCGGAATAACCTACGAGAACATTGAGACGACCAAACGTGAGCTGGCGAGCTCCGCTTCTTCGGAGACGACGGACGGTGCGACGGTTCCTGCCGAATCAGCTGTGTCGGAGAACAGGCTTTATCAGTGCCAGATTTGTGCGAAGCGCTTTAGATCGAAAAATTTATTTGAAGGTCATCTTGTGGCTCACAGTGACGCAAGGCCCTACCAGTGTGACGTTTGCAATAAATCGTTCAAAAGGACAAACACACTTGCAGTGCACAAGCGGATTCACACCCGGGAGCGAAACTTCGTATGTGACGTGTGCGGCCGCGCGTTTGTCCAGGCGTCTCAGCTAGCGACGCATCATCGTCGTCATTTCGAGAAGTACACGAGATTTTGCGAGATTTGCAGTAAGGGCTTCTTCACAAACGCAGAGCTTCACGGACACATGAACGTCAAGCACGAGGCCAAAGAACACGTTTGCCAGGTCTGCGCTAAATCCTTTCCCAATAATCACACCCTTGCCAGACACTTGAAGATGCACGATCCAAACTTCAAACCAGTCAAGCACCAGTGTGAATTTTGCGGAAAAACCTTCGCCTACAAGAACTCGCTGGTGGTTCACGTAAAGTCGCACACCGGTGAGAATAAGTTTGACTGTCACCTGTGCGGCAAATCGGTCTCCTCGAAGGGCTCTCTTCAGGATCATCTACGACTTCACGGCGGGGAAAAATCTCTTGTCTGCGACGTTTGCGGCAAGGCATTCCATAAGAGGACAACACTCGTCGTTCACAAGAGGACTCATACCGGGGAGAAACCGTACAGCTGCGACACCTGCGGGAAGTCATTCACTCAGCACTCGACTCTGGTCATTCACAAGCGCTATCACACGGGACAAAGACCCTATCAGTGCTCCTATTGCACCAAGTCCTTCGTCTCCAGGGCACTTCTCAATGCCCACACTAAGGTCCATGTCGTTAACGTTATGATCGTTCAGTCGGTCTAATCGTTCAGCCATCTATCGGCACTTACGGCCTGGCTGTCTACCTACCTACCTACCTACCTACCTGCCTACCTGCCTACCTGCCGATTGACAAAAACTTTAGCTAAGCTCTCTTTATGACGCGCGATCGAGCTGAAGAATGCCATATCATCTTGAGCATGAAGCGTCCTTTCGGCTTAGAATTGGGCTGTAGAGAATTTTTAGAGAAATTTCTTATATTCATTAAAAAATGAAAGATCGGAGCTAGTTCGAACCATGTGTCTCGGTGATGCGTATGTGATACGTATCTTCAACGATGTAAATCTTCTATTTTAGTAAGATTATCATACCTCCTCCTTTTCTATTCACTTATTCCAAGGTGGACGTTGCGAAGAAGCCAGGCGCATCGTAACTGGATGTCCTTTTCTGTTCTACTGCGCCTGCTCTTTCTTTTTTTAGGATTTATGTAACTATGTCTAGTGTCATGTACAGTTGTGATAAATAAATTCATTTGAAAAACTAGGATGTGGGGTCACTCTGTACATATCGTGAGGCAAGCGAGTGCCAATTTCCACGGGAAGGACCGAGAGAGAGAGAGAGAGAGAGAGAGAGAGAGAGACAGAGAGGGGGGGTGTGCGTGTGCGTGTTTATGTTCAAGATTTCGAAAGTAAGGTGAAGAATGATCTAGAGAATTAAGTAGAATTTACAAGGAATTAAAAGACAGAAGAAGAATATAGCGTAACAGGGAAGGGCTTGTCGCGCTGCTATGCTATGATATGCTAAGGTATGCTGAGGAGTGAGTCTCTTGCTCAGCTAGTGAATCTATAGTGAAGGTAGTGAAAGTAGTGAAGGTAGAGTGAGGGGGGGAGTAGAGGGCGAAGAGAAGGGGGAGTGAATTCTTAGTCACGTGACTTATGATATTGTTAACTTTTACTTTCAGATACACCCATCTTCCATTCCCCGAAGAATATTACCCGATGGTAATGTTCGCCAAGCTCGACCTGGTGAAGAAAGATGCGGAGCAGACAGAGGTAGAGAGATTAAAGGATGACGAAGAGTCGAGGGCAACGAGGTCGTCGAGAGCGGCAAAAGCGTCGCGAGTGTCGGCGACGTCAAGTTCCGAAACGAGTCCGAACGCTGACGAAATAAAGCAGGAAATCGAGGACGAGGATTTGCCGCTGGCCTTCCAATGTAAAACTTGCGGTGTCTTTTTCAACTCGCAGGGTCTCTTGGAGAATCACGAGATCGAGCACAAGGGTAAGCGGAAGAATACGTGCAATCAGTGCGGCCGCGTCTTTAGGACGTACGTTAACCTGCGGAAGCACATAAAGAAACACGCTGGTCGAAAGCGCAAGACCGTCGGCCGGCCTCTGAAGGTCAAGAAGGAAAAGTCCGAAGTCGAGTTTCTCTGCAAAACTTGCAACAAGGTTTTTCGGCACAAGAGCAACTACCAGAAGCATCTGCTGCGGCACACCGTCGGCGACCTCACGTGCAAGCACTGTCCGAAGAAATTTCGATTATTTAGGGACCTGACGCGTCACGAGAAGACTCACTTCTATCCGAGCTACATGTGCAAGGAGTGCGACTACGAGACGACGGTCCTCGCTGCCCTGAGCATCCACATGCTGCGACATACGAACAAGGCGGACCTTCCATTCAAGTGCAACGAATGCGACAAGCGATTTCGAAAGGCGATCGACCTCCAGGAACACTACAACATTCATTCCGGCGAGAAGCCTTTCGTCTGTCAGCTTTGCGGAAACGCGTTCTACCTGCGACGGCAGCTCTCGGCTCACTGTCGTCGGATGCATCCCGAGATGAAGGCGAACAAGGTAACGAGCACGGCCTGCGACATCTGCGGCCGCGTCCTGGCGACTAAGCGCTCTCTCTTCCGGCACAAAGAAAGTCACAACCCAACGAAACTTTACCTCTGTGACTACTGCGGTAAGAGTCTCAGCAGCGCCGAGCATCTCAAGAAACATCGACGCATCCACACCGGCGAGAAGCCCTACGTCTGCGACATCTGCGGCAAGGGCTTCACTGATTCCGAAAACTTGCGAATGCACAGAAGGGTTCACACTGGCGAGAAGCCGTACAAGTGCGACCAATGTCCCAAGGCCTTCTCCCAGAGGTCCACTCTGACGATTCACAGGCGCGGTCACACCGGCGAGCGACCTTACGTCTGTCAAATCTGCCATCGTGGCTTCTCCTGCCAGGGCAACCTGACTGCCCATCAGAAGTCCACGTGTGTCTGAGTCCCATCCTTTTCTTTTCTTCTCCTTCGTCATCTCTATCTTCCTCTTCCTGTCTCTTTCTCTCTCATTCTAAGCTCTTGTTTCATTCCTTTTTTTCCCTTCCTCGCTATCCCTTACACCATCACCTACTTCAACCTGCGAGATTCTTCGCATCTTATCCTTATCCTTATCCCTATCCCTTATCCTTCCTGTCGCTCATTTAAAACTGATTACGACACGTTGTTTTTATGAGTTACATTGATTACCGATTGTCTTACGATTAGTTAACGAGAACCTTTAATTATTAACGATTATAGTGCATTCACACATGGCTATTATGTATTGGCGAAACTTTTGAAATAATAAATAGATTTTATATATTTCATGACTTGTAGTATCGTAATAATCGGGATTTATCTGGCCGCTCTGCTATGTCAAAATCTGTTAACCCATCCCTCGACGATCTAACTATTCTCTTAATTAATTTTCCCTAATTAAAACTGATAGCTAGTACTTCCTCGCGCTTTTATGTATCCCGTATTGTACGTAGCGCCCTAAGGATCGTCTACGAGGATCACTACGTTCATCGTTAGCACTTGACTTCTCTTATGTCTAAGAACGATATCTTCGCAGGGTTGCGAGAAAGACATCACCTCAATTTATGTCTATATTGTTATTCTTGTAGGAGCGTTAAGGAAGATATTGCGAGGTTGCAAGGACACGAACGTGCTAGAAGAAGCGTCCTGCGCGGCACCGAGGGCTACTCTGTTCGCGACGCGTTTACGGACTCCATGAAAACTCACTCTTGTCCTTGCAGAGACCGGCATCCTGATCCAAGCGCGTCCTCCTCGCGCTTATCGTCAGAGAGTAAGGACTCTCTTGTTCTCGAGGATGACGCCACGAGTGGAAGCCACGCAGTCACCAATTCCATCGACGCAAGCAGCACCACCACTGACTGCCTCACTGCTGCAAGTACTGTTGTCAGTAACTCTCTCACCGTCCTCACAATTGACCATACTGTCCATAATGCCCATAATGCCCATAATGCCCATAATGCCCATACTGCCCAGTGTCAAGAAAACTTAATTTTTCGGGGACTCGTGAAACAGGAGGAGGATCTCGATGCGGATGAAGATCAGAGTGAAGCTGATGATGACGATGAGATGGAGGGAGAGGAGGGGGAGACGGTGACGATGAGAAAAGTGGAGAGAGTGGAGGCGGAGGAGGAGGAGGACGACGACGATGACGACGACGAAGATGACGATGAGGATGACGACAATTATGATGACGATGGGGAGGAGGAGCAGGAGCAGCAGGAAGAAGAGGAGGAGGAGGAGGGGGAGGAACATGGCGACGAATTCGAAAATTTAGAGTCACCACAGAGACAAAAAAGGAGGAAATATCGAAAAAAAGAATCAATCAAGTACGAGTGTGAGATATGCAAGATAGAGTTCAGCCGGCACGGTGATTACAGGCGACACATGGTGAAGCACAGTGACCTTAGGCCGTACAAGTGTTCCGTATGTGGAAAAGCCTTCAAGCGCTCCTCGGAGGTGACCAGTCACATGCAGATTCACCAGGGTATCAAGTACACTTGTGAAATATGTAACTTCACCACAACGAACAAAGTCTCTTTGCGCACCCACAATCGTCGGGTTCACCAGAAGGACTTTCGTTATCATTGCGAGCAGTGCACCAAAGGATTCATGTCAAATTATGATCTCGAAGACCACAAAGCCAGTCATCTTGGTACCAAAACCTTCATCTGCGAGTACTGTGGTAACGCCTACTCCCAGAAGTCTTACTTGGTCGCTCATAAGAGAGTCATTCACGGAATACAGAAGAGTGCCCCCAAGGAATATCAGTGTCAGACCTGCAACAAGAGCTTTGCCTCCGAGTACAATTTGAAAAATCACATTGGTCTACACTCTCAAAAATTTCTTTGCGCTCATTGCGGCAAGGAGTTTGCAACGAATCACGCTCTGAAGCTTCACAATCGCAAGCACACGGGAGAGCGACCCTACCAGTGCAAGTCTTGCTCAAAGGCTTTTGCTCGATCCGCCGCTCTTCGCGTTCATAAGCTCACTCACACCGGCGAGCGACCCTACGTTTGCGACCTTTGCGGTCAGAGCTTCACGCAGCGCAGCAGCATGATGGCTCATCGAAGAAAACATCCTGGTATTCATCCACCGCCGCCGCCCTTGCTCCTCAGCAGACTGGAGAACAGTGTCAAGTCTGAATGACGTCGGGGAATACCAATGTTTTATTAACCGACAAATCACACACATTCTCCAAGCTTCTTCCTACTTCGTATCTTTTTTAATTTTGATACGAGTCAACTTGTGAATTGCAAACTACGAGCTAGAAAGTGAAATCGAACGATCTCGTGTGTGTCGTACTTATGGTGTAGTAGTATATATACCACGCAGAGTCTGTAAATACCTTTGTCAATTTTTAATAAAGCAGCGTAATAGAAGGAAAAGTCCTTAAATGGCATAACGCGTTCTTCGTCTTTGCTTTATTGAATTTCGAATACGATATTGTTTCAAATGCACACGAACAAATTTTATAGAATGCGTGGTTTCTCCAACAACAACGTCCCAAATACGTAAACCACGCGAGATGGCTAGAACATGACTGGCCATTCGAGTATTTCCATGAAGGGCTCGAAAATGAAGCTTCGACTCGTTTGTGTAAGTGAAATCTACTAATCTTCGCTAATGGTGTTTCAGGACCGGCTAGTCTTCCTCTTCGAATGGACGTGAAGGTAGAGATCTCGAGATCGTTGCAATCCTGGAAGTGGAATATTATATTTCTTTGCAGTTTCCACACATTTCTTTTCAAGAATGTCGAATAAAGAAATCCCTCCTGTTTTGATCATGTGAACTTTCTCATTTGCGAAGTCCTTAACTCTTCTTTGCACAATCAACTCCGTGCCTGTTAAAGCATGGGAATTTGACTAAACTTGGAAACGTTCCAGGACTATTGCGAAACGAGCTGTTTAAAGAGTGGCGAGAGTCCAGTTCCAGTGTTCGTTCCAGCCTCGAGTTCTCATCCTCGAGGACAACTGCGACGAAGTCAACGAAAACTCGTTAGAAAGAAGCTCGAATCACTGAAACACATTTGCCCAATTTGTGGAAAGGAAGTTTCCAATGACTGAATATTTAAACAGCATGTCCGTGCTCATGGTAACCAACACGAGTGCGGGTTCAGGCAATTTCGCATAAAATGTGACTTCATCGGGTACCTAAGAAATTTCTACACAAACGTTTTGTATGACTGTCGAATGTGTGGCTAGTCCGTTCGCGACCTCAAGTATCACGAGTATCACAAGTGGAAGCATCAGAAGGATAAGAGCGCCTACAAGCTTTCCTGCGTGATTTGCAACCAAAAGTTCAAGTTTCAGACAAAACTGAGCAATCACACGATGATCGACGAGAGCGGGCTTGGATGTGCCCAGTGCGGAAAGAAGCTCGTGAAATCGAAGCTCCTCGCGCCGCACAAAGCCAAAGACAGGAACCATCTAACCGGCTGTTCCATTTGTCGGAGACTCTTTAGAAGCTGCACGCTGAATGAGCATGTGCTGAACCATGCAAGGCAACGCCCGTACAGGTGCGAGTTGTGTGGCCAGAGATTCACTCTGACATTCGGCATGATGTGCGGCATTGGTGGAAACATTCGGGCGAACATCCACCACCTCCTAAGATATCGATAGTGGCTATCACGAAAAACCTTATTCAGGCTCCTCGTACTCGCAGTCAGAAAGAATAATTTGTGCAGCGTCGAGGACCAAAATCAGTGCTACCTGCCCCACGGATACCAACCACTCTTAGCAAATAAAAAGACTCGATTGGATGACTTGTATTGGACAATAATGACTTGCGTTTAACAATCAAAGAAAAGATTGTCATATTCAATTGAGGAAGGATGATCATCTTGCAACACATCCATATCGCTAAACTCACTAGAGGTATTTTTCAGCCACTGTGAGAATTTAAGAATGCGCGTTGTGAGCCAATCATGGTCGTCGCTAAGAAGGCATCTCGAGGACCGTGCAAAATTCGTTATATTCTCCTGCACTTCGGGAGGAAGATATAACATGAAAATCCAGAATGGTGGTGCGTTAAATTATTAGATTTTTTTGATTCGATATATTGAGTAACAAGAGATGATTACCTTCTCTAATCCAGCTAACTTTTTTTATCTTCAACTCGATGACGTACTGCTGACTTTGTGGTCTTTATCTTTTCCCTTTCTCTAATTGATTCTTTGATGTTCCAGGGGTGACTCGTCTTCGTTCATTGAATACGAAAACTTGGTTTGGCCAACTCGTGTGCAAGAATTTGAGAATTGTGTTGGTAAGTCCTCGAAGTCCTCAAGTCACGACGTACACAACTTTACTGGCACAGGCGACCATGTTGCTACGAGCTTCTCAAGTTGAGCTTCAAGGGCGAACATAATCTCAAAAATTGATTTTCTCAGCAGGAGTGCTCTTCGAAAGCTCTGTATTCGAGTTTGACGAGAGGAAGAAGTACTCTGATTATAGGTCCATCAAACATATCTAAAGCGGCAGTTACTTTTATTTGCTTCATCCACTAGAAACTGTTCGGGAGCAACGCCAATAAAAGCGTGGCTATCGTGTCATCCTGATCAGCACTTATTCGAGCACGACCTCTTCGAGAGATCTTCGCTCAGCGTTCGAGTACGACAGGACACACGCGAAGTCACGATGCACACGTCGAACCATTATATTCGAACCCCATCATCCATCCCACGAAGGACATTCAGCCACCGATTATATCTCCCCCCTACCCCTTCCCCTGCCCCTCCTCCTACTTAGTAGAAAATCCTTCTTTTTTCACCCTCCCCGCGATAGAAATTTTTCTTTGCAAGTTCAGAACCTACCCAGGTCTCCGCTAGGTCTCTAAAGAGCTAGAACTAGCGAGAATCTTTACAGACCCTCGACTTTTGTAATTGAAATTTTTACCTGGAGGATCTATGCGTTAGCGAATTTGAATTCATCACGCACTTTTTCGATTTCCTCGGCAACAGCCAGCACAAGTAAACTCCTCGTTTCTTTCGTTGTCTAGCCAATAACACTTTCTATCGTATAATCCGGCATTACAAAATTAGGTTGAAGATTTATGTATTTGTCACATATTCGCCAAATTCTAAATTCCAAAACAATATAATTTAAGTTGATACGAAAGAAAAAAAGGTCACGCTATTCGTATCATCAGGAACTTTGGCAATTACGAACATTGAGCGAATGTAAAGGGTAATAAAAAATATAAGGCCCGATAAATGCTACTCTGAACATAAGAATATATTACGATAACACAGTAAACGGGTAAAAGGAGTAAGTGAATAAGATGATGAAAGACGGGCTAAGACGCTGTTATAATCTTTTACGTTCCTTTATACTCTCAAGTCAAAACTAACCGAGTTCTCTTCTCTTTCAGGAACCGCAATGATCCCTTGCGAGTTCAACCATACGTTATGGTGCGATCGGACGAGAAAACGATTTGGGCTCCAGCGCCTAAAGTCGAGATACAAAGTGACGCTGAGGTAATCATTGCCGATGCGACGTCATCGCCCGAACAAGTGCCTGATCCAAATTTAACTGCGATACCACTGAGGACGGTTGCTGTGGAGAAAGCGCCAAGACTCTCGAGAACGGTGCTAGCGAGTAAGTCCAAGGAGAGACGGAAAGAGAAATCGCCCGCTAGACTCGAAGGGAAGCTGCCGAAAGAGCCGAAGTTGTTGGTCGAGCCGAAGTGCGAAACGTGTAGCAAGTCCTTCGCGAGTAAACGTAAACTAACCGTCCACATGAAGTACGTGCATTCGTCGCTGCGACCTTTCACTTGCAAGATATGCGGGCACGCGTTCAAGATGAAGAATGCCTTGAAGAAGCACGTGCAGGTAATCCACGAGGGTCTCTACGAGCTGTTGCCGTGCAAGGTGTGTGGCTACAAGGCCAAGGACAAGTCGCGGCTGGAAGATCACTACGTGCGCCGGCATACGGACATATACGCGACCTCCTGTTACATATGCGGGATGCAGCTACGATTTAAGCGAGATCTCACCACTCACATCAATCAGATTCATAGCGGACCGATCGTCTGCGAGCGTTGCGGCGACTTGCTGCCAAGTTATCGCTCGCTCTGCAACCACAAGAAGACGCATCACGCAGTCGGTGCGAAGCGCAACAGGAACTTCAAATGTGGCATTTGCTCGAAGGGCTTCGCTTCTCAGGAATCTGCCGATGCTCATAAACTTAAGCAACACAACGACGGCGGCAGTTGCTATTGCGATCATTGTGGAAAACCTTTCACTGGCAAGTACGCCCTGACCCATCACATCCAGAACGTTCATAGGGAGGACAGGCCATACTCTTGTCCCGTTTGCGTTAAGACATTCAAGATGCACAGCCTGCTGCAGCTGCATCTCTTTACGCATACCGATGTAAAGCCCTACAGATGCGACATATGCGGATCTGCCTACACACAGCGCGGTAGCATGATGCTTCATAGACGTAAACATCCTGGCGATCTTCCTCCTGTGCCTCCCATTAAGCTTGATCTTCTACTCAAGAGCATCCAGCCGAAGATCAATCAACTGGCCAAGGGAACTGCCTTTAAGAGTGACGCCGATTCAATGTCTAGCAACCAAGACTAATCAGCGGCGTGTATTGCTTCTGTCATATCCATGGAGAGTCACAAGTCACGGGGGGCGGGGGGGGGGGTGTTATGAGAAGAGACTAGAGGACAGAGCGAATGCTGCGCGAAAGAAGGGGGTATTCACATTTTCACATTAAGTCAATAGGCAGAGTATAGAGTCGCGATTGTAATATAAATATGGCGCTTGTAATTAAACTGTTATACCTAACATACTCTATTGATTAAGTTAAATGAAATTATAGTAATAAAACCATGCAAAGTCGCGAGTGACTTGTGTCTAGCGCGGCAGTAATATCGATCACGGTAAGCTCCGTCTATCGAAGATATTTAAAAAAAAAAGGTGGATTTCAGAATTTCATTGATCTCGTGTGTCAGTGTTTCTGTTTTCAGGAGTCAACAAATGCCGGACAGGGCAAAGTTCTCGTCAGCGGAAGTCATAGTCGAGGACCCGCCCTCTAGATCCACTATAGATCGTGTCGGGTCCTACATCGTTTTCGAGTTAAGGCTTGCGATAAATTGAACGCCGATACGGATTAAATGATTAAAACGATCAGATGAACAAAGGATCTACCATTCTTTCGACGACCCTCATCCTTTGAATAGCAGCCAGATCGAGAGGGCCCCATATGCGAGAGAGCGAGTGTAGATTGGGAGAGCGAGAGCGAAAGAGAGAGAGAGAGAGAGAGAGAGAGAGAGAGAGAGGATGAATGATTGAGTGGCGAGCTGCGCGTAATTCCTAAGAGTTGATCTGTCGATGATCAATTGAGCCGCGATGCATGTTTTGCGCATAGCGAGAAAGATCGAGCGCCAATCGCGTCCCACAGTTAACTGACGATTTTATGATTTTTTAGGTACAATCCGCTAGACCCACTCGGTCCGTCTTTTCTGACAGTAAAGCTAGGAGATGACTATTTTCGGATCCCGAAGTCGTTGAGCGTGTTCATGATGAAAGAGCCGAGGCCGGGCGTCGAAGAAAAAGGTCGGCTTCGAGTGAAGGACGAGGACACTGCGGAGGGAGTCGGAGAGCTTGAAGATATCGAGGAGCCTGATAGCGAGAAGGAGGAGGAGGACCTGGACGACGCGCCTCTCGACTTCCGGAAGAGAAGAGGTGGTACCGGAGATAGACCCAGGGTGAAGCGACTCAGGACGAAAAAGTCGCACTCCTGCGAGATCTGCTACACCAGCTTCGACCGCAAAAGCAAACTTACCAGCCATATGTTCAAGCACAGCAATTCGAGACCTCACAAGTGCGCCATTTGCGCGAAGGGCTTCAAAACGAGTGCCTACCTAGCACGTCACATGGAAATTCATGACGAGCCCGCGCAGCTTCACGCCTGCGCCCTCTGTGACTTCAAGGCGCGCACCAAGCCATATTTGAAGATCCACTACATCCGGAAGCACACCGAGGACTACAATTATAGCTGCGAGCAGTGCGGCAAGATGTTCAAGGTCCAGTCCGACTACACGACGCATATGAAGGACCATGACACGGAGTCCTGTGTCTGCGACATCTGCGGCACTTCCTATCCCAGCAAGAGCTCTCTCTACTTTCACAAGCATTACAAGCACAAAACAAAGATCAAGGAGTTCGAGTGCACGACCTGCCGTAAGCGCTTCAAGAGCCAGAAGAATCTTGACAACCATGCCGAGCTTCACAAGATGAAATATGTCTGCGAGCAGTGCGGCATGGAGTTCAAATTTAAGTACGGCCTGACGAAACACCTCAGAACTCACTCAGGCGAAAAGTCGTATCTCTGTGCCATCTGCGGAAAGACATTCGGCTGCCTTAGCTCCCAAAAGATTCACCTGTTGACCCACGTGGGCGAGCGTCCCTACGTCTGCGACATCTGCGGCCAGAGTTTCACTCAACGCTCGCCCATGATGCTGCATCGCAGAAAGCATCCTGGTATACATCCACCGCCACCACCGATCAAAATTACGAACCTTCTTCACGGTGTTCAAGATAAAATCATCGTGAATAAGAATTCGAAGTAGTCGCTGGCTGGAGCACGGAAGTCGACCGTGCCTTCATCGAGATGAGATTCGCTTGTACCTTATTGTACAATTGGCACTGCGCCCAATGCTTCCGGGCGACATCCGATTATTGCTGCTTCCCTCCTGGCGACGGTTCTTCCCGTAAACTGTGCGTCTCTTGGGCACTTGGACTCTTTTGTATCTTTCTAACGCCACAGATGGGTATAGCCTGCAGTAGCAACAGAGAACTTGGAATTTCACGGGAACGTTGACGGCAACAATAACGATTGCAGCAGCCGTATAAGGGGGGGGGGGGGGGTGTCCGATGAGAGCTGCATTTTCGACGCACGCATGAACATCGTGTTTACGAGCCACGTGACTTTCGTTCTTACTTTTGCCGGCCATTCCTCATGAAGTCGCGCCGTCGCCTTGTGGTGAAATGAACGAGACGCTCGTCAAATGTCGCGGGCAGCCTCTCTGACGTCAGGAGAGGAAAATTGAAAATTGAAAATCAGGCATCTACAGCGGACGAAGACCTTACGTTTGCCTTCGTGCAGAGAAAATCGCTACGTAAAGAAACGAAAGATGTATAATTTTGCGCCATTGTAGTACACAAAATAAAAAAAAGGAATATGTTTTTGGTACACTATTGCATACCATTGTCCAACAGTGTACAGCGTTTCTTCACCTCGAGATATACTTGTTCCAGCGTTTCTTTGCGTTTCCAAAAATTCGGTGTCACGTTATCGTTCCTTTATTAATGATTAATTTTTAAAAATCCTCTAGATAAGAATGTATCCACATAAGTCGGGGTGCATTCTTCTTCGATACAGGTACTAGAGGCATTTATTTTATCTATAGGATTAGAGGGTTCTCCGTAATGTTTGCTCGACTGACTTACGTATAATTTTTAGGTCGAGCCCACTTGATCCTCTGGATCTTTCGTTTCTGAGAGTGAAGCTGGATCAAGACGATTTTCACATACCGACGTCTCTCAGCATTTCCATCACGAGGGAGAGTAATGGATCGCATCGTTCAGCTAGGACGAAGTATTTCGAGCACGACGGCGTCAATCGGACTGGTGACAGCCGTAACGGTAGAGGAAAACAGAAGCGACGCACGGATCGGAATAGTCGAGTACAAAGAAATTGTGGGCAGGACGTGGTGAATTCGAAAGCAGAGCGGGAGGAGCAAAAGAAGAACGAGGATGAGGTTCTCGAAGATCCCGTTGAATCGGTCGCGTCGGCGGGTCTATTGAGAAATGATAAGAGTAGTGTGATCAAAAGAAGGCTCGTCGACTGCGAAGGTGATCCCGAAGCTAGAAAGAGACTTCCAACCTGCGATATATGTGACAGGGAGTTCTGCATGTGCGACATCTGCGGTACATCCTATTCTAGCAAGAGTTTCCTCTACAATCACAAGCAGTACAAGCACACGGCCAACGCTCTTACGAAGCATCTCAGGACACATTCCAGGGACAAATCATACCACTGTACCAAGTGTGGCAAGACCTTCGGCTCACTTAATTCTCAAAAGATGCACCTGCTGACGCACATGGGGGAACTTCCCTACGTTTGCGACATTTGTGGGTAGAGCTTCACTCAGAGGTCCCCGATGATGGTTCACAGGAAGGAGCACCATGGCGTTCATCCTTCGCCACCACCTGTCAAGATTGCCAACCTGCTTCTCGGTGCTCAAGAAAAATTGAACGGGCAAGAACAAGAACAAGGCAAATTGATTTTGCGAGACTATTGATTAACAACGTGTTCAGCGTCCAGAAGATACTTCTGCTTGAGGAAAGGGTGGATGTCTGGGCTTTGTGACTACTGCAGCTGCCGGGTTACTTGACAGTAAGAGTGACCCAGCGCGACGACGAATTTTTTCTTACAATTAAGAATTTACTACGATAGGTTAGATCTATCCCCTCCTTCCTTGCCTCCCCTCTATTAAGTGGTAAGTATTAAAGTATCCGTGATAACGGCACTATTCCGTAAAATTTCACTGAGTTCCTGCGACTACCATTATAACACATCTGGCAACTGAAATTGTATATTTCTTCGAACGATATTAATACAATTTTAGGAAAACGATGCCCTTGCAATGATAAATCTCCAAGCCGCCAATGACCATCTCCTCCAGACAAGAGGGTTTGCTAGATACAAATGGCGATCCGAGGCAGATTTACGGTTCCGAAGACTTCTTACTGGAGCATTGATATTACGATTGTTTAGGCCGCAGGGTCAGGATGAAGAAGGAAGAATCGTCTTAAGAAGGTGGACCTTCTTCGAGACGCCAATGGAGACGAGTATCGATCTGTCGAATCGATCTCCCCAAAGGAGACGCTACCAGCTTCCCCCATTTCATTTGACGGTCGAGCGTAACGCATCCGTATCGACAAAGTCTTCGTCGGTGTCATCGCTGACAAAGAACGAGAGGGACCATCGTGACATTTGCAAAGTGACATTTATTACAAAGAAATTGGAGCACAAGCCCGTCTTAAATTATAGCAGCGGTCTACACGCGCGTTTCAATCTAAAGTCTGCGCAAGGAAGTTCAAACAGAAGAACAATACGAAGAAAGGGGACGCAGGATGAAAGCCCATGGCGTCGACGCAATCGTCTAATGTCCGTCAGTTCTGCGACTTTAAGATTGTGTACACTCCTTCTACTTGCAGGTGCGTATTGCTGCAGTTGCAATTCATTCCTTTCTTTTTTTTTCATCATCAGTTGCTTCTATTTTTATGATTTTTTGGTGGATGGGGAGAGGGTAATTGGATCTGCGATCCTTCCGAGCTCCAGGAGCAATTCTCATTTGCGATCGTATCGTTAGTTGTCAAATGTTAAGACAATGCCAGCGCGATTACGAATCATCCCTCTGATCGAGTGCTTCTGCTTTTCAGGTGCATTTCACTCGAAAGCACACGGGAGATTTTTGGTACGATTGTCAGAAGTGCGAGCGAAACTTCCGGATAAAGGCCGACTTTACGAAGCACATGTGACGTTTGCGGCTCCGTCCCACCTAATAGGCAGTCTCTCTACTTCCACAGAAACTATAAGCACAGAGTCAAGGATGGAGAATTGCAGCGTCCAATCTGCAAGAGAAATCTCAAGTCACAACCGAATCTAGATAATCGTGAATTGTGTACACCAGCACGGACAGAAGCCTTATATGTGCGAGGAGTCTTGAATGGAGTTGAGGAGAAAGGCTGCCCTTAAGGAAGGCATAAAGACGCATCCTCCCGAGAAGAAAGTGCACCTGCTCACGCAATACGGAGTCGGGCCATATATGTTTGCACCGTTTCCAGGGGGGAGGGGGATGGTTCAAGCCACTCAACGACCACTGGATGAAAAAGCATCCGGACGTTGCGCGAGCATCGGCCTCGACATCTCGAACAAGCGCATCATTGAGTTCGTGATTCGAGACAATAGCGAAAGGGAGTAGAGCATGACAGATCCGAATCAATCATTATTGGCTAGGCGACATTATCTTTCTTCGCCACGAGGAAGCGATAGTGAGGGTGTGGTGGGGGATGGAGGGGATGGGAGCAGCGAAATAGAGAGAGAGAAAAGCTATAAAAGAATTGTGCTTACTGTGTCCGGCATATTACTATTCAGAATCATACGAATAAATAAGTGAGGAACGATCACTGATTCACCGTCTCCTTTCTACTAGGATATCCTATTCTCCTCGCTTCTTATTTTTTATTTTTTTTCATCTCTTTTCGTCTTACTTCATTTTTTGATCTGTCTGCTTCTTTCATATTACCCGAGAACTTTCACAAGGTATATTTATAAGTAGAGGTTTTCCCGAATAGGAAATACACCCAAGTCCCTAATGACGTCGAGCCACGAAAAACGACCCTGAGTCGTTAGCCGGACTTTTGGGACACTGCGACTTCACTTTCGGCCTGGACATTAATCGAATCTTTAATTTCTAGGAAGAAAGAGCCTCCGATAGTCGTGACACGGCAAGCGAATCACGAAGAAATCAACGCAGCGAGCAGAAGGAAACGAAATAGGCGAAAGAAGGTCGCACCGTTCTGTTTGCCGCTACTGTCTACCGATGATCACGACTCCAAGCAGCATCTTCGGGCGTCGAAGGATTCAAAGATGAAGGAAAGTTTACGGAGCAGACGAAAACCTCGAACGAACTCGAAAGCGAAGCCGCTGATCGCCTGCGAAGATGCGAGCGAGGATTTCAATGATTCGTCGGTCTGTACAAGGAGGAGGATGAGAATGAGGATGAGGATGAGGAGTAGCAGGAGAAGGAGGAGAGCGCGTAGTCAGAGAAAGGCAAGGGAAGTCATAACGAGCGGGAGCGACGAGGACGACGGTATCTTCGAAGTGTCCGAGATGTCCGAGATGACCGAAATGTCAGAAGGCGAATCGGATTCAGCTTCAAACAGCTTGACGAAGGAGGAGATAAGTGAAGAGGAGAGTTCGGGGCAAAGAAAAAGAAGCAAGAAGGGATACGCCTGCCCGATTTGCGAGGTCTCCTTCAAGCTGCGAGGCCTCTACAATAAACACATGGTCACGCACAGCGACATGCGGCCTTACAAGTGTCAGACGTGCCAGAAGAAGTTCAAGTATAACTTTGGCCTTAAGAAGCACACGAAGGAGCAGCACAGTGATTCGGCGCCGCTTTACGCCTGCAAGATGTGCGAATTCACGACTAAGCACTATCCCTACCTGCAGGAGCACTTTACGCGGAAGCACACGGACGACTACAAGTACAAGTGTAACTTTTGCGGTAAAAAATTCAAAGTCGAGCCCGACTACAAGGTTCACATGTCGGACCACGAGACGGGACCTCAGGTCTGCGACATCTGCGGCGTCTCCTACCCGAACAAGAGCTCCCTCTACTATCATCGGAATTACATGCACACGGAAAAGAAAAAGTCATTCGAGTGCAAGATCTGCAAGAAGAAGCTGCAAACTGAAAAGAATCTCGAAAGTCACATGCAGCAGCACGAGCAAACGTACGTGTGCGAGGAGTGCGGGATGAAGTTCGCTAGGAAGTACGGACTTACGAAGCATCGTCGCGTCCACACCGGCGAGAAGTCTCACCTCTGCTCCGTCTGCGGCAAAGCCTTTGCCTGCATGGCCACCCAGCGAGTTCACTTTTTGACGCACGCTGGTGTCAGGCCTTACGTCTGCGACGTTTGTGGACTCAACTTCACACAGCGATCGTCTCTCATGCTTCATTGGAAGAAGAAGCATCCCGATGCCAGTGATCCGCCCCCACCCGTCACCCTCAAGAACATACTCGAGACTATAAAATCTAATATGGATTACGATGGGAAGACCACCAGTGCACTAGAATGAACTCTTTCTTCCTATGACCTCCTATGACCTATTCGACACATGTGATATCGCGGATTATGAACGATGCATCCGAGAAGAACCGTTCCCGAAATCCTCCTATGTCCTAGGCCTATGAGCATAATGTAAAGTTAGTTTAAACCACTTGCGACTTACGTGCGACTCTGCACGCGCGGGGTAAGTAGTAAACTTGGCCTGCATTCGTGATTACGTAAATTATTCATATACTGAGAACTAGCATTACGCCTAATGTATTACAGTATGCGGATACAAGTTCAAGCTCTCAATTTCCTCGTACTTTTGTAGTATTGCAGACTTTAAGTCGAAAATCGTTATTATGGCTTTAAGCACGTGTTCTCTGCGCTCGGTCGCGCACTCTTCTTGGCATTGCTATAGGAATTACTTTCAAGAGACTAATGGGGATTATCATCGTGACTACCATTCACGTTTAACATCTTCTTCTCTTGAATCCTTTTGAATCTTCTTTGATGCATGAAGCGTTCAAAGGTGTAAAAAGTGTAAAATTTGCCATTTTGGAATCGCTGAGTTTGAAAAACTTGTAACTTACGAGTGCTGAATCGTATTCTACGCTCTTTAGAAAAGAAAACTCATTAATCTCCAAAATCATTCCCAGTGTTTCGCGTAAAGTCGCTATTAGAAAGGACCCGTGTATACATCCCGAAGTGTATTGCTAAAACAAATAAAAGAATCCTATCTTTTTAATGATTCGTGCAACATGGACACTATTTATTCGTTTGTAAAATCTTACTAAGGACTCGAATGAAATTTAGCCGCAACGCGCACCCTTAGAATATAATATATAATGCCCGGAGATAATAATTTTGGATTTATGTCCTTTATTTCTCTTTCCACATATTCCCCATCTCCGTGTATCATCTTTTTCTGATATCGTCGTTCCGTTGGAAAGAATTTCAAGTCAATGAATTTCATCGTAGCAATCCCTTTGAAAGTGCAGCCATCACGATGAGGGGAGCTTGGACGATTCTCTCGAATTTCATGGATTTTTTTTCCTAAGAGAGAAGCATCCGAGCACACGTATAAAGTATATTACATTCGGGAAAGCTTAAGCTCAAGAGGCTTCAATTTGCGTCGAAGTCTGCACCCTGCGGCTTCGAATAGAACGAAGATGCAAATCTGTGATATATGTATGTAGTAGCTATAAGTATGCCGAGGATACGACGGAGGCTATCACGTTCCTTACGTGCCAACATTTGCATTGGTAATCGCATTGTTGCCCCAAAATAAATGGAAAAACACTGCATGGTCAAAAAATATAGTCGTGTGCAGAAGTGTCACGTGCTCATTAAATATACGTCGCAGCCATTCTCCCCGTTTCATTACCCTTAAAAAAATCGATTCACATATACGTGCGGCTGCAGCTGCAGTCGCAGTTGCAATCGATCACGCGTTACTCGACTGATCGAACGATTAGCTTGATTCTCGGAATCCCAATTGACATCAATTATTCGTGTTTTAGGAAATCACAGGACTGTTTAGTCAAGAAAAATAAACCTCTGGGCATCGTCAGGGTGAAAGGCGAGTATCAGCTCCTGCCGGAAGACCTTCTTCGAAGACGCATCACAAGAAAGTGCTTAGGATCGACAGTGCATGGAGACGCGGTAGTGGAATTGGCGAAGAAGCGATCGCACTGCAAAGGAAGCAGCACATCGAAAAATTCCGAAGGAGGTTGGCAGGATTTGTACGTATCGGCAGACACGAAGGCTGAAATTAGGAAGATTGACAGCGATCAGGACGTGGCCGAAGAACGCGGGACGTTCAATGAAAAAGAAGAAGAAGAGGAAGAAGCAGCAGGAGGAGTAGGAGTGGAAGAGGAAGCGGAAAACGAGCTACGAGTCGCAACAGAGAAGCTCAACATTTCCTGGACGAGAAAAAAGTCGAGAGGCAAGCTAATCACTTTTGGAAAGTCTGAGCAAAAAGAGGCGACCTTGAGCTCGCAGGTCCCCGGACGTCTGTTGATCAGCGAGGAGGAGTCAAGTTGTGAGGAGCAGAAGGAACTCGCAGAGAAAGAATCGCATCCTGTACTGCTGGAAGATGGTGGGTTGGAGCTCAAGATGAAGAAGAAAGACGAACCCACGGAGAAGAGACAGCGAGAAGTTCTCTACAAGAGGCTGAGGGATGGAAACTACACGTGTGACATCTGCCAAATGACTTTCGAACAGAAGAGCAAGATTCTCCGTCACATAACGAGCAAGCACAGCTTTCACAGGCCGTTCAAGTGCGCGACATGCTCGAAGGCTTTCAAGTACAAGTACGATCTGAAAGCTCACAAGCTCGTGCACGAGGAGGTCGACTCCAGTCTTTTGCACTGCTGCGACAAGTGCGAGTACCGTACGAAGACGAAAAACAATCTCAAGTCGCACTATATTCGCAAGCACACGGACGATTACAAGTTCTCCTGCGAGCACTGCGGAAAGCGATTCAAGATGGAGTGGGACCTCAAGTTCCACATCGGTACTCACAGCAATTCCCAGCACATGTGCGACATCTGCGGTCGCTTCTACACGAGCAACTATTCCCTCTACAAGCATCGCAAGGTCGCTCATCTCAACGAGTACAAGTTCCAATGCTCGATATGTAACAAACGACTCCTGACCCAGGAGAATCTCGAAAGCCACATGCTCCAGCACAATCAGAGCTACGTCTGCAAGGACTGCGGCAAGGTATTTGCCTCGAAGAGGTACCTGGCCACTCATAAGACCACCCACACTGGCGTCAAGCCATATCCCTGTCACATATGCGAGAAGAACTTTCGCACATCTCACATGCGCAAGACGCATCTGCTGACGCACTCGGCGGAGAGGCCTCACATTTGCGACCTTTGCGGACAAGCGTTCAAGCGGAGATACTACATGATCGAGCATCGCAGGAAGCATCCTGACGCCCATCTCTCCTCGCCACCGGTTCCTCTTGGCAGGAACAAGATACTCGGGGAATCGTCGATCGCCAATTGACTGATAAAACATCCTCGGATGGCCGTTCCTAGTCAGCCGCAAACGAGAGAAAACTTTTCTTGTGTTCCACGTGCCATTTTACCTGTCGAGCATCTGCAATATCACACCGAACAGTATTAAAGCCAATCGTACTTGCTTTTTTTCTTTTTTTTTTTCTAGCGAGCGATCGTTATTATGCTCAAGAGATTCGTAGATTTTTTCAATCATCCCTTTCTTTCCCTTCTTTCTCCCTTTTTCTTTCTTTCTTTCGCGCATCGCCCATCGCGCAACGCGCACTTCCAGTCTCGATTCTTAAGGTATTACGGTATTGCTTTGCAGTTTTCATACTTATACATTGAGAGTTTCTGGCATCATGTAAAATAAAATAAAACTTCGAAAAAAAAAATCAACAATCTGCAACTGAAGCTAGTTGCTCGAAATGATTTCAAGCGATTGGTCATTTAACTTCTACTTTTGACGTAAAATGATTTTCCATTTTGCAGAAGAAATATTCGGTCACCCCGATTAAACGGATGATGACATATTAAAAGTTTTTGCAACGGCCATCTTTAATCGCGGTAGAGGTAAGTAAGAGTACTCGTCACATATTTAAAGAAACCAAATTAAATTTTATGTTGCAGACACGAATGACATTTCGATCATGTAAATGGGAGATTTGGTAATCGAGTAATCTGTGACGCGTGAGAAAAAAACGCACCTTTCAGAAAGATCATCTATGAGAGAGGAGAAGCGGATGGAGATCGAGGAACTTAAGCCAATAATCCTCATTACCTCGAAGAACAATCTCATTTCTATTATCAACTTCCTCATTATTTATAAATTTTAAGAAAATTCAAATAAACAGTCATTTTTATATCAAGGGTTTCTATTATAATTGTGAATATTTTAATCGCCGAAGTAACTGAAGCCGCTAGGTCACTTGATCACACGTATTCATTGGTTCCTTTGATTCCGACAAGAGAAATAAGTGAGTGATTGCCTATACGTTAAATACTTTATCCAGACATAGAGCAATATCCATCACACGAAACGCATCGACCGAGACTAGCTCGTCCATTTGATTCCGGCGATAAAGCCAACTTGAAGTTGTTGCGTTTCAGCGGCGGACTTGTCCCGTGTACGCGTGTGTATTCCCGTGAAATTTTCACGAATCTCTCAGATTCACTGTTGAAAATTCCATGTCTAGCCACTAGTATCATTACTTGTAAAACAATTCATCGATGGAGTAAGTAATGATCGCGAGAGCGGCGAGTGAAATTCTTGTAATAACGATAGCTCTCTTTTTGTTGTAGAGGTCAAAGAAGCGGAGCTGCTGCTGCTGTACGCGAGGGAAGAGAGAGGAGGAGATTGCTCAAAAGCGATGCGTATGGCTGCTTCGTTCTAGGAGAGAATTCGATGCCGATGAGACTGTGGCAGCTGTCTGACTCCCATGGGAATCTCCGTTATTCGCTGGTCCCGGCATCGGATGACTCTTCGGGAAGGGCCAGCAGACAGCAGGAACTCATTGTGTCGAGCAACATCAAGGTCGAGGTGGCTGAAGAGTTTATGGGAGTTGGTGGGACGGCAGGAAAGTCTGAGCAGGTGGAACTGTCTAGCGAAGAGAGTCGTTACTTGGGCTCGCTTGCTCATCTTTGCGAAGTGGCCATCGAGTGCTTCTCTTGCGACACGTGCACTATGAAGTTTCCCGTAGAGAGTATGCTGCTCAGACACAAGTTTCGCCACAGACGAAATTTTCGAACAAGGCGACTGTTCGTACGGAATAAGAAAATCTCTTCGTCTCAAAATTTACGGGGCAGCTCCAGCGAGGCTCGTTCGCCAAACGATCCTATCTACATGTGTCGGCTCTGCAACTTCCGGTGCGACAGGCGAGTCATTCTGAGCTCACACGTCGCAGCGAAGCATTCCTCCGCTTCGCTGGAGAAGGAAGAGTCGGCTTCTCGTACCTGCTCCGACTGGGAATCACATACCATGAAAACATCCAACAGGCGGCAGATCTCTAAGCGGGTGAAAAAGAAAGGGGAAACGCATCAAGTACTGGAAAAGAAAAGCAAGTGTTGCGGCGACAGTATCAATGTTGACGATAACGATGATAACGATGCACAAAGTCTAGACGATAATATGGAAGAAGAGATAGAGGAAGCTGAGGAGAAAGACGAAGACAAAGTTGAAGGGGAAGATGATGACGAAAGTAAGAAGGGACTTGAGCAGGGTGAGAGGAATCATCGTTGCGACGTGTGCTCTTTCGAAACCAGCCGAAATGATAAATATAAGAAACACTTGAGGATACACAAGCGACGGCACGGAACGAGCCCTCGAGGGATGATTCTGTCATGTGGTCGCTGTGATTTTCGGTGCAAGAACGTCCCTACTCTGGATGCGCACATCGCCCGCAAGCACGACGCCAACGAGCAGTGCCAATGCAACATTTGCGACTTCAAGTGCGCGAAGAAGAGCACTTTGTACTCGCACAAGAGGAGGCATCGGATCCAGGAACTCGGAAACATGTACTCGTGCAATGAGTGCGGCTTCAAGACCGGGAACAAGACCAGCCTCTACTCGCACATTAAGCGGAAACACAAGTCGACTCGTTCGGCGTCAGGCGTCAAGGCGCCCGAATTTTTCTTTTGCAATCAGTGCGACTACAAGAATAAAAACAAGTACGAACTGAAGGTTCACGTCGCACGAAAGCACACCGACGATTTCAAATTTTCGTGCGAAACATGTGGCAAAAAATTCAAGGTAAAGGGAGATCTAACCAATCACATAAGGTTCACTCACAAGGAGCAACCTGTGATCTGTGACGTTTGCGGCAAGACCTGCCTCAACAGCAACTCCTTGTATGTACATCAGAAATTTGCCCACTACAAGGCCAAGTACGAGTGCGGCATCTGCAAGCGACGCATGGTGAGTCAAGAGAATCTGGATGAGCACATGCTGCGTCAACACGAGAAGCGGGAAAACGTCGTGTGCGAGGAGTGCGGCAAGACTTTTTCGCGGAACAGTCGGCTAAAGGTGCACATGAGGATTCACACTGGCGACAAGCCCTACGCCTGCACGATCTGCAACAAGTCCTTCGCTCGGCGTACTGCCCTTAAGCAGCACCTCCTCATACACACGGGAGTGAGACCTTACGTGTGCGACATTTGCGGCAAGGCCTTTACGCAAAAACCCGGACTCATCAGCCACCGGAAGTCTCATCCTGGATCTCATCCGCCACTGCCGAGGGTTCTGATAGACCACATTCTGAATGACGTCATGAACAATTAACAACGCTCGTCGTTTTCACCCTTGTTTTTATGTACAGAAGACGTTCACTGCAAGAGTTGGAAGAGACTGTGAAAGTTGGCTGGGATCGTGACAAAGACCAGCGGCATCTGCGAAATTCGTATTAACACGTGTCAGGACACGAAGCACCAACGCGGATGACTCGCATCTCACCCGCTATCCGCCTATTAAAAAGGATCGAAAGAGCACTCGCGTAGACGAAAGGCGGCCCTCTCTTTCTCTCCTGCTGTCTACGGAGAACAAACGTACTCTCTGTATTAGCTGCCTGCGACCTTTCATCCGCTCCCATCCTGGCACACGTGTTCAATCGCGCGTTTGCGGCATCCTCGTGTCTCTCTGTCCCTGCCACACAATGATCTCACATGGAGTCAGATGTTACCCAACGTTCGAGAAATAAAGACTTTTTCAATGTACTTGTATACATTTACGGCGTAATAGGAACACCCTGTGCGTGCGAGAACGCCTATTCCGTCACTCGACTTATACCTCCTGTTCTTCTGTATTGCGAATGTCACGGGACTGCGTCACATTCCGCGATCACTTGCAACCAATAAACCTGAGTCTGACAGACGATGACTTGATTCTTGAAATTTTCACCTGTATTTTCAAAGGGTCGCTTCCTTTCATTTTGAAAGTTCAGCTGACACGAAGGGAACTGTCCCCTGTACGATTGACTTCCGACCCTACCTTTAAGCTGATCCCAATCCTCTAATCCTCACCACCATCATCTGATCGTCCACGCACCCTTACACTGACACTTTAACTTTAAATCTGATCAATCGATTTTCCGGCAAAAGGATTAACGGATTTTCTGTGTCGTAGGATTCTCAAGGAGGATGGCAGGTTTCTGTACGGAAAGAAGTCGATACTGATGCAACCCTGGCAGATCGTGGATTTTGAGGGATGTCTCTATTACGCCTTCCTCCCAGCCAATCACAAATCTCAACTCTCCGAGGGGCCCCACCCACGTGCCGGGGAATTTTTGCATCATGTAAAAGTGCCAGACGACGAGTGCTCGTACACCGAGGAAGTGACGGATCCTGGCGAGCAACAGATCGCTTATCCCTTTTCCGTCGCTAACGAGGATGATAACAACGCTAACTTTTACGCCGTCAAGATAAAAAAAGAGGAGCACGAGGATCTGACGGAAGAAAACGAGGCAGAGCACGTAGAAGAAGGGCTGGCTGATGTCGAGCTCGAAGTCGACCTCGGAGCTGGAGAGGAAGAAGGGATGGCGATGGAAATGGAAATGGGAATTGGAATGGGAATGGGGATGGGGATGGGGATAGGATTAGGTATGGGCATGGAGCCTGAATTGGAACCAGAGAGAAAGGCCTCGGACGCCCTGGGCTACGCTTACGGCACGGTGTACGCCTGCGACGATTGCAACGTTTGCTTTCCCATCAAGCAAATGCTCAAGAGACACAAGAACACCGTGCACAGAGATCCCGAGAGGTACAAGTGCAAACTCTGCCCGAAGATTTGCAAAAACCTAATCGCCTTTAAGATGCACCTGGCGCTCGAGCACAAAAGCGACAAGGAACAGACGCCGACTACCTATTCTTGCAATTTCTGTGAGTACGAAAGCACGAACAAGTCTACGCTGCACTCGCACATTGGACGGAAGCACGCTATTCGCGGGACCAGAGACCACACGGAATTCTCCTGCGACATCTGCGAGTTCAAGTGTCAGAACAAGCGTCGTCTTAAGGAGCATCTGGAGCGCAAGCACGCCTCCGAGTACAAGTACGAGTGCGAGTATTGCGGGAAGAAGTTCAAGGTCAAGGGCGACATGAGGCTCCACGTCAGGTTTAAACACAAAGAAGGGCCAATCGTCTGTGACGTTTGCGGCAAGACCTGCTCCAACAGCAACTCCCTCTACGTTCACCAGAAGTGGGCCCACTTCAAGCCCAAGTACGAGTGCGAAATCTGCAAGCGACGCATGGTCAGCCAGGAGAATCTCGATCAGCATATTCTTCTTCAGCACGAGCGGAGGGAGAGCTTCGTCTGCGAGGAGTGCGGCAAGTCATTCTCCGAGAATCATCGACTCAAGCAGCACATGATGACCCACACCGGCGATCGACCGTACGACTGTCATATTTGCGGGAAAGCCTTCGCTCGGCGCACCGCCTTCCGGCAACACCTCCTCATCCACACGGGCAAGCGACCCTACATTTGCGACATCTGCGGCAAGGCCTTCACTCAGAAACCAGGCCTGATTTGTCATCGCAAGTCCCATCCTGGTATACATCCGCCACTTCCGGTCGTCCACATCGAGCACATTCTCAGCGACTTCATGAAGAAGTAGATCTTCCAGCGAGCTTCGGAATAAGACACGACACGACCGATCGTCACGTTCGAAAGATTGACTTTTATTTTCACTTCTGTAAATACTTTCGCCTCGACCCCCGTCCCGTCTATGTAACTAACTAACGTTAGTTACGCTCTACCATTAGTCCGCTCTGAGGAGCGGATCTCTTCCCGATTGAAAATTCGAAATATCCAAATCTCCCTGAGTCTCCTTGTCTCCATTTAGATTTTCTTGTGTTCTTTCTTTCTTTCTCTCTGTTACTTCGCTCTAAGTTGCAGCGTTCAATCAGGGATTCACTTTTTTTTTCTTACTCTCGGATCAAAACGGCCAATGTATTTAGACGATATCGAAAGGCGATTGACAAAATAAATTTTTAGGAAATAATTTTGACCTCGTTGTCCTTTTACATCATCCGTGATTTCAGTGCGCCCAAATGTACTTTGCTCCGACGACACCGCTCTATTAATTGATTAATCGCTTATCAAAAGAAGTAAGTTCCCACCGTTTCTCGAGTTCAGTCTGGATATGCTTTCAGTTGCTATTTCGATATCCATCTCTAATGGATCAATTTATTTTCGCATGTTTTAGGTGCATCCTCACTGCCCCCAAGGAGATGTCAAGAAGCGCAAATACCAAATGGAAATTCTCCTGTTCCACTTGCAGCTATAAATCAGGAAAGTTGTCGAGCCTACACCTGCACGTTCTAAAGAATCATTCAAAGCAGATCATGAGCCGGAAGGACGCTGCTCGATCTTTCGAATGTAGAGTCTGCGGCCTGACATTCGAACAAAAGTGCATCCTGAAGATGCACTTTGTGCGTAAGCACACGCACATTTATAAGTTCTCGTGTGATAAATGCGGTAAGAAGTACAAGGTGAAGGGTGATCTCAGAAATCATGTGCGATTTTATCACGAGGAGCAGCCAATTGTATGCGAGGTCTGTGGGAAGGCTTGTTCCAACAGTAACTCCCTCTACACGCATCAGAAGCGATTCCACTACAAGGCAAAGTTCGAGTGCTCCGTGTGCAAGCGACGAATGGTCACTCGGGAGAACTTGGAGCAGCACGTGCACTCGCAGCACGAGAGGCGCGAGCGAGTGATCTGCGAGGGGTGCGGCAAGTCCTTTTCGGACAAGGTCATTCTCAGCAGACATCTCGAGTCCGTTCACAAGGGTATCAAGTCCCACGGTTGCCAAGTCTGCCGCAAGTCCTTCGCCAGAAACTCACATCTCAGGCAGCATCTTCTCATACACACGGGGAAAAAGGTTTTCGTCTGTGACGTTTGCGGCAAGAGTTTCGCTCAGAAACCCGGACTCATCACTCATCGGAAGATTCATCCGGGTGTCCTTGCGCCACTGCCTGTCGTCAGACTTGACGAAGTCCTCGGTGACTTTGTCAAGAAATAATCCTTACGCTGCTTCAATTATTAATAAAAGATATACTGGAAGAGCTCCTCTCCTTTCCCTTGAACCAGCCTTGTAATATGATTTTCTTAATAATAAACTCTCGCAAAGACTTTCCGAGAGAGATTGGCAATTTGGCCGAATTCACAATATGTATAAGTCGCAGCATGTGGCTATCGCAACTAGCGAATTATAAATCCTAATTTGTCGCCGATTCCCAATGCAAGTTCTCGAGACGCATTTGCTAAAATTTAACGAAAACTATAATAGATTTCACGTAAGTAATTTTGTCGCAGGTCGTAGGCTGGAGCAACGTTTCTGCGCAAACCCATCGAGCCATACTAATTGTTAGTTCTTTGTGTTTTAGAAGTGATCACTTGACGACAGCTAAAAGTCGCGAGCCTCATCAATGCCCAGGACAAAAGAATTTCGACGAAGAAGGAGCCTGCGGGAAGAGCTGTCGAGAGTGAAGTGAAAGTAGGGGAAGGTCGCCTTCCATGAGCCAGGACGAATCGTCTTGGAAGATATTTTCTCGTTTTCCGGGACGAAGGTACGCGAGAAACCGCGAGCAAGATCAAAGACAGCAAGGAGACCGTGACGGCCGACGGGCGAAGAAAGCAGGGAGGGTAGGGGAGGTTTCTCTGCAAGAAAGAAGACACTATTCACGAGGAGTCCCTGGCTCTACACGCACAAGAAGTACGACACAGGGAGAAGGAGAGATCGATATGCGAAGAATGCGGCAAGACCTTTTTCGAGAACTGCGAGCTACAAAAATACACGAGGACTCACATGGGCGATAAACCTTATGCCTGTTACGTCTACAGCCAAGCATCTGCGCGTCAAAGCAGCATCTTCTTCTTCACACGGGCGAACGCATTTACAGCTACGACGTCTGCAGAAAGTCGTGTGTTCAGAAGGCTGGACTCATTTTCCATCGGAAGATTCACTCCTGCCTTCTGTCGCTCCAACGCCTCATATGCAGTGATCATATTCTCGAGGACTTGAAAGATTTTATTAAAAATAGAAATTACACTTATTCCCAACACTTCTTCTCTTTTGGTCTACACGTGCTTTGGACGGTGATGAGACTCGTTACCTATCTCTGTCTACTCTTCCCTGCGTCCCCTTTCCTTCAAGCAATCTTTCTCCCTTCTTCTCTCTTTTTTTTCAAGCACTGACGCTTCTTCTGCATTCCGCTTTCGGTACTTTGTAATCAGGTGTGTTAGTACTGATTAACAGTTCCGATGTCGGCACTTCGCACGGGAAACTCTGTGCACGAATAACGCGCATTGGTCTATTAACGAGAGATCAATTCGAGTCGATTTCTTTTGCTCTTTTCTTCTCTCAAGGTGCCAACTACCAGTGCAGTACCTCTTTTGCTATAGGTAGACAGGGGTGTGTGCATAAAGTCGCGAAAAAAATCAAATCTGTATTCCAATAAAAGGAATGCTACGATAAATAAAACTATTGGTGACCGTTCTCAAAATTCTTTTGACTACACGTGCATTATTTCTGTAGGCCCTCTGGAAATGTTCTCCAATCGAAGTTGAACGTTCTCTGTCCAATCGATCACGTAACATAAATACACGTAATAAGATATATTTTCTTCGGAGAGCAAAAGACTCGACCTTCTGCACTTGCTAGAGCAAGAGATCTCCGAAGGAAATGTACATCTGTAAAAAAAGGCATTATAGATAGCATGGAAGAAGGATAAACGGTCCGTGAACAGTTGGCGTCGTCGCGAGTTGATGGTTCGAGTCTCGCGACGCCTAACCCTGCGAATATAATGTGTTAGCCCGACTAATATGAATATATGATGATTGTTTCAGGTATGCGATGTCCTACAATGATGTTGAAGTCGAGGCCGACGCCGACGCCGACGCCGACGCCCACGCCGACACGGGTCGCGGTATATTTATCTTCCATCGTGAATCCGTCGTGATGAGAAAGTGGCAAATTTTAGAGTTTGACGGGAAACCTTACTACGCCTTCGTCCCGGAAAATGATACGCCCCTCGAGGAGGAGGCCATACCGGAAATCTTCGAGCAGGAAGCGGACGACGAGCTTGAGAGCAAAAGCAAAATTGCCAAAGTCGAATGCGTCTACGGCGATGAGTCGGCAGACAATGGATCGTACGACGGTAGATATTACGAGGAAGATCATAACTTTCTGAATGGTGGATCTCTTGACGCGAATGACGACGACGCATTGGACGTCAAGCCAATTCTTATAAACGGAGTGACCGGTAAGGACGATTTCGAGGACAAGTCGGGGATCGGTAATCTGTATCAGGTTAAAGTTCAGGGTAGCATGGTTACCATTGAAAGGTTCGCCGCGAATCTTCTTGGCTCAAAGTCTTCGGAGCAGGATCAGCTGCAGGGTCAGATGCAAATGTATCAGCCGCAGTTGGTGCACGATTTGAATCAGGAAGACGAACAGATTCAGATGCAGCTGCCCGAGGAACAGCAGGAGGAGCAGGAAGAGATGGAGGAGGAAGAAACGAAGCAGGAACATCTGGAGACAGATCAGGATCAGCAGAACCAAGGACAAGCGATGGGCTTTGAATTCATAGAGCAAGACCAGTCGATCCGGTTCGGTCGGATGAGTCTGGCGAGGCTGGGAGTGCGGGGGATGAAGGCTCGGGTGGGCCGCGCACTCAAGTGCAAAGTCTGCTCGGAGACTTTCGGCTCGGCCGTAGCTTTCCGCAAGCACGTTGCCTGGACCCACAAGAAGAAGGTCTGCATTCAGGAAGACGGGGCCTACATTTGCGCTGTCTGCGACTATCGCACCCTGAAGAAATCCCTGTTCGCCGCTCATCTCGAGCGCAAGCACGAGACTTGGTCGCGCAAGCGTTCTAGCTCTGTGATGTTTCCTTGCGGCGCGTGCGGCTTCGTTTGTCGCACGAAGCACTCTCTTCAGTCGCACTTCATTCGCAAGCACACTGACAAGTACGAGCATCAGTGCAAGTTCTGCACGAAGAAGTTCAAAGTCAAGGGCGACTTGACGAATCACGTGAGGTTCCATCATAAGGAGAAGCCCGTCAATTGCGACGTATGCGGGAAGTTGTGCCTGAACAGCAGCTCCCTCTACGTTCACCAGAAGTGGGCTCACTACAAGCCAAAGTACGAATGTCACATATGCAAGCGTCGCATGGTCACCCAAGAAAACTTGGACCAGCATCTCGTGACGCAACACGAGAAGCGCGAGAAGATTGTTTGCGCGGAATGCGGCAAGACCTTCACAAAGAAGGACTCGTTCAATAGGCACATGTCCGTGCACACCGGAAGTAAACCTCACGCCTGTCTGATATGCAGTAAGCCATTCGCTCGGCGTTCCCAGCTCCGACAGCATCTTCTCATTCACACGGGGAAGCGGCCGTTCGTTTGCGACATCTGCGGCAAGGCTTTCACTCAGAAGCCAGGACTCATTTGCCATAGGAAGACGCATCCGGGTCCTCATCCGCCGCTGCCCGTGATGCCCATCGGGGACATCGTCAAAGAATTCACCGAGGGATTCATTCAGGAGTGCAACAACGCTCATCAGGAGAGTCAGGAATAAATAGGTTTTTGCTCGCGTCGACTTGATTTTCTCTCGGTTTCTCCGGCTCACACTGAGATACGTAAGGAACTTACCTCTGATTCCTGGCAACGCGCTACTCTTAACTCATGACCTGCGAGCCATCGCTTTCTACAACTCCGCGATCCTCTATACGACAAGACATACCAGACGTACATGAGTGACGGAGTACGCGGAGCTTTGTAAATTAGCTCAATTGTCGAATAACTAACTCGCTATTCTTCAGGTTTTTTGCCTCTCCTCCTACTCCCATTATCTCGCCTTTCCTTTTAATTTTTTTTCCTTCTTCACTCGCTGCTTCCTCCCTTTGACGACTCTTTCTATAATAATTTCTGTCGGGAATTTCGTCAATACATGATACAGGCGTCATCGGCCAAAAGCGACCGAAGAAGCGAGTCCATCGCTGCTGCATCTCTCAGGGACGATGGATGGCGTTCACTTGTCTAGCGTTAACACCATGTAAAGTATGTAAGATAGTTGCCGTCGTTTTGTTGTCTGTGTGTAGCTGAAAATCACGAGAAATTCCTAAGCTTAAGTCATAGCTCAAACGCTATTTTTCTAAAGTGCCGAGGTCGATGTGTTTCGTATCTTAATAATAAAAAAAAAGAAAAAAACGACGTGTATAGTTTTTAGTTTGAAATAAATATTTTTCATTATTCTTGTGAAAATTGTTTAATCGCCTTCCGTCCTTCGACTGGGATGAAAAGGCGTGCAATTCGCGCAGCAGAAACAACGCCGGAAACGGTGTTGGCTAATGAGCAAGTCTAATTATTTCCAAGTCAGAAGATAAGTATATGTCATTTTTCGCTTATCGATCCTTTTAAAAATGTATTAACGTTTTATTCGCAACGCGCTTTTCAGGACGAGGAATTAACGCAGCCTACTGATCTGTCAAAAAATCTCTCACCGTTAAATGGCCGTTTCGCAAGGAAGGAACAAAAAAATGTCAGTCGTTTGGGACCCTCGATGGTTCCGAAAGAAAAAGAGGAGCATACAAAGGTAGGATGGGTTTCATATGTTTCGTAAGCTGTGCAATATTACCGTTTCCGAATGAATAATCGATGGTTGAAGAGAATCTGTAGCAGCCCGAAAATAAATAAGTTTTCGAAAGCGAATCTCGAGTCCTACTGATTTGTTGCCTCCTCGCCTCGACGCATTCCTCGTTCTTAGTTCTCCGTTTCCACCTATTGCACCTTAACCACCTTTCTCACCATCTCGTTGGACTAGACGTCAAGCGTAACGCATCGCGAAATTAATAGTTAATCCAAGTAAGTAAGGAAGTGATTGTGTACGAGGAAATGGAAGCTCGAAAAGTGAAATAATTTCGAAGGCGCCCATCTGCTCTTTGTTTTAGGACATCCGATCCTCTCTGCGACGATACGGTGACGATCGAGTGCACACCGGAATACGTGATGCTGCCGGGTCGAGGATCGAGTTCCGAGGAACGCAGGGCCAAGCGGAAGATCAAGGGAAAAGTGGCTTCCAATGAGTTTGTCGTTAAACGCAGAAGAAGGCTTGTTGGCGAAAGTCGAAATGGAAATGGAAATGGAGATAGAGCTGCAAGTGAGAGCAGCGCCATCGGTTGTGCCAGAAGTTATTGTTGCGACTCCTGCGGCAATAGCTTTCCAACGAAGAAGGAACTCGTTCGCCACATGAAGCTCCACAAGTACGTCTGCGACATTTGCGACAACAAGTTCCATCTGAGAAGTGAACTTAGGAATCACGTGGCTTCGACTCACGGACCGGAGAAGTATCCCTGCGACGTCTGTGACTACGTGAGCCGAAACAAGTGGGCCCTGCAGGATCACTTTATTCGCAAGCATACCGACGGTTTCAACTTCGCGTGCAAGCTCTGCGGCAAGGAGTTCAAAATCAAGAATGACTTGCAAACTCACATGAATCGCAGTCACAACGACGTGTGCGTCGTGTGCGACGTTTGTGGACACACGAACAAGAGTATCCACGCGCTCAAATGCCACAAGAAGTATGCGCACTACAAGCCCAAGTTCGAGTGCAAGCTCTGCAAGCGCAGGATGACTACGCAGGAGTATCTCGATAAGCACATCCTGCGTCACGAGACCAAGGAGAGAAACGTCTGTCCGACTTGTGGGAAGACCTTCTGCGAGAAATACGCACTCGATGTCCACCTGATGATTCACACGGGAGTGAAGCCTTTCGCTTGTCCCGTATGCGGCAAGGCATTCTCAAGGCAGACCGCTCAGGAGCAGCACATTCTTATTCACATGGGCAAGAGACCCTACACCTGCGACGTCTGCGGGCAGGCCTTCGCCCAGAAGCCGGGACTCATCTGCCATCGGAAACGTCATCCCGGGCCGCTTCCACCCCTTCCCGTTGTCTCGGTCAAGAATATCGTTAGCGACTTCACTAGAGAATACATCAGGAAGAATCAGACTGCTGCTCAATAAAGTGAGAGAGTGCCTGTCCTACTTGAAACTTGAAGTTTGACTTTTAGTACTTTGAACATATGCATCCGTAAGCTCTTAGTTCTCGCCCTTTTTGACGTTGTTGCTATTGTTGCTGGCGGTGCAATAAAAGTTGCTGCGTCGATTCGGAAGATGTTAATTGTGGAATTTCAGCTGCACCGAACTTAGAATTCGAACGCAGAACATTCGATGAGGACAAACCGTAAATTAAATATACTCGCTGAAAGTGAGCCAGGTGTCGGATGCCAAGGAGTGGCAATTAGCAAGCAACATCTGGGATCATATCTCTGATAATCCGATGAGATGCCAGAGATGCGTCTGTGTTGATTTGTGTGAATCGTGAGCGAGTGGGCCTGAGGATTCTTCCTCCTCCTTCTCCTCCTCATCCACTCCTTAAACGCTCATGTGCCTTGGCGATCCCTATGGATGCTTCGAATTGTGTTAACAAATCCGAAAATTTTGTTACAATCATCTGTCGTGTATCAGGCTCACTCGTAACTTATAGCCATTTTCGCAGAATGACGTTTTCAGTACCATAGGAATAAAAACGTTCGTTCGCACGGACATCCGATTGCGCGCGGGCTTTGATCAGGTAAGTTCCCGTATCGTGACTACCGCCTGGCCATAATGCTTTTCAACATTATTTTTAGATTAGTAGTCAACTTCATGATTCCGAAAGAGCTGCCGAGTTTCGTTGGCGAAGTTTATACGAATCTCAATGAAGCCTACCTAACTACTGAAAAGTCATCCTCTTAAGTGAATCTGTCGCTTCATTAAATTCCCAGAACTGCGGGCAAATTTATATTCGACGCACCTTTAACCTTGAATTCTCTGAACATTCGATGTCTAATGTTTTTCAAATTTTCTGTTGTAGAAATTTCATCTCCGATCCGCTAAGCGTCTCGGGAACGAGTACGCACTCGAGCGAAAAGAAACCGATGATCAAGATCGAGTACACGCCAGAGTACATGATTTGGCCGAAGAAGAAAGCTGCGGCAGCGGAGGCAGTGGAAGAGCGGTTCCAAAGTTTTCCATGTCATAATCAGGGTTATTCTGCAGCGGGCTTAGATGTTCAGGAAGGGGACGTAGCGTATGGGAGTACCGCGGGTAGGGATGTGGATGATCACGAAAACGGAACCGTGAAAGAAGAACAGAATAGCGACGAGGACGATGATGATGATGATGATGACGACGATGACGATGACGATGAAGATGAAGATGACGATGACCATGACGATGACAATGACAATAATGGCAAAGACGATAAAGACGATGACGGGCATCGGAGTAAGAAGTTAAAGAACGAGAAAAAGGAAAAGAGGCATCAGGGAAGGTGGAAGAGCGAGGAGCGCGAAGCACCGCGAGTTACTCGTAACAGCGTCGAGTGCGATCACTGCAGGCGTAAGTTCTTTAAAAAGAGCAACTTGGCCGAGCACCTCAAGCAGCACCGGTACAAGTGTTCGGAGTGTGCAAAAACCTTTAGTATGAAACGCTACCTGAATGGACACGTCGAGAAGATCCACAGGCCACACGTGTTCGAGTGTAGCGTTTGCGAGTACAAGAGCAACAATAAAGGAACCCTCAAGAATCACTTCATTCGGTTGCACACGAGCTGCTTTAATTTTGCGTGCGACACTTGCGGCAAGCAGTTCAAAATTAAGAAAGCCCTTAATCATCACGTCAAGCAAAATCACAGTGGAAATCCGCCAATAGTCTGCGACGTCTGCGGTCACTTCAGTAAGAACCTTCACGCCTTGAAGGCCCACATGAAGTATCGACACTACAAGCCCGAATTCGAGTGCAGAATCTGTCGTAGGGGTATGACGACCAAGGAGAACCTCGAGCAACATCTCACTTGGCACGAAACTCGCGAAAAGGTTCTCTGTCCCACTTGCGGTAAGAGATTTCGCGGACGCGATCTTGATTCGCACATGAGAGTGCACACGGGTGTGAAGCCCTTCCCTTGTCCTGTTTGTGGCAAGTCCTTTAGAAGGCAGACAGCCCAGGAACAGCATGTTCTCATTCACACCGGGAAGAGGCCCTACGTTTGCGACATCTGCGGCCAGGCCTTTGCCCAGAAGCCAGGACTCATCTGTCATCGGAAGCGTCATCCTGGACCACTGCCACCGCTTCCAGTCGTATCTATTAAGAATATCGTAACCGAATTTACCAGAGAGTTCGCAATGAAGAATCAGACGATAATAATCGAGTAAATATTTCTCGAAAATCAACACGTCCCCTTTTGCTTTTCTTTTGCCATTTCATCTGTTTGCATGTCTTCTTCACTGAACAATTGCCCAGACGTTTACGGTTTTATTGGAATGCGGGGGGCACGTGTTGCTTTGCGCTATTATTCATCGAGTTACACAATAATACAGTGCTAAGATATCTTTTTCTTTTTTTGTACATGTTCTATTGACCTAACGTAATTGATAGGTAATAAACGCTATTTGAATTAAAAATTCGTAATGTGACACTTTAAGGGGAGACGTATTTCAATTTACTGAAAGCTGGCGGCTGGTGCCCATGTCTTCAGTGCTTTGCAGTTGGATTACTTACTTTTTCGAGAATAATAGACATACTGATTTTAACATTTCAAGGAACTCAATTAAAAAAAATGTAATTTTCCGAAAAAGTAAATAATTTAAGAGAGAGCGAACGTAGAGAGAAGAATGCGAGGCCTCACTCACATTTTCTAACTCATTGCAACGAAAGGGGAAGAAGCATTTTCCTTTTGCTCTGTTTGTCAAGCCATAGCAATTTTTCTTCAAAGTGAGTATTCTGAGGCCATGGTTTTTGTTTAGGAATTTCCCATCGTCGTATTCATCTGACTAACACGTGTTTTTATATTTTAGCGAATCCATGATCAAACGAATAATGACCCCAACGCACAGAAAAAAACTATCTAGCCACGTCATTACAACGAACGCGAGAGCGGGACTTGCATGGTGACCATCGCCATCAACTCCCAACATGGTCTGGGAGTTAAGTGATGCGCCTCTTATTGCTGTGGGAAAAAGCGACAGTGAGAAACTGAAGCTGCGAACAAAGACACCGGGCCCGAATGTGCTCTTTGGGCTTTTCGTGAAGCAACAGGCACATTGCAGACTGTACTTACCTTATTTGAATAAATTATAGTATCATTGATGAAATCGAATGGATAGGAATGACTTGATGGTACTCTAAGAGGCGTTTTGAGAATTGACTCAATTTCTCTGAAAGGGATGTAGAGATGGCGATAATTCCTGCTGTCACCCATCACTCGGTTGGAGGTCGCAGCCTTTTATATTGAATCAATTGCGAGGTCGAGTAAGTATTCAGAGTGCGAGAAACTTTCAAGCTCTTTGGTAGGAAAATAGTAGATAAAGAGAGAGAGAGAGAGAGAGAGAGTGAGAGAGAGGGATTAGGAGCGGGAGAAGGTGCGACAGATGGAAGACAGAAGACGAGAGCCGCTCTAACACTGGGAACTCTCTTGTGTGTTGTAGATCGGTGTCGATGGATGCTGGTGTAGATCCGCTGGACATAGCTTTGTCGTCGAACGATGCTGCGGATGTCGAGACGTCTTCGCAAAAGTTCGTCCTGCATGTCGAAGTGAAACCGGAAGTATCAACGAAGCAGGGAAAACTTCGTTCCCAGAGTAAAGGCAAGGACAGCGGTAAAACTCGATGTCAAGGACGAGCGCGTCTCCAGGAGCGGCGCGGAGATGGGAGGGGAAAAAATTTATCCGGAGGAGAAGGAAAGTCGAGCACTTGTCCCAGTTCGGGGAGTGAAAATGAGGCGCGTTTCGAGTGTGACTTTTGTAGTAAAAAGTATACGAAGAAGAGTGCCCTGATCGTTCACATAAAACAACACAGTTACGCGTGTAATATCTGCGGCAGCAGCTTCGCCTTGAAGCGGGAGCTCAAGTGTCACGTCGAGAAGACGCACGGTCCGCAGATGTACGAATGTAGCGTCTGTGATTACAAGAGCAACAAAAAGTGGACCCTCAAAGACCACTTCATTCGCAAGCACACCGACGAGTACCACTTCTCGTGCAAGTTCTGCGGGAAGCTCTTCAAGATTCAGAACAACCTGAAGCAGCACATTAATCAAATGCACAGTGGCGCCCCACCAATTCTCTGCGACTTTTGCGGGCACGCGAGCAAAAATCTCCACGCTCTGAAGAGTCACATAAAGTACATCCACGACAAACCCGAATACGTCTGCAAGATATGCAAGCGTCGCTTGGTCTCGCAAAAGGGTCTCGAGCAGCACCTCCATTGGCACGAGACAAAGGAAAGGGTCGTCTGCGAGCAGTGCGGCAAGACCTTTCACATACCCTACGATCTCGAGGTCCACATGCGCTCTCACACCGGCGTCAGACCGTACGCCTGCAGCGTCTGCAAACAGTCCTTCGCCAGGCGGAACACCTTGCGGCAGCATCTACTCATTCACACCGGCAAGAGGCCTTACGTCTGCGACATTTGTGGCAAGTCCTTTACTCAAAAGCCTGGTCTCACCAGCCATCGAAAGTCCCATCCAGGATCTCATCCGCAGCTTCCGAGTGTCTACATCGACAGCATTCTGAAAGACTTGACCCAGCTGAAGTCCGAAGAAGCGAAAGACCGCACGTAGTTCTGTCATTCCGAGATGCGACCAGTTTCGTCCCTTGCGCAGTCGCGGCCCTCCCTTCGAAACGAAAGCACTGCAACCTCTGCCAAGGATAATCGACACCCCTACTTATCGTGGGTTTTATGCCGCGGCATATACGTATTTACCAAATGTAGTATCGTGTCTCCCGGAACGCCTCTGTCCTCCGCATCGTCGGCTACTTGTATTCTAATAGGAAATAAACAACCGAATCCTGAAGCTGCTTACGCCTTTGGATTGGACTCCTTCTTTCTGCCTCTCTGTGACGATCAGTGATGTTCGGTGAGGCACAGCGACGCTCAGTGATGCTTCGTTGGCTGTTTCAAAATCGGTTTAAAACGCATTGCCTCCAAACTGAGCAGTCAGACTTTGATTTCACTGATTTAAAAAAAGAAAAAGGAGAAAGGCCGTATTAACGGGACACTTTTTTTCAGGGAAACCTCGATGGACCCTCTGTGTATTGGCCAAGGGAAAAGACAAAAAATGCCGAGAAGAATCGATGTGCCGCAAAAGAGACAAAGGAAGCCTCAGCTGATTCTACCGAAACCCTCGACAACGTCGGCTGGCGATTATACCCTGATCCTGCCCAAGGCGTATCTTCTTATCAACGAGGAGAAGGTTGTCAGGAACCAAGAACCGCCTGAGATATCGAAATTTAAATTCGAATCCCTCGACAGCAAGGCAGGTGGACACCTCTGTCGTATTTGTGACGCGATCTTTCCCAAGCGACTCTCCCTCATGAAGCACATAAAGGTTCACGTACACCGCTGCGACGCCTGTGCGATACCCTTCAAGGACAAAGAAAGTCTTGAGAATCACATGAAGACGCACAAGCACCTTCTTGATGGCAAATCAAAATATCCGTGTAAAGTCTGCAGCTACGTCAGTAAAAACAAACGAATCCTCGAGGCGCATTTCATTCGTAAGCACACCGACGCCTACAATTACTTCTGCGAGATATGCGGAAAGCAGTACAAGGTCAAGAATGACCTGAGGACACATATGATTAAGTACCACAGCGGAAATCCTCCCGTCGTTTGCGACGTTTGCGGTCGCTCGTGCGTAGACAATCACACTCTTAAGGTTCATCAAAAGTTTGCTCACTTCAAACCCAAATACAAGTGCGTCATCTGTCCGAAGCGAATGGTTTCTCAGGAGAATCTCGATCAGCACATGCTCTGGCACCAGGAGAAGGTCATATGCGAGGAATGCGGCAAGGCTTTTTCGGAGAAGTGCTCCTTGGTCGTGCACATGAGAACGCACACCGGCGACAAGCCCTATCCCTGTCCAGTCTGTGGCAAGTCGTTTGCGCGTTCAGGTGCCCAGCGGCAACACATCCTGACACATACCGGGCAACGGCCCTACGTTTGCGACATCTGCGGCAAAAGTTTTACGCAAAAGCCGGGTCTTATTTGCCATCGGAAAACTCATCCTGGGCCGCTGCCACCACTTCCGCCATTCTATATCGACGGCATCCTCAAGAAGTTTGAGGAAGACGTGTTAAAGAAGTGCGTCAAAGGGAACGAGAATGAAAGCGCTAGCCACGCGAAGAACTGAAGAACGGTCGGCCGGATAGAAAAGAAAGTGCAGGACCAATCTCACTGTCTTTCCAAGAGACAAAATTTGTCGTGAGGCAAAGCGTTCGACAACTTAAGCGACTGACTCGTCGAAGAATCCATGCGACCCGTACATTGGAAACTGTGAGGAACTTCTGTATTTTAAGAGAATGCTCAGGCGAGTCTTATCTTTTCCTTAAGGGGGCGATTCGAACCCGCGAGAAGTGTCCATAGATAGAGATCATTTGTATCAAGGACTAAATAAAGGATGCTGAATTTTATGGAATTATTTTGTATGTATTTGTCATTTTTCGCGAGGAGTCCCCGTTAGCCGATGACGATGATGAGAGCGAAGAAAGTTTGGAGACTGAGTATCCGTTGTTCCTGGTCTTTAAAGAGTAAACCAGACTTCAGAGTGTGCTCCTCCGTTTCAGAAGCCGACGGAGCAAATCCAGAAAGCGGGCCATCCACGAGTGCGGCAAGTGTCGCGCTTGCTTCTTCCACATGACCAAGCTGGTGGAGCACTTGAAGAACGTCCATGGAATCGAGCGAGCCTTCACATGCGATCAATGTGGACAAGCCTTTCGCAGTCCAATGAACATCGCGAGGCACAAACTGATCCACACGGGGGTCAAGAGTTTCGTATGCGACATATGCGGTTACGCCTGCAATCAGAAGACGAACCTCGACTACCACAAAAAGAGGCACGCACGGGAGTATTCATTCAGGTGTGATCTCTGCGACAAGGGTTTCTTGGCCAGGTCGGAATTTCTAGAGCATCGGGACGCCGCCCATACGGGTCGCAAACCTTACCGATGCGATCATTGCGACAAATCTTACCCGTATAAGAACAACCTCAATGTTCACGTAAGACTTCGTCATCCGGAACACGTGCAACTTCCTGTTCCGAGGAAGATAAATGGCGAGAGGCACCAATGCGATATCTGCTCGGAAACCTTTCGGTACAAGCGGCTGCTCGAGCGGCACTCAAAGACGAGTCACGGTGTCTCGAAGAACGAGCCGAACTTCCTTTGCGAGCTCTGTGGCACTCGACTCTCCTCCAGGAGCATTCTCATGGCTCACAGAAGGACTCATACAGGCGAGAGGCCGATCATTTGCGAAATGTGCGGCAAGGGGTTCGTCACCAGGGAGAATCTCAAGATTCATCGACGCACCCATACTGGCGAGAAACCGCACATCTGCGTCCATTGCGGAAAGGGATTTACGCAAAGGACCTCCCTCGTCCTTCATCTTAGATATCACACGGGCCAGCGGCCTTATCGTTGCATCACGTGCGGGAAAGGATTCGTCTCGGGCACCTTCCTCAAGAATCATCAGAAGAAGATCCATTCTATCACTGCCTGAGAGTCCTCGCTGTCGTGTCTCTCCTCCTACTCCTCTTACGGATTCCCATCCACCGGCATCGGCATCCCACATACCCGCATCTCGTCTGCCGACAGGCCAGTCGATGCCAGTTCTCTAATTTTTAACTTCCTTCTAGTAGTATAACTGATTAATCGTATTCGCTCTATAAGTAGTCGCTGTATAATAAAGTACTCTAGGAGTTGCGAGAAAAGAAAACTCATATATGTAGTGTATCAGTCTCCAAGCTTCGTGTTGAAACGGTTCCTTTAATGCTTTCATTCGACATCGCTCGACTCGATCATCGCCTGCTGTCCCTGCGTACCGATGTGCCTTGACCAATGAGATCACATATGTTACAGCCAATGGAGCAACAATCACCAGGAGTTTGACGATTCTCAAGACCTTAAGATCAAGACGGAAGACATTGAGAGGGAATTGGATTCGGAGCTCAAGTGAGTATGCGCATTCTATATTTGAAACTTAAAGATCTTCACACGCACGCACACACACACACACACACACACATTCTCTCTACGTCAGCACCCAGATAGCCAAGCAAGAGCGACATGTCAGAGCATACGAAATGCTGCATGAGACAGTATCATTATGACGCATCTATGCTTTCATCATCTGTAAAGTCTTTTCAGTTTAACGTCTTGAGGAAAAAAAATTTAGGCAGCGCGTGGCTGGACATACTTTAGCAAAAAAGTGTGCACCGCGTATAGGCAAATCTATTGAATACCATTGATATGAATTGACATACCGTTCACGGCGGACGCACCAGCAGCATTCAAATAATTTCTATACCAGTTGACGATTCAAATGGCAAACGCTTGTGGTGATGGTCACGAGTGTGGCCGCGCCCTAATAGTCAGGTTTACAGTCGAAGTGCATAGCGATACACGTGACCGATATAAAGTATCCCAAAGTTAAACTTGTTCCAATCAATAAAACAAGGTTTTCTTCGAGAGCGCAGTGTCTAACTTCAGTGATGTTGCAAGTCTTGCGAAAAAAAAAAAGAAAAGAGTAAACTTTATTTCGGAAGACTAGCAGAAAACATTGAAGTTAGAGAATCGGCTTTCAAGGATAACTTGTGGCAATTGGAACAATATGTTTTACTTACGCCGTCGGAATGCTGTTAATGAAAAGCATTTGAATGCTAGCATTTTGCTATTTGTAAGCCAAATTGTATGCGGTTAGTATCGATATGCTGGCAATGTGCCGTCAGTTCATTGGACGCACCTGTGCGATCGAATGCAGGATTCCTATGCGCTTCCCATGTCCCAATTATCCTGACATTATGTCCTCATGGTTTTATCTGGGTGCGTGACTGTTATACAAGACGAGAGACTGGTATAGAGCATTTAGTCGATTGGCTCGAATGACAGAGAGCTGCTTCTTTACGTTTCAGATCGGAGAGCAACGAAAAGGCGTGCGAAATATGCAATGAAAAGTTCCACTTCGTAACGCGTCTGGTGGCGCATCTCAGGATTGCCCATGGGATTCACAGGCCGTTCAAATGTCCAACCTGCGCCAAGACCTATCCACAGCAGTTCATGCTGAACGCTCACGTTAAGAAGTCCCACACTCCGAAAACCGTGCCCTGCTCGCAGTGTGAGTTCATGGGCGTCTCGACGACGGACGTCGAGCGACACAAGAGACGCGTCCACAAGGAGGTAAAGTTCACCTGCGAAATCTGCAGCGAGAGCTTCCTCGAGAAAGCGGCCCTGATCGCGCACACGACGATGCATAATTTCATGCAGTACCAGCAGTGCAACGCCTGCGGCAGCACCTTCAACGACGTCTACTCCCTGAAGGAGCACAATCGGCTCTATCATTTCAGTGCGGATTCGATGACGAAACAGGAAGAAGTGCCCGAGCACAAGTGCGACATCTGCGGGAAGCTCTACAAGTACAAGTCGGTCCTGAAGCAGCACAAGGTCAAGGCCCACGGCGACGCGCCGAATTACGAGCGACGCCGATACCTCTGCGCCCTCTGCGGCAAAGAACTAAAGACGGCCAAGGGTCTCGAAATTCACAATAGATCGCACACTGGTGAGAAACCTTATACCTGCGAGGTCTGCGGCAAGTGCTTTGCCTGCGAGACCCTCCTCAGGACTCACAACGTGACGCACACCGGAGAGCGCAAGTATTCCTGCGAGCAATGCGGCAAGGCCTTCACTCAGAGATCGACCCTGGTAGTTCACAAGCGATATCACACCGGCGAGAGACCCTACGTCTGCCCCAGGTGCACCAAGGGATTCGTCACTCGCACCGTTCTCAATACTCATCTCAAGTCCTGTCGTTGACCACCCTGTGCTCCGCCATCTTTACCTCTGCCCGCAGCTCCACCTGCAGCCTCCCTTTATTTGGTCTATCGCTCTTCCCGCCTATTTCCTGCCTATTTCCTACCTTGCAAAGCAGCGATATTCTTCGACCTCTCTAAATCTATCGATTCAGTCATCTTCTTGTTGCTCTTTCAAAATTCAGGCCGCCGAGGTACAAATGGCACCAGGGTCTTCGCACTTTCTACGGCTCGGATGTCTCAAGGCTTCGACCCTCGGAATCCTCGCACAGACGTATTCCAGCCGTATTCGTTAATCGCTCGGTCAAGTTACTTTACTCCGAACACATTCGGATCTATCTGTCTGCCGCCTGAAAAAAAGTTACTCTCTCGCGAACCGAAGGGAGGGATAAGGGAGCAACGATTAATAAATATCACTTGGCTGAGAGCTGCTTGTTAACGTTATCGAATTAGAGTTATCGAAACACTATATTATATTTAAGTTTCCTACACGTTCGGTTAATTCTATACTATTGCTCTTAGAATAAGTCTGATGACCAATTTGAAATTTTACTACTTTTGTACAAATAATGGAACATCCAATTATCGCTATTGACTTAGCGAATATGATTGATGTAGATAAAATTTCGCATTAAAAGCAGCCCATGACGCGATAACGCAGGACTGACGATCATCTTAGGAAAAAGAAAATCTCAATCTAGTAGAATCTTAAGTTTTGGACTGTACTTCATTAGATACCTCACCGCACCTACAGTCCTCGTGTATACTGTACGTCAATCTCTTACAGAGGCCACTTTTTTTTTATGACGGCGCTTGATTTTATTTTATTTTGTCATTATTCCTCGCTTCGACATCTGAAAAAATCTCTTTTTCTACAGTTGCTGTATTAAGTGCTATCAGGAAAAAGGGGAGGATAGTGTGAATTATGGGCGACTACAAAGATTGCTATTGATTTTAATAAACAAATCTTACATAAAACAGCCGTTTTACTCTTGATGTTTCTTTGGGATCGAGCACTCTCAGCGTTCCCATTTAAGCCTATTATTAATTTAGAATTTCTCGATTGCATCTTGTCAACGATTTCGCCTTGTCAGAAATTGTTTCTATGCAGTGCCAGAACTTGAAGGTAACGAAGGGGATCAATAGAAATGAAACACTGAAGCTGAATCCTCGATACGAAAATCGACGCCCTGTTCGTGCATCTTTCGTTCATACTGACAGCCGATACTCTCCAGAAGTATTCGATTCCGAGGATTGACGTTACGCGGCTTCACGTGAATCTTACGAAAATCTGCAAGATTAATTTCGAGTTGTAACGTAATGTGACGTGTAACTTTTTGAAAAATCCCTCGAAGACTTACGAGTTCTCTGCTCCGCCTGAAGCTGGCACATATCCTTTACGGTGGCCAGACTCCTGATTATCCCATCGTATTGAAGCTGATTAAGTCTTTTGCATCGAATCAACATAGAGACGAGGAGATCGTCGAGAGACTCGCGATTGTTCCTCAGCTGCAGTATCACTTCGGCTGAAAGGAAGAAATGAGAAAGGGGAAAGGCGCGATTCGACTGCGTAGCTGCTCAGCGTGACTCGAGTGTCAGACTGACCTAGCGTATTGGTATAGTAGCTAATGAGAAGCTCGACGGTGCTTCGAAAGTTTCGCGATCTATTCTGATCCCATACGTGACCACTGAACATGTGGAAACAACCGAGGGGGACGCTGGGAAGCAGCAGGTAAGACACGTCCTCGTGGTGCGAGATGTTCACTAGAAATCGAGCTCGAGAGACATTAGTTTACCAAGCAATCGCGCGGCACTGGTACCTATCGTGTAAGAGACGATGAGACCAGGACAGGCGCGCACCAGGTTGTTCCAGGCTGCATCAGCCAGGGTGTGTTGTCGTGAGTCCGAATCTCTTACGGAAACGTGAAGAGTCTGCAGGGCCTGCGAGGCGGCACTCGCCAGTGCATCCAGCGCATCGTCCGAAAGTGCCGAGTAGTCCAGTCGCAGGCTACCCAGAGCATGGAGACGACCCAGCAGCCGTAAGTATCTACATTTTGCCAATCCAAAGGTACAGTTCAACGCAAGACTTGGGAAAAGACATTTTGGGTTCGAGCTCGAGAATCGACCTGGGATTGCCGTGCGGTGCTTGCCACTCCCTGAAGGTTCCGCGTAGGTCGAGGGAAACCATTCGAGGACCAGAGGATCTTATAGCGATGCCTAGGAGGCGCAGCGCGTCGGCCATGCTCAGGTTTGCATTAAGTAGACTGAGGGTCTCGAGGTTACGTTGACACCTGAAACCGGCGATTATTAAAAAAGGTCCACGAGCTCTAGGATGACGAGAGGTCGCGACGAGGATATCTCGCTCGTTGCGCTTCTTCGAATTACGAACCCTAGGAAGTTTCCGAGAGCGTGTAGGAGTTTCCCGCGGTTACCCCACTTGCAGCTGAAGATCCAATCCGTAAGAATGAGCTTCTTCAATTGAACGTCCTTGGCGCGTACGACTGACAGGAAGCCAACGCCAGCCGCAGCCTGGACGTTCCGGCGAATGTGCGGTTCCTTCGGGCAGACGTACGGTCGGGACCAGGCCAACTCCAGGCTTCGCATGTGCTGCCCATATCTGATCTGTGCCGTGCGAGCGGAGTTAGGCGTTCCGCGAACGCGACGGATTTATTATGGAATACGCACCGCTAGTTCTCCCGCAAGCGGAAAGTCGTCACGCAGATCCCGATCGATCAGAACGGTTACCGATCGCCAAAGGATCGGCGAGGAAAGGGCTCTGTTCCAGCTGCGACACACTTGACCTGCGCTCGCTCGATCTCCGCGAGACAGTTGGCTCAATATCTGCGTCAGTATCAGCTCCGGCAGTTGGTCCCACATGTCCCGGCCTGGACGTCCTCCGTTTTCATGTCTTTAGGCAAGAGAGCAATAGTTCGGCGGGCGGTCCAAGAGGGCTTCCTGCTAGCTGCGAGTCGCCAGTTGCCAATCGTTTCCACCTTACAGCTAATAACTTGTAAACAATTGCTAGATTCTCGTCGTCGTAGACACTGCACGGATTCGATGGGTTCGATGCATTCGATCACATTCGATGCATCCTTGGGTGCGGCTCATCCACCAATCCTTTCTGTCATCAACGTTTTCCGTGGCAATGTAGTCACGCTCACTACTTTTGAGACTCTGAGTAAATCCACTATAAGCTACTATATGTATAGAAACAGGTATTCTAATCCTGTAATGCATCATGGGAAATGTGTCATATGGTGGCGCCGCCGTCCGTGTGTCTAACGTACTATCAGGGTCTTCTAGCGCACTCGTGCTGACTTTGAGTATCTTCCATTCCGAGTAAGACACTTACAGGAGCGTATCTGATGCACTACCAGGGCCTTATTTGGTATTTTCTATTATCTGGTATTATTTCTGTGAGTTAATTCTCACCGCAGTAAGAGTTGAATTGAAATAAGGTTGAAACAGAGTTGAATCGAACGGTAGTTCGGTGAAAACGCCAAATTCAATTTTAGGCCTAATCCTACGAATGATGCCGGGTTCGGCGAAGTCAGGTTTGGTGCAAACGCGCGCATCTGTGATCGAACAGGAGTTGTAAGCGGTGCTGCCAACTATGCAGTACCGACAGTATAAAATATTATAAAAGATGCTACATCTGGACCTTGTAAATTTATAACGTAAAAGCCAATATAGACTTGAAAGATGTTGTAAGTAGTTAGTTCAAAAAATGTACGAAGAGCATTATGACATAAGTCAGTCTTAATGATCTTAAGCTCAATCATCCAAGAGACTTGACAACAAAAGGAGTTGCTGGTATAACTGATATTTCAACTCAACTCCCCATCAACTCTACTTGAACCTTTAAGTGTAGATCAACGTTTGAACTCCGCCTAGTGGAAATACGATGGAAATGGCTGAAGGTAGAAAAACTGAGCTCTGTTTCAACTCTACTTGAACTCGGCTCTGTGTCGGTGGAAACTAAACTAACTATGATACCTTAATCACCTTAATGAACGAAAGCGATAGCAATGCCTGAAATAAAGTCCACATCTTTTGTTTGCAATGAGTCATTGTGACTGTCAATCGCTTCTTAAAGTTTCCTATTATAAAATATTAGATATTGCGATGCAGTTACGTAAAGTTTTCGTTCACTTTCAGTTATTCGTTTTCTGATTACGTTTCTCCTTCACGATTGTTTCAACTACTTTCTGGAAGACTTTTTTTTTCATAGGCGTCATCTTTTTTTTGTAACGATTGATCAGGTAAGCGAGCAATGAAGAAACGCCATGGAGAACCTAAGCACGTGCTGTGGGCGCACTAAACAGTTGGAGATGCGGCTGATTTCCTCAAAAAAATGGCAAATTAAGACAACAGAAATATAGATCATCATTTCTTCGATTTTTTTTTTATTAATTAAACTGCACATGTTAGTGACGCATCACGCTTGATTCTTACTCCTTTCAGCCAATGAGCAATAGCGAGGGTTGGTGGAGCACATGTCCTGCTGCGACTGACGTTAATGTATGTATGTAGGTAGGTATAGTATGTACACTACCGATTGCGGAAGACTCGTCGCCTCCCTGGCTTTGCTTCGTGAACTTATTATCGTGTTCACCAAAATCTTAACCGTCTTAAATTCTATTGTAAACCGTTCGTTTTCCATTGTATAATATATACGCAGATTGGCTGCCTATAGAAGTGGACGTTTAGTGGTGACGGTGGTAACGGTGGCGACATCTCTCAATATTTTACGGCGCTTTTATGCCTCGCATGGTGCGAAAGGACGTTTCGCTTGGAGACTGCTCGACAAAGGCCTGTCGCGTATCAAACAAGACTTAATTGCTTCGTCATTTTATGTCCTGTTCGGCGTCACCAGGCGTCATGTTCAAAGCGTAACTAGAACGTTTCGCGGCTCAGAATGCAGCAGCGCATCAGCGCACTCCTCGCCTCGCGTTTGTCACCCAACACGGTTATTCTATTAAAATTCATTAGAATCTCATATTTGCCATGCGAAACACCCCTTTCTCCTCTTTCCGCCCACGACCCTCCCCCGCTCCCCACTCGTTATCCACACGCAAGTATCTTCCTCCTATTGTTCTCATTCAACAGCTGGATCATCGCATATCGAATAAAGGAATTTTAAGCAGGACAAAATATGAGTCGAATGAGAGTTGCTGGACAGGAGCCCCGACGAGCACTCTCGAGCAACGTGGCACGTTACTCCCGATGCGATTCTCTTCATTTATTTTACCAGGTTCTCAATTAATTGGAAATATCAATTAATTCAACATCATATTCACCCATGTCAATCGAGACTCATGGAATCGTAAACGGAAAATATTCGAACCCTCTCGCGGTCTCTCGCGCTCTCTCCCACTCCCGAGCGATGCTATTCAACTAATGACACTGCACGTCCAGAAGTGGAATATCAACCGACTGACACTCGATTCCATCAATGGAACCAAGTTTTATTTTAACACCATTGTCGTCTCGACAGCCGATTGTTCCTCTATCCTCTTATCGTGCGGTCGATTCGTAATTGCAGCCATGCAGCACTCTCCAGTGATAACAATAACAAGATTTCACATATATCTTCAGAATTCAGTCGTCTTGGGCAATTGCCAACCAAGCTTTCGAGTATACTCGTATGTATTTCTGGTAAATCTGTTTTCTTCCTTTGGCCAAATGAAGATGAATTTTCAGAAAGAGGATCAACGACTAAGTATACTATCGCTCTGGCGTGAACCGATTACGTTGGCATTATGGGCTGCGTTTAAAGCGGGTCAAAGGTAGCTGAAGTGCGAGAGTAAATTGGAGGATTCTTTAGGAAGAATAATTGGCCGAGACCCGAGGCTTTTTATCGAAGTCCTTTTTAATCTCACGTCTTCAGTCCTCCAAGTGACGGCTGCTGCCGTTATCAAGCTCCTTTTCATAACACCCAACTGTGCTCGTCCGTCGTTTCAAAAGAAAAGAAAACTATGGAAAAATCTTCAAGAGATTCTGCGGAGGTAACGTCTCAGAACATTCAATCTTCTTCCTGATAAGACGGATAATTAATTATTTTGAGAAAAATGGAAATGCGTTAATTAATCATTAAGGCAAAGTGAGTCAATGCCATTATTATCCCGAGGTGTCCTGTCATACGGATTTACCCTAACATGGTCGGTAAAAAGTAGAGTTATTCTAAGATAATTCAGTTGAATTCATAAATTACATGAACTCCGGTCTCTCGTAACCGCACGTGACGCCTGGATTCTCTATGGATGAGTTTGAATTGACTATCTTGCATCAAGGTCACACGCGTGACCAATTGTCTCTCCTTGTCCTTGTCCTTGTCCCTGATCTTACATTCGACCGCCCTTCCCACTGGACAGTTTCATTTGAATCTACGATCTACGATACAAAATACGAACTCAAACGAAGAGATTCCTCTTGATGGGAGACCGAATTGAGTTAACATTTTTTTTACAGGTGATTCACTTATTTAAGAATAAAGTTTTCACTTGTATATTCTTACTTGCGTACTTATCAATTTTTCAATATTCAAGGCGGCTACTATATTTGGTTACGATTATCGAATCGATAGTCAAGTAATGCGAAATTGTGACGTGCTCTCAAAGCGGCCTTCGGTATCTCTGACAATCCAACCGCTCGTCAGTCAGTCAATCAATTTGTCGCCGCGCAGGTCGTTCGCTATGGTGCAGCGAGGGAAGTTCGAAACGAAGACCGCTTTAAGGGTTTCAGGCATGCGCAATTTCGCCTTCGCCGCCACCGTCACCGCCACCGTCGCCCCTAGGAATAGGATGGGAGGTGGGTGCTCTCAACGGATGACGCGTCGCCGACGCGACGCTCACTCAGTTCGACCGAAGCCACCCCAATGCCTCAGTCTCAACTTCTCGTCTCGTGAACCATTTACGCGTGTACATACACGTTTTGTGTGTCCTCGTCAGTTTCCACGGGTCTCACAGTGAGCTCCGTGCGTCATTCGGAATTATTTATCGGAAGTCCTTTTCATTTCCATAGCTACGTACAACCTATTTCACCCTCTTTCTCTCTTTCTCTCTCTCTCTCTGTCTATTTGTCTCTCTCTCTTTCTCTATCCATCTATTTAGCTATCCAACCTTCAATCTGTTCGTCTTTGATATCCTTCGGTCCTCTGCCGTGGCTGCTCTCCTCTTTCATCTTGCTAGCTCTCTCTCTCTTCTGTCTTCTGTTCTCTCCGAGTTTGTCTCGTGTCCTCATTTGTCTTATCCAATTGCTCTGGTGCTGTTACAATTTTCCTCTAGAAGGCCATCCTTTTCTAGCGCTCTGGGTTATCGACCGAAGCACCTACACTAACCTTAGAGTCAGTGTAGAATAGTGAGGAGTGCAGTGACTGCAGTCAGTGGCGGCAGTGGCAGCTGAAAATCGAGTCTTCGGTTATACATCTAGTGATCTATAGGGAAACCGAAGCATCCTATTGAGATATCAGGCCATCCAGAGAAGCAGACAGTTTGAAATCGAAAAAAAGATAAAGCGCATCGCATTTCGGGGTAAGTCGCCACCGCATTGTTTCATGTTTTTGTCCTCCTCGTCGTGACTTTTCGTTCACTATTATCTTGCGAGAGGAAAGCGGCTCACGTAAGTACGAGTCTTCTTGTGTTGCGTAGACGATATGGTGATACGGATAGACCAATCGAAAAACGGAGCTTCCTTTTATATATAATTTCACGGATCTATGAAATCGGTTGCGAATGATCCAATTAACGTGACTCTCTCCAACTGAAATGAAAAATTATCGACGTCAAGTCCAAAGTGTTAACTGATTTATTCTACCGAAGAGTTTAAGGTTCAAGGTGATTTTCATTGACCTTGCTGCCGCAAAACATGGAATTGCATGCAGAAAAATTATTAGAACAATGATTAGTATTTGCACACGGATATATTTTTTTTTTTTTTAACGGTGTTGACAATCCTTTCAAAATGTACCATTGCAACTGTAAGTCCGACTAGTTGACTTTGTCAATCTTGGTAGAATTGCTGTGTCACTGTCACTGGAACTTTCGTGTTGTCCACGTATGTACTAACCATTGCTCTAGTACGCGCAACTGTACATTTTTATTTTCCATGTATGAACGCACCATCGAAATTCGGAGTTGGGAACCGACAGCTTTGTACCAGGTCTCGCAAATTTTCATCTGTATCATTTTGCATTTCGAATGATTTTGATAAATGCCAATAACTCTGTTATAAAAGTCATATTGTCAAACTATTAATTAATCAGCAGCAGAAATGTTGTTTCGATTCTCTGTAAAAATTTTGAATAATTTTCATCAAATCAAATTAAATGCTCGTCCTCCGTAGAATAGAAATTAAATGTGATGCACTGTTGTATTGAAAAATATAATAATTTTAAGGCCGAAAGATTAATTTGTACAAACTAATTTGTTCGAGAGAGTAGCTCAGGTGGCGCGAAATCCCTTACTCCAGTTCCACCTCCGCCTCCATTTCCTTCTTTTTCTCCTTCTTGTTCTCTACCTTTAAAATAAACGGCGGAATCAAAAAGGAGTTTCCATAAGATTCAAACACAAATTGCTGTAGCAGTTGCGTCCTGCAAGGATCATTGACAGCCGTTAATCTGTCATTGAGATTTCATTCTCCTAATCATCATACGTATCGAATGTAATGGACGATGCAGCTGATTATTCATATACATGAATAGTTAAAAGTCAATCATCATTTTTTTTCTTTCTATTTGCACGAGAAGGAACGAAAAAAGGAGGCTCTGCTGATCGATCGATGTCATCGAGCGTCATGGTCGATGTGGTCTTGATCTTCTCTCAAATTTATTGAATCAATTCTATGACACTCAAACCCTTAACTTTCTTATTCCTGGGGATCAAGTATAGATTGAACGTAAAGCGGCGCATCGGATGGTTAGTCGTATCAACCATTGAGAGAAGGAAGACGTTGGAAATACGTACACTTAGCAGGATTAAAGGCGCACACAGGCCGGCAATTTCGAGTTTCAACTCGTTTGGTAGATTCTGGCGGTTGGTTGCCTCTCCTCGTCGATCCTTTGACCCCCTTAAGGCGCATCCATAAATCGCCCCCCCCCCCCCCCGGCGAATGCATCTTCCTCTTGATGCAAGATACATACGTCGTCGCAGAAGGAAATATAATTGTCCTAAGCAAATCAATAAATTATTCGTGAATTAACTCGGAGGAGCCGTCGCTTCTTCCACACTGCTCGAAGTTACCACAGTCCCAAGATGGCGGTTACTCCTCTCTCACGATGATCGAAATATGTAATTGCTGCGTTTCTCGCGAATTTCCATAAAATGTGAATTGACGATTCGGTTGTAGTTTTCTGTACACCTTGTGTTTTGGGGTCACTCAATGGGAAAAGGAAACAGGACGGACTGTGTGTGTGTGTGTGTCTTTCTATCCTGTCGAAGCAGAAAGGCAAACCGTCCTTTTCGACTGTCTTTTACAGGACGGATACAGCTACCCATGTGTTACGCGACAGGAAGCATCAATATTTGCTGGTTGGTGAACTGCGAAGGTGGTTAAGGATGCAGGGAAACGCGTTCTGGTCACATTCGGAAAGTTACCGGGCTCGTTTATTCACTATTCTCGAAATATTCTCCCAGCGGGCTCAATACTACGAAATAACATACTTTCGTTTCTGTTAGATTCCCGGGGACGGTGAAAATGGTCAAAAGGCTCTCAAGGGCTTAAGGGCAGAGGGTTAAGACAACCAGGGCAACCTTAACTGGGTCATCACTCTTCCATAATCGCTTCTCGTTCCAACGCATATACATATAATGTACTACAGAATAGCAATAGATGCTACCGCGTCATCATATTTTAGGAATAGACTTGCGAGGACGAGAGAGCTGTTCGCAATTAGTGGCGCAATTTGGCGCAATGAGGCGCTTGGCAACGTTCTGTCTAAAGAGAACCTAATATTTGACTTGGTTTTCCCGCGAAGTTACGTGTACAATATATCAGTACTGGCACTATTGATGGTCAAAATTAAAAGTGGTTTCCTTGTTGATTTAACGAAATAATGAAGCGTAGCACGAACGATACAATCATTTATTTTCAAAAGAAGCCGTACGAGTCGCGACTCTCTGCATTTTAATCGTAAGTTATAAAGCGAAGCCAGAGAAAATCTTTAGGCTTTTCCGAGATTTTAGGAACTGGATGGGAGTGGTCTCTTTTTGAAAATACTTCAATCGACAGAATTTATGGGGGCAAAAAATGATAAAAAAAATAAGACGAGCGAACGGATCTTTGTCTGTCCGGTGGAGGTTACAGGGGCTGCTACGTATTTCTTATATTTTTTTTTTCGGCCAATTAAAGCGAGAGGGAGCTGATTATTTAGAAAGCTATAATTGAGCTGATTTTAAGAAAAGAAGAATCCTCTCTCTTCATCTGTTCTTCCAAAGAGAGTTGTTTCCACAGCCTATCTAGACGATACACAACACGACGATTCTCTCTTGCGTTGCTCACAATTGATCCTCCTCTCTTTCAAGCAAGAATTTCAAAGAATAGGCAGTTGAACTGTAGGAAGTTAAAAAAAAGTCCTGCGCCAGCCTTCGGCTGACAATCTTCAATGATTTCATTTTAAGGAGCTTTCACTGCTCGTTCTCAAAGGAATTCTGAGCAGCAAATTGTCATCCGGTCGTCCTCATTCTTTCCTGTCTCCCCGACTCATTTCATTTTATTCATCTTTTGTGCTCAATAGAGCGTATCTTAAAATGTGCGAAATTTATAGCAGGTGACGTTAGTCTAAAATTTGGAACATACCTCGAGTGCAAAGGGTTAAACATCCGTAGCCATACAAATTTCTGATCGTTTATCACTGAAATAAGAACAAGCCGACTGGCGGGATAAGATAAATTTCGCTTAGCGAAATTGTGCTCGTGTTCGCGGAGCATTAAAGCACTAGAAAGAAAGACGAAAGGATAGGGAAGCCGGAGAGAAGAAGCCCGAAAAGCATCACTGAAGAATTATGCTTCGCTCCCATCGGCAGGAAGAACTTACTTCCGATTCCAAATTTTATCACCGCTTTTCACCTATCTATTCTGCATTAGGATAATCAAGCTGATCTCTGATTCGGACATGACAAAGTCATACATTACGTACAACGCAATATCATTTAATAATCCGGATGCTCCTGATCAGCGATCATCTCCGCCAGCAATTTATCACGTAAAGAAGGTTGAACGAGAGAGTCTTTTATCGGGCAAGCGTATTCGCTTTTTCTCTCATCACCGAAAAGACTTATCGAAGGCTGGATGATATTGGATCTTCTTGTTCGCAGGAGACGTCCGGGCCGCCAGGATATTGTGTCAGTCAGTGAGCTTCTTCCGCGGACGTAGGCATCCTCAAGAGCACCAGCTTACTGCTCCTGGTCGTCATTGTCAGAGCATCTTTGCTTCGTCCTCATCTTCTTCCTTGAAACGTCCAAGATTTTCAAAGTCATTGTCCCGCGATGCCATTGAAGATATTAATATTTACGCGAAAGCTCGTAAATACGGTGTCAGCTTCGTCCCTATTGTTGCGGCTTCGTGAAGGACAAAGTCGCTCTCACAGAGGCTCTTCCTCGAAATTACTACTACTCTTCTATTTTCTCGGCTATATTGAATTACGCATCTTTTGTTCGAAGAATTTTAAGCTACATCAAGTTGCCTATATAGAGGACAGAGCTGTAGCACAGTGGGACAATCCTGGCGAAATGCCTGTAGCCATTAGATTCCTCCAATACGGCTGACACTTCTCATAAATTCATAGAGTGATAGATTTATCGAGAGATCCCTACGAGCAGCCCCCCCCCCCCCCACACACTCACACTACACACATTTTGTTCTTCCTCAATATTCTTGAATAATCTTCGAAAAGCTTTCGAGGATTCTTGGAAACTTTTGAACGGTCCTCAAGATTTTTCAAAACCTTGATACTGTATCCTTTACTTATACAGAAACCTCAGCCAACTTCTGCGCGTGCGTCCATCTTCCATTAATTGACCTCTCTCTCTCTATTTACACAGCTCCCCGTGATTAGTTACCTCGATCCTGCTTGTCGTAGTAACGAATTAATAGCTGAAGCACAGAGCTACGGGAAGCATGTAGTAGTTGGGAGCAGCTCATCTTGTTCTACTACGAGGGAATCATTTAAAAGATTCGAAAATACTGTAGTACTAACTCTTTCGATTTACCTTTATTTCTTTGAAGTGTTAGCCATGTATTTCCCTTTTTCTTTGATGCACAGGAGCTGGTTGGACGTCGCTCGGCTGGCCGAAGAGAATCGCTCCTGGGTTTCCAAGTTTCGCGTTTCATTGCAACCACCAGCCGGCACGATAAATGAACACTGGTCCCCAGTTCCTTTGTGTCGCTGGAAGCGCATGGAATGGACACTGAAAATATGATTTCAGTGGTCATTTTTCAAAGGTATTGGTCATCATTCTCCCCATTCTGCCAAGTGAGAACGATACGAATGATAGATCGGCTCCCGTTGATAAGCAGGAGGATCATCGCCACGCAGCCTTAACTCGCAACAATGGCAACGTTGCCTCGACTATGAGGCAAGAACTCTGCAGTTGACGCACACATCGATCGACGTAGCACTCCCGTCCTGTACGCATTTTAAAATAAATTGTCTGATAGGTTCCGTCAGAGCTCTCGTTTTGCCGGAGTTGGGCCTGTTCCACCCCAACCCCCGGGTCATACCGGTTCGTCGGTTCCCGGTGAAACAAGAATTGGCTGACGCCCGCCTCGCTTGCGGATGGTGGACGGCCGAAGGCGACGTAGCTTGGTTCTCAAATTTTCTCATTATCGGTGTCGAGTTAAGAGAATACATTACAAAATTTAACAAGTACGGCAAAGTCTCACTAGACGTATCTACGGGGGATCTTATATGGACCATGTAAAATGAGCAATCAGTGTAACTAAAGCTTTTACCCGGGAAGTTATTATATCGATATTTGAAACCTTCTAAGACTCAAAGATGCAATCCATACGAAGCAAGACAGGCTCTGAGTTTTTGAAAAGGTAAATTAACGGCTTGACACAGACGGTTATTGGTCGCCAATCAATGTCGTGATAGGTTTGCGGTGGATGAGCACGTGTGAAATTGGAGTTTAAGCAGGAGATACGGGGACCCGGGTAAAAATTTGAAGTCGCATAACAGGCTGACAACAATCCCGTATGTGAAACAGGAGGCGTACAATAAGGCTCATAACAGCTGGAGTTTGATCGGTTATCAACCTGTTGTTCACCTTCCAATTTTTACCCGGGAAGATGAGAGAGAGAGAGAGAGAGAGAGAGAGATAGAGAGAGAGAGAGAGAGAGAGAGAGAGAGAGAGAGAGAGAGAGAGAG
>JASANN010000297.1:0-60948 GCA_031762395.1 Calameuta pygmaea | reverse complement strand
AGAGAGAGAGAGAGAGAGAGAGAGAGAGAGAGAGAGAGAGAGAGAGAGAGAGAGAGAGAGAGACAGTTGGGCAGGTGGATAATGACGGAGGCACGAGCGAAATGCTGGACTCGAGTATCGAGCGGCACGTTTCTCGGGATAGGAGAGCCCTCCGTTACGCAACACACGTGCACGCTGTCCTACACAGACTCCTATCTGGAAGATTCACCGTAACCCGCCCTCCTTCCTCTCCTTGTCGTAGCTGTCTCTTTCCCACTCTGCTGCTGCTGCTGCTACTGCTGCCTGTTGACGCGCAGCTCCTGAGTCTTCGATTTTATGCGTCTACCTGACCCGCGAACTGGTGGGCCGGGTTATCGCCAAAAATGCAACCGGAGAAACAGCGATTCTAGGTCGCCATCGGCGCTTTCGCTGCTCGAACTTTCCCTCCTGTTTTCCCTGTTGACAAAAGCATCGAAGTTTTCGTGTTAGCTAGCGGGGAGTCGCGACGACGGGACCGTCACACTTTATAACGGCCTAATAATGCTTGCGAAACTCGTTATACGCTGCGCTTATCGCGTATATGGAAATTTGTGTCATTTTTACATTTTATTTGATGCCAATTGATCTTCTGATAACGATAATTCTCTTTCTCTTCTCTTTGCAAATGTGTCTACAAATTACTCAAACTCTTAACTATTGGGAGACTCTTGATAGAGAATTCACCTTGACTCCGTCCCAGTGAACTTTCAGTTTCTAAGAAAGAAATTCGAGCCGCAGAGAGAGAGAGAGAGAGAGAGAGAGTGAGAGAGAGAGGGGGGAGAGAGATACTACACTACAACGGTGCTGCGTATTTCTTTTATGAAATACGAGGCCGCAGCGCCTCTATCGATACATTGCTGAAGCCTCAAACAGAGAGAAAAAGAAGAGAAAGATCATGAGAGCAACCCTTGGTTGGTTCCGTTACGTGGAATTGAATTGCATTGAGCGAATCCTGTGTTCGTTCGTGACATCCCTTCGATCATCAATGTCTGTTACGTCGACATCGTTTCAAAGGAAAAAACAAAAGAACTCTTGGGCAAATCACTTGAGTGGAGAGAACAAATAAAATAATCCTCACGAATCTTATTGAGAAATCCCAAATCATAAATCCTTTCGTTTCATAATTCATAAATTCTTAAAGATAATTTATTATTGACGAACGTCACTTTCGAATATAAATTGATTTTTAGATCAAGAGGTTTAATTATACTGTCGACTTAATGGATATAGTCGATTGGCTTCCTTCGTAATCGAAGCGCCTCTGGTGACGAAATATGCAACATGCTGCAAAGCACTTTGCAAATTCTTATTTCTCGACTCGAGCGCCTACAAGTATAGGGTCTGCGAATACATCCCAGATAATTCTGAACACCTGATGGATTCTCTTTTGGAAATGATTCCTCAATTGAAATGGGAAAACAAGAGGCGGACACTGAACCGCCGGTTACCGTATATCACGAGATGCCAGTGAATTGCCAGTGAATTGCCAGTGAAATGCCAGTGAATTGCCAGGGACTAGAATGACAGCGCAGTATTCCGTAGGTAGTTCCGGCATGCGATTACCGAGGGCCATTGGTATTGTAACTTTAGCCGGATATCCCGGTTCCAGTGTTGCACGTTATACATATGACATTGCACGTGTCCTCCGTTTCACGATAAATTTCTCTAATGCTGCCTAGTCAGCACTCGATTTGCATTGTTGCCAACCCACTAATTACCGTAATCAATCACAAACTTTGTCGCAGCACCAAGCTAGTGGAGGATATACATATTTATGGACGAAAGTACCAGTAATGGTGTCCTTGTCGACGCTTTCACATTTCAACATGACAATTAATACGCGCTTCCGGGCTGTTTCTTCATAGTTTTTCCATCTGTGCTTCCCGTACGGTATAGAAAGTTTTCGCCTCTTTAGCTCTAACATTGCTTTCGCAATATCGCGAGACACCTGTCAGTTTTCTGCATCTGTTTCAAAGGTGCAGTGTCGTGCTATAGTGGAGCTGCGCCCGTCCGCGTGTCTCCTGGACACGATTTTCGGCCTTCAGGGATGAACTGAACCAGTTCCGGCTGAGAACTCTCAATTTATTAATTGCTGGAGGGATTTTTATTCGCTTCTGTTACGTTCTCAAATCATTTGCCCTCTGTATATTCCGCACTATATTTACGAATACCTGACCCTCCTCTCTAACTCGATCTAGTAGTCTAAGCGGCCGTGCATTTCCACGTGAACTTTCGCTCTCGTTCGTGCCTCCAGTTGCGTTTGCTCATCCTACGCGAACCCAAAGATTGCGCGACCAAGAAAGGTTGCGTTTATAGATTTTGCGGCGTTCCAAAAAAGCGACAGGGTCCATTAGGCTAGCGTCTCTCCTGATAGGAGCTCTCATTTTGGTGGAGTTGAAAATGTTCCACTTCAATTCCCTCCAAGTCACACCAGCTAGTCAGTCCCCGGTGAAAAAAGAAGTGGCTGTGCCCGCCTGGCGTGCGGTTGCATCGACGAAAGATGGACCGGCCGAAGGTGACGTAGGTTTTCTATTGGATTCACGTTATCGGTGTCGAGTTAAGGAAATACGTTAGAATCTGTTTCTTTCACTGGGACAAGCTAATCCCTCTAGAGCCGAACTGATTTTTTTCATTAATAAGGGACAAATTTATGAGACAAGCAGGGGCGCGGGGATCAGGCTTCCGCCTTTTAATTACGCCACAATTATATCCCATTTTCCTGGAAGGCTTAGTTAGCAACGAAGATCCCCTCAGATAGCAACTGATTTGCGCCAGCAGCAACTTTCGGCAGCCCCATCGCCCCATCGCGCCATCGCCCTCAGCGCTAGAAAACTTTAATAATACCTATTGCCAACGTTACGGCGTTACCGCGTTACGGTATTTCTCTCCTCGAGCATATAAAATGGTTTACCCCTTTTTTCTTCTACTCGAGAAATTTATAAATATTACTTTACCTTCCCCTTTTCTCTTTATTTTTGCCAAGATACGAAATTATGTTATAGTTAAGGCTAATTTGGATGGTTATTTGGCGTTAGTTTGCTTAAAAATTTGTCTATTCGGTTCTTTGATTTTTTAAATAAATGTAATTTACGTCTTTGATCCCATAAGTTCGAAGGTTTTGAAACTTTTACCAAAAATCTGGAAAAATACAAAATTCTATTCCACGAGAAATTCCGATAAACCGAACTGTTAATAAATTAATAGGAAGAACTCTTGGTCTAGTTTTTTTTTTTTTTTTTTTTTGAGAATCTGGCAGTATGCGGAACGATCAAGGCTCTGGGTTGAGTACCCAAACAAATGAACGAACACAAAGAACGAAGTGCAGGAGGAGACGGAGTTTCAAGTGGGCGGAACTCGTAATTAGAAGATCCCAGAGAATGAGGGTAAAGTGCACGAGGTGGAAAAGGACTAATTTGTTAAGATTAAGCAGGGAATCCCCTAAAGCTCTCCTTTTTTTCCTCTTTCCCAACAGCGTCACAAGGTGTTATCCTGAAGCGTCCATTTGAAGAATAAGTCCTTCCCTCGCTTCTACGTTGCCTCATTCTCTTCTTAACTTCTGAGCCTCGGGTTGCCCGAAGGCAGCCAAAAAAGGGAGTCGGTCGCAGTTGCTTTTGAAGTAAGTATCATGGGCGACTCTTTGCCGATCCCGACGCAACACTTGTCAGACTGTTTCTCAAAATTGAAAGCGAATATAAAAAAAAAGGATTCCCCAAAGACTGAAAAATGTGTATTAGCGATACACCATATAACTGCATATTTTGAACGTGAGGCCAATATAAAGCTTTTAAAAAGTGAATAAATTGACTAAGTAGATTTTCTTTGGCTAAAACTTGAACTTTTTGCCGCAGTAAACGCTATTAATAATCCGTGAGGTCAGAGAAGTAGCCGCAACATGCGCGGCCGTGGCCAGTGGTGCTCATTCTTTACGAGCCATCTTTTTTTGGTTAGGCGGCGTTTGTAGATACATAATAAATAATTTCACCTTTTCGTGTTATTGCTACAGTCGATTCGGTTCGGGCGATCCTTTGATAACCTTCTGTTAAAGTCCGTGGTACGAATTCATTGTTTCTTCCTCGATCCTCGCTTTGTCTGTCCAGACCTACTGACAATGAGTTCTCTGTTCTATTGTGCCCTGATATTTAATCACCAATTATACAATAAATATGATCATTCGGGATTGATAATCATCAACCTTTCACACCGAGTGAATAAGTAAAAGACGCAGACGTTGAATGCATCATGAGTGATCGTTGAATTTGTTGCGGAAAGTGTAAAGAAGAGTTGCAACAGAAGTTTCAGAATGTTACATTTAAGCTCTCGTCTGCGAAGCAGGATTATTAATGCGTTCCGCGTCCGCAGGATTCGATTGAACCATGTTGCATTCAGGTCGGTTGAATTTCATCTCCATTTGCTTTTACATTCACTTTCGACTGAACTGCTCATTGACCAACCCTGTGAGCCGCACTACTACTTTGATGCTTAAGACCCGTTGATCGGCTATGCAGTCTGATCGCAAATTCATTGCCCCGCTGTTACATCTCTGAAAGCAAATTCATTTTTTCCTCTTGAAGAAATATTTCACCGCTTTGCCTTCCTTCCTCCACTCTCCTTACAAAGCAATAATTTATCACCGATTATCCTTACGCCTGATGTCTAATGATGCCTGACCAAACGAACTATTGCTCCTCCTCGATCTCTTCCTCGGGCGCCAACAAAATGATTAAAAACTCATTTGGCGCGGCCTTTTCTTACACTCGTGGACTTCCTGTATAAGCGCAGGACTCGCGAGAGTGAAGATCATTCGGTTTAATAGTTACAATCGTTTTAATTGGTTGTATCTAGTAGTTGGGTCAATCAATGGGACGAATAGGCACATCAGGGCGGGAAAACAATGTATCCAGGACAGAAGGACAAAAGGACAGAAGGACAGGAGGACAGTAGGACAGCGGGACAAGCGCTCGAACCCAATGAACCCAACGAACCCGTGTGTGACCGTGACAGTCGTGTATTTATTAGAAACTCCCGCAATCCATCTTTACGCGAAGCTTCATTCGGTTTTCCCTCTTTTACCTCGCGTCATGCCGAGAATAGAGGTAGCTTCTGGCAGAGGTTCGGCGCTGTAATCGTGCAGGGGCTCACGGTCGGGCCAAGGGAGAGGCCGGGCAAAAACTGATTGGAAAATCGATATCACAGGTAATGCGTGTACGAGGAAATCGGCGACTAGTGCCACCTCTGCGTGAAAGTCCTCAGCCTTCGGCTGATACTGCTTCTGCTTCTGTTTCTGTTTCCGCTTGTTAACGCGGCCTTCTCATCCCTGCACTTGTGCAGGATCAGCTGGAAGCTCGTAATAGACAGATGGAAAGTGCAAGCGGAGAGAAATTTCCATTGAAAGGAAAAGTAATTTGGCCGTCCCGATTGCTTTTCATTACTTCTCAACCTCTCCTCATTCTTCTGTCTTTATTATCGTTAAGGTATTCTTCCTTCCTCTTCGGCTGCTTTTCACACCGTTCTTCCGTCGCCTGCCACTTTACTCGTTACAAGTGCCATCGGAAGTAACGAAGTGACCAAGACAAAAGCACAAAGTAATAATAGGGAGGATCGCGTAGAATTAGAGGAAAATCATTCCAAAGTGTACTAATAAAATAACTAGGACAGACGCATTGATCTCCTCTGTTTCCAAATGCTTCGTTTTCGGTGCGAACGTCACTGGCTGCAACGTAACAACTGAGAAGAACGTTGTGGGGTGCAGACATGTCGGTGGAAGGGCAAGGCTTGCTCGGGAAATGAAAGGAGGAACTTTGTTAAGGCACACCCGAACTCCTTTGAACTTTTCTCTCTCTCTCTCTCTCTCTCTCTCTCTCTCTCTCTCTCTCTCCTGGTAGCTACGTGTATATCATTTATATTCGAGTATAAATGTCGTGCTTCAGGATTTATCGTAGGCATCCCTCACTGGCTCATTTTAATTACGCGCCCTACACAACCTACACAACCTTCCTTCTGCTCTTCTCATTCCCTTTTCCTGTTGCTCATTTCGCTTCTTGTGCGAATCAACGGGCAAAGACAGCGCGGGGTGGTGTCCTCCTTGTACGATGGGCCCAACGGCTACCTGGTGGCCTTTTGTGATTGCTTTTCGAACGTTAATTCACTAGGAGAGGAAAAAATGAGCAAATACCAGGTATCTCTGGTGGTACTGTAGACCTATCACGGTTTTTTGGGATTTATAAATACTCATAAAGTGTTAACGCTTTTAGTTTGATACGTTAATACGGAAGTGAATACTGACTGTGGGAGTGTTACCGGACTCAAAGTTAACTGCTAAAAATATGATCCGACCATTAGTTTCAAAGCTATTGATGTTTCAAGCTGAAAAATCTTGTTTTAGCAGGCAGCGACAAGAGGCTTACCATCCGTACGAAGGGAAACTGCCTGGCTCACTAGGAAGGCGCTTTTTTATTTGAGGGTCGGTGACACGTGCGGAAATGCGTAATCTGAAGAACATGAGGTTAAATCTGTTTTATGAACGAAATTTATTACTGTTTCGATAACGCTAACGTTCATTTAAGTAGGTTTATTATACTTAAAAATAATTATTGACGTGAATTAAAGAAAAGTTGAACAATCAATTTGAATCGAGTTACACGCATTCCCGTCCTTTTACACATTTCTTTTTCTCTACTGATAAAGAAGATTGGTCAAGAAATGGTGAATACTTGAACACTGATGTCCAAACGTGCTCGTTTTATCGTCGCGTAATCAGGCGTACAAGAATTAAACTGCAGATTATTAACTTACAACTACATTAAAATTGTGAAAACATTAGCCTTCCTTTTAATTCATCAAGTAATAAAAATCAAATTCTCTGATTTTGTAACCATCAGGATCACAATAAGTGTTAAACAGTTTAATTCGATGAGATAGATTGATGAGAAATGAAGAGAGAATGATATTTCTTTGAAATCCAAGATCCGCCGTACGACCTATTCGTTATACTAAATTACCTTTAATACGAGTGAATTGCATTACTTGTTGAAAATGGCCCGAAATTACTGCTTATAGGCCGCTTAGCTGAGATTTAAAATTCATACGTCATTTAATAGCCGCCCGCAGGCTTTTATTCGGGGAGCCGTTACGCTTTAGCAACCATTTCGCAAAAGTAGTTTGGCAGTTAGGCAGTTAGGCAGTTAGGCGAGACCGTCCTCCTAGCTAACTTCGATTCTAGAGCGAGTCGCGACGCCTCAGTTTGAATATTTTGACGTATGGATCCTTCAAACGGGTTATTAAATTCGGTTGGAATCGATCGTCCTTGACGAACGAACGACTCACGACGTCCTCGTTCCATCACAATAATAACAGAGAAGAGTAGAAATATTAAAAAAATTATTATAAATAAATCATTAATTCATTAGTCCTTTTTCATACGCGGCATTTCGGTTTCCGCGTAAGACCCTTGTAACTTGTATTTCCGAAACGTATTTTGGGTGACGTTGGGTGATTTGAATGTAACTCCATTCTTTTGCGTCACACCGGGATGCGATTGATTTTAGGAGCCCAGTCAGTTCCATTTCGGTCCCATTACACTTTCGGAATTTCCCAGCATCAAGGGGTTAATTACTTGTATTAATATTTAATGAATACCACAGCAGAGGTTTCTTCATTATATTTTAAAGATTAAACTTTATTTTTATGTTTAAAAAACTTGATGACACTGTACATATTCTCATTGAGCAGTCGAGTCTGTTTTCAATAGCAGCTAAAAGGAGGTTCAGAAGCCTCGACACAAGAGGCACAGTTCGTCACACAAGAGACAATGGTAACTGGCAATTGGTTGTTTGGTTCGAGGTGAAAATCTTTTTAATAGAAGCAACGATTTAGCTTTTCCTTCAAGTTGCCTTGCTCCTCCTGTGTGTCTCCCATAAGCTGCCATATAAACTGCCGTTAGGCTCTGAATCCTCATTCCCGACTTGTTCGTGCTCTACATTTTTCTTAACATTTAATTACACATTCGGCTTAATTCTCCTGACCACTCCGGGGACCCCTCAGTGTCAGTCTGTCAGATATAGCACACTTTTTATTGGAGCAACCAAATTACTGCTTGAGCTCGACTATAACCTTAACCTAAGCTATCTTAAGCAAACAGTGCGTCCTACTGGAGTGGTCGATGCTCTCGCTTCTATTGTAGAATACACTTGAAAATATCGGAAGATCGATACACCGTCGCATTATTTTATCGTCCTTGTAGATTTCATTGATTTCCGAGTAATTGCTCTTTCTAATTAGTCTCAAAAGGACTCACGTGGAATTAACTCATTGTATATCGCAAGATGCACGGAGGCACGATCCAACGTGCTTGATTAGCAAGAGCCCTTATCTCGTTTTGAGCAAATCCTCAGTTTACGTACATATACCTACCAATACGTTTATACTAATAGATTTTCGAGTTGAAATATTTATAGAGGATTGTTCAAGGCAAACGTGGCAGGCGAACTGTTGGCTCTACTACGGGGGGACTGAACTGATTGCGATCGTCGTTTCAAGAGCTGGTGCCGCTTTTGTCTTGAATAATCCTGCGTTCACGAAAGAGCTTCGCTGTTTCTCGAGTAACCTTTAAAGCTAAAATTACCCGTGTCTTCATTCCGGGAGAGTCTGCCACTACCCGAATCGATCGATAAAATCGATAAATCGATACGATCGATAAAATCGATTCAATCGACTCGACCGTTTACGTGACATAGACGCAACGAGAGGTAGCAAGAGAGTCGCAGAAAACTGCTCTGCTACGGTATACTATAGCATTAAAGCTTGCGTTACCATTAAGCTACCAAGGATACGGAATCACTTTGACATAGCAGTATAGTTGCTGCGCTGCGGCATGTACGACTAATTGTAAGTAACTGTAATAAGTATTCAGGGCATTAAAAAAAAAAGTGACGGCAATGCCACTTATCTGTTAATGTAATTCTTTGTTACGCTGGTGACGTTACTAACTGTCAGATTGCCCCGCCATTGGCATTTGCCATTAGGAAGAAGCAACGATGGAGGAAATAGGGAGAGATAGGGGGAGACGGCAGCGCCAATTGCAAAGGGAATACGTCGAAGGGAAGAAGATCAGTTACGTTTTTTCAGGGGCTCCTCGTGCTTATAGTGACGACCCCAGAAGCTGTTGCTTCCATCGCCCTTCTTCAGGCATGTCTTTTCGATCACTTCATTTTTCGGGGTCTTGAGGTCATAGGCCAAGCCGAACCAGGACATCACTTCGATGAATGCAGTCGTGGGATTGAGACCGTAAGCACCGAGTTCAGCCGCCTTGTAGTCCCATGGGAAGGAGTGGTGGTAGTTGTGCCAACCTTCCCCAAGAGTGAAGAACGCTACCGTGGGGTTCTCCGTGGGCTTCACCAGCCTGTAAAAAATTATCGAGAAAATCTTTTTTGAGGTTAAAAACTAGATAAGCTCGAGAGCTAGCTTCGATAAGCTTTATCACGGACTTTGTCCTTTACGAACATACGCTGGGCAGTTGCCCAGCATCTTTTTCTATCAACTTTATCATGCTCTGGTTATTTCGAAACAAAATAAGGAGGAGTTAGTAAAAAAAATTGTCACTACGAACCTTCGCAACAAGGTTGATTGCACGTGGGTAAAAATAAGGTGTGAAAATACATATACGTATATAGATACATATAACTGAATATAAAATATATATATATATAATGTACGTATACACAGCTCAGAGAAACATTAATTGTCTTAACGGCCTTGAGTCTCCGAGACGATAAGACTTTTCTTAGCTCATGCAGTCATGTATCTCTTCCTCGTGGCTTACCTGTTGTACGGTCGGTTACCCCACATGTGAGCGAAGCTGTTGACCAGGAACGTCGCGTTAAGGAGCCAGACGTAGCGAATGATAACGGCATGTATGCTGATTTGCCAAGTCTCATTCCAGCAATATACCGGCACTATGGTCGGCAGGACAAAACACAGGAAGAGCATAATCGGCGTGTAATACCTAAATGTGTCGTTAGGAGGTAGATTATGTGTGGTGCCTCCGATGGATATCATTTCCTTCATCTCCTTAATCGTACTCTCCTCTTATCATGGACCCTACTCACTTGTCAGTAAACTGGATTACGGGATCCGCGAGGATGTCGCTCATGTCGACCTTGCTACCGTGTCTTTTAATGGCCGGATGACGTTTCATCATAAGCCAACCAACGTGGGAGAAGAAGAAACCACGACTGGCGTCGTGGGGATCGGCTGGCGTCTCGGTGAATCTGTGGTGAGTTCGGTGGTCGCGGATCCATTTGTACAGGCACGTCTAAGCCAACAGCAAGAAAACTTTCAATCATTACGTATTTCTTTCTTGTTTATTTTTCATTGGCATTTAACGAGTTTCCTTCGTCTTAACTGAAATTCCTTTTACGCGTCGCGTGGTGATACGTTTGACAGGAGGAAGTGGACTCTCGCGGACAACACGATTCAAGTTACGCAAGTCGAGGTTTTAGATAAAAACGTCCAGTACTTGGTTTTTCGAATAATGAGAGAGTAGATAGACAGAGAGAAGAATTTTTCATTAATTGCACCGGCCAACCATTACTGAAATTCTGTTCGCGGTTAATTATCCGTTGCTGTGGGGCGGGGGGCGGGAGGCAGCGAGGGAGGACTGATAGGCGAGTGCACCCCCCCCCCCCCTTAACAGTAAATCGCGCTCTCAACCTCAGTCTTTTTTTCCGACTGAGGTACCAAGGAATTCTGAATAAATTTGCTTCAGCTATTGTTCCTTCTGCGTATGTACATTGTACATACATATGTTGTATAGTGCTTGACTCGCATGCATATTTGTAGAGTATGAACAGATGCAGACGCACAGGCGCACAAACGGCGCACGGTTGCGTGGACGTACAGAATTAAATAATCAATGTAAGGTAGAGATTCTTTTACGAGCTGAAAGTGAGATTAATGATATTGAATGCTGCAGAGTGAATTGAGCATGATCTAATTTTAATTTTTCTTTAATAAATTCCGCGAAATGTCTCTGCGTCGATGCGCCCGCAAGGAAAATGTTTATAATCGCGAAAGAATTTCACTCGATAAGGATTTTCATCGCAGATGGCAGGAGAAGAATAACTAAGCTGCAGCGTGGACAGGGACCGATTCCGATAAGATTTCGGCTCGGAGGAGCGTGGGTGTTCTGGCTGGGGTCATCAGTGTAGAAGGGACCGGGAAAGGAAGGGTTAGAATGGCCGAAGGAGGTGGAACGTTAAGAAACCGCCGCGCCGGTGCGGATTTGCCGATTTAAAGGTGGAGGCGTCCCTCCAGGGAGACCCGAGGAAAACTGCTAAACCGGTGAATTGGCTATTGCATTTAAATCCACATTCCATAAAATCATTATTGGATTTCACTAAAGACAGATTATCGCGGTCCGAGGATCGGAGGGCTGTGTTGGAGGACGGAGGCCAGTTGAACCTTTTAACACGTATCTCCCGGGATTCCCGGAATCCTGTCAAAGTCGAAATGAGTACTTGGCGTTTCTGAATTGGCTTCGAGGTATTAAAAGGTATCTATTCGTCAGTACCGCCTGTAGAATCGTAATAGCTAAAAAATCCAGTATGCAGTACTACCTGACCAGCCATGCAGTAAAGGTAGGCGAGGAATATTCTGAGCGGAAGCTTCGCCGAGTAGCTGCGATGCGCCCAGAGTCGATGAGCTCCCGCTGTGATTCCCAATCCAGCCATCACGCCGTACATCGGACCTCAAAGAGAAACAAACAGAACACTATATCTATAGATGTACATCGAAATACATTAGACTGCTATCGGCTAGGTAGCTGTATTGCGATCTCTCATTCTTTCATTGCCCTTCGTTTCAAGTCCATTCAGCGCATTTCCACTTATCGTCAGTCTCATTCATTCCCCTTTTCTTTCCTCTTGCGGACTGTTCCACCAGTTAGACGTAGTAATAATTGATGTCGAATCGTTCGAAATCGAGAATCGTTCAGTTCTTGACTTCAATAATCATGATGCTCAGGTCTGTGTGTGTGTGTGTATGTGGGGGGGGGGGGGGGTTACTCGCCATCGTTATCTTTTTCATTTGAAAGCCTCTAGACCCTCTCAAGTTTTATTTGCAGGCCATTGTGTTGAAACTGACCGACGGGCACTACGGGTCGGCGTGATAATTTGGACTGATAAGGAGAGGCACTTGTACGCCGAGAGTCGATACCACTTTGATAATCCTTGGAGCATTGTTCGCGGAGAGGATTCTCTTCTCCGTGACGGCACATTATTGGCTTTCCTGGGTTTCCTTCGAATCCGACTTAAAATCAGAATTTCACTTTGGCTGTTATATTGATTAATTACGATTACGCCCTAGAGTTAAGAGCCCGTCAGCCTAAAAATATCCTTACTACTCATTGAGTCTTCTCGATCATTGGCACGCGCAGTGGTACGTGAAAATTTACGAAAGGCGAAACAGTAATCGAAAAGCGTTAATCACGTGAGACGATTTTACACGAATGCGTCTCCTTTGCATTCTTTGAGCAGGTCCATCAGATGGGTACTGGAATCATTGTCCAACGTTTTTTCAGATTGGAACGCCCGGAGTAACAAGGTTCCTTTTTTATCTAGTAAAGAATCTTTGGGAGAAAGTATAAACGATAAGCTATACGAAAAAACTGCTTTTCCCTCAGCAACATGCAGCTTCGTTTTTCTGTTCGCTTTCCTAAATTTTCTTTCATATTCCCATTAGTCGTCGAATAAAGTCTTCCGTCCCTCTACTCGTACATTTCGAATTCTCGTAGCAGCTGCCTTCGCCTTGTAGATTAGAATCTATAATAACTCTACTCACTCCATATCCAAGTCCAGAATTTGGCCTCTTTATAACTCGTGGCGAAGAAGTGGACTGCGGTAACGTGAAGAATGGCGATTCCGAGGACGTTGCGCCAGATAAGTGGCTGCACCACCTCGGACGCCTCCTCTGGAAGCGGAATCGGCTCAGAAACGGCGCTGGTCTCCTCCGTATTCGATTTCTTCGGCGGCTCCTCAAACTGCGTAACTGTCGAGGAATACATGGCTAATGCTCTTCCGAACTGTGTACAAAGAACGATACGAATTATCAAATGAATATCATAGAGTAATTATCAATGGAAGCACAAGCGAAGATTTTGATTTTATATTAAAGATATCTTAGGAGGTTCAATCGCGCGCATACGCAGAGGCTAGTTGTAACGCATTAGGCTGCGCAGGTGTTGTTGCGCATGCGTTCCGTCGATTCTTTAATTTCCCATTGACTTTTGTTCATTCGTCCGATTGAACGTTAAACGCATTGGCAAGTTCATACCATAATTTTCATGTACAGAGAAAGGAAAGAACTTGCAAAGGGAAGAACTCTGTTACCTAATCTCCTCTGCTCTGCTGCTCGCGATTCCATCTTATGATATTCAATGTTCCCCACGTCTCAACTTTAAACGACTTTTGAAAATCCGCACTTCTATAGTCAGTTAGTGTTAATTATTATATTGTAGATTGTAGCGAACCGCTAGAGAAACATGTATTTCGAAGAGAATCGGCATTTGGCGTTTCGATAAATTTGGACTTTTCCTATTAAGAGTGTAAATTGGGGAGAGAAGCTTCAGGCGAGTGCCATAGGGTGGAGGTCGTATATTGGATCAGAACTTTGAGGATTCGAAAAGGGATTTGATCTTGCATAATGGAGAAAGTTTGATCGAGTGCGTCGAACGTACGAGCGGTTCTCTCTCGCAAGTAGGAATGCAGCTGGCCAATCAAAAGGTGTTCCCGATTCTCCATCTCTACTTTCATCTAGAAGGTATCAAAAACGCATCAAGGTAAGAAGAAGAAGAAGAAGAAAGACGCGACTATACAGTGCTGCACCGACAGATTTGAAAGCGAAAAAATCAGCAAAATCGTTCTCATTGCAATGACACTATGTACGTGAAAAGTCATTAATCTTGTGGCTTTTCAGAAATAAGAATTATTATAAACGCGAATAATTATCAACGCTCGCTTTCGTATTAATAAAAGCATAATGATAATGGTTTGAGCATGAATCTTGTTCTTCTTTATCTTATTAATCTCTACATTCTCCGCCATTGCGTCTTGCCCGCTTCGTCCTCCTTTTCTTCACTGCAACTGACAACGACTGACTGCGACTGAGAAAGCTGCATGTAATTCGTCCCGCAAGCATAAAATCTCATTTGAATATAATCAGATCGATCCTGCGCGATTTCATTGGCTCGACTTTTTATAGTGCAGAAGGGAACCTCTTATAGATGCAGGAAATTCTTCTCCTCGTCACTTTCCTTGCTCCATTATTTGCTCCCCTCACATCGAAATGGCAGAGCCACATTTTCCGAAAGATCATTCACCTTGATAGACTTTAAAAAAGATGAATGGAGTGATAAGCGTCGGTCGCACCGAGAACCTGTCGATATCTCCATATACATATACAAGTAGTATACCTATACACAGTGCATAGAGGATTCCATTGAACAGGCAATAGGTAATCGCAGGTGTATCGTATCGTAATACTGGAAGATGCGGACTCGTAAACGCGTGCGACGTGCGTACATTTCCCGCGAGCTAATTTTTCTCTTCTTCTTTCTCGTAATTTAATAAGTTGTTCTCTGTCTCTTTGTGAGGATCGGATCAAGATTTAGATAAGTTCTCGCTCCCTGAATTACTGATGATGCCCTTTCTCTTTGTCGATCTATCGTTGATCCATCACATCATTGAACGGCACGATTTTCTCTTGGCTCCTTTCCGATATATAATACATATTACGTAATAGCCCGGAGGTACGCGCGGGCACCGCGACGCAACGTCGATCGACCTCCGCTTCCGTGTTCTCTTGTCCATAGTCGGGCAGGAGAGAGGAGTCGCTCGGTGTAAGTAAAGCCGGCTGCTTAACCATGTTCTCAATCGGGATACACAGTGTGGCGCACTTTCGTTTTCTCAAACCACTTGCGCGTTACATGGGGAGAGAGGCGGACGGGGGGGGGGGGGATCGAACCAAGAAGAACCAAGAGACTTCATCGAGTCGCGACGCCTCGCATTTCCTAACGACTTTCCTCGGTAATGATCGCAATGAGGATTGATTCGAACGTATTTCCGTCTATCCTCAGTGTATACAGAATAATCGCAAGCAAGAGGGGAAGAAGGTAAGGAGAGACGGATGGAAGGAGAAAAGGAGAAAGGAGTAAGCGGATCCAATTGGAAAAATGGCTGAAAGTGGCAGGACATGTGGGTTACGGTGAAAACTAAATGCCGGCAGAATTGAGCCAACGCTGGGCCTACGAAGATTAACATATACATATGCTATTTGCGTGTACCTGGAAAGTGGCCAGTGGACAGTGGACAGTGGACAGGGGGTAGAGGGAAATGAGCAATTCGGGTCGCTTAACCAGTATTGAAAAAAAGTTAACTTCTCGACATGCGGCGCACCATTGGCAACGCTTTCGCGCGATTGTTGTGTAATTGACACTGGATGCCGAGCGAAGGTAATTGCGCAGTTATGTTCCCTTTACAGCGTATACAGAGTCTGGCTCCCGTTACTTACATACGGGCACCCATGTGCAGTGCCCGTATGTGCTTGCGCCCTTAGGCGTGTACCATGTCCACCGAGTTCCTTATATACATAGAAATCGAAGATTCGGAGATTGAATCGCACGATAAGCATCGACATCACAGTAGCACCGGTCCTTGACTGCGCATCCGAAAAAGGACTTGAATTATGCAATAAAAGAATTTTCTGCTTTTGTCCTCCTTTTTGTGCCGAGCCTCTACATTCTACGCGAGTGGTCCCCAGCAGTTTTAGGGGGAAAGTCGCACTCGCCTCGTAGGCCGGTTCGGCTTGTTGGAGCTCACTGTCAATGCCAACAGCAATAGCCGATTCATTAATTACGTGATGAACCAGAAGGCGGAGACCTTATGGAACATTTAGAAACTTCGAAGTCGCTCGTTAGACATCGCTTGAGGCTGTATACGTAACATTAGATATACATTAAGAGCGAGAGTGGAGTACATTGACATTTGAAAATTTGAAATTTTAGGTTGCCGAATCGCGAATCATGGATCGTAAATCGTGGATCGTAGATCGTAAATTGTGGATCGTGGATCGTGAAAATGTACGGCGGAAGCGTAGAGGCGAGTATAGAAAGGTGATGCCGTTCTGAGCGAAGAAAGATTTAGAACCGATAGGGCACTGCTGAGAAAGCATATGACGGCCCCCGTCTTACATAGGAAACCGGTTACCGTACGATTTACGCGATTTCCGCCTGCAACTGCCCCAATTACGGAAAAGAAACAAAACTTCGAACTAAAGTTTTCCTTTCTACTATTATTATTAGTGGCCATTCGGCGAAGCGCGAGGATTCTTCCTTTCTCGTTTCAAATCTTATCGCTCTTCGAGTGTCGGACAATACTGTGAAAGTTTATTTCTCGTGATCCAGATTCCTCCTCCCTACTGTTTCGACTTCGGATGCTTGGGGCATCGTAGCAGTGGGCATTGTAACCCATTGGGAATTTACTTTACTCGATACTTCATCCGACAGTTACGATCACCTTAAATCAATAGTGTCTCCTGCCTTTTCAGGTTTACGAGGGTCCTTCGGTTCTTCTTGGTGAAAAATACAAATTCCCTCCTCTTCTCCTACACTCATTCATCTTCTCCTCGTCAAACAAAAAAGAGAAACCAGCCTTGAGACACCTAAGCAACGATTAATCTCTCTTTATATTTACACAGCTGCGCCTGCAAGCGAATTGTGGGAAAAACGTTTTCCCTGTTCTTAAAACTTCTCTTTGCAATTTGGCCGGAGATTTGTGGAAAATATTCGGAAAATTCACCGAGTAAGTGTTGCTCACAAGGTGTTTTATGTTTTTGAAGTTTATGTATCGCGCATGGACAAAGTCAGTCGCAATTAAAGATTCGTCTCAATGGCAGCACACCAATAAACACTGATCAGCAATTGATCGGAAACTTAAATGAAATACGGACAGTTCAATTGTCAAGTTTGTTTAGGCGAAATCTGCGCCATCGATCCGCTGAGAATAATCGCGAGTTGCATTTGAAGAGTTAAACATTGTTTCAGGTACTTAATATTCTAACTGGCCGAGAAAGTACGTTCCTTTCATTTTCTTTTCTCTGTTCGTTTCTAGGTGCGTGTTCACTAGATCTCATCAGACTCTGGACATTTTCTTTAATTGTAATCCCCGTACCTTCAAGGAGTTAATAATATAGGTATAGCGAAAGAAAAGAAAAAAGGAGAAAGAAAGTAAACTCGATAATCCTATATCGATGTCATAGACTGATTCTCTTTCCTTGAACGGAGAGGAATCTATTTACAGAGTTCAATTTTCCATTAGCCTAGAAACATCTCGTAGCTGTGCTACTTTTTGGGATCACGCATGTTTACACTGCAGTGTAAACTGCAGTGACATTATGCACCGATGGGTTGGCAAAATCGGCAAAAAAAGTACTAAGGATTCAAACAGTTTTACGAATTTGCCAGTTCTGACCGACAATAATTAAAATACCTTGGCATAGTAAGGAGCAATGCTGTGTACTCACTGAGGCGCTTCCGGTAGATGGCGACGACCCGCGAAGATTGTTTAGCAAGTTTTAAGATTCGAAATGGGGCCACTTATTGTCACTTACAGATTTTATAAAGTTGCTCGAAGAGTTAATGTGATTAATTGAAGAACGAAAGGAGCCTCGTGGTTCATCTGGAATTTTCACACTCATTCTCGTGCCACCACGGGGCTTATAAAGACTTGGGCCGAGCAGTTCGTACGGGGAGCCCAGAGGTGGTGGTGGTGGTAGTAGTAATGGTAGTGGCACAGGGCACACGAGGTTTAGCGAAACGCCGAGAGAGAGAGAGAGAAACAATCGGGGAGAAGAGGAAATCTCTTGGGGCCCAAATGAACCTTTCTTTTGAAGTTTCCTCTACCTCCTCTCCTGTTCTCCTACATCCTTTCAGGTACATCGACCCTTACGCCACACTCATCAATCTTACGACTCGGCGAACGATCTTTTAGAAATTTGGATACAGATATATGCAATCTCAGGAACTTGCGCCTTCTCTCTCTCTCTCTCCCTCTTAGCAACAAATCTGTCATACAAACCTCGAGATGTGCTTCGTTCCATTTCGTAAAATCAGCTTGAAAGTGAGAATCGCAGGGATGCCCGAACTGCTGCAGCTCGATCACCCGAGTCACGCGTGCAGACTTGCGCATCGCATTGTCGCCTCGAGCCTGTGTTACACTTGCAATTAGTGCGAACAAGGTGGCAAACATAAAATTACTGCTTCAACGAGCAGATATAACAAACAATATGTGAAAAAATATCTTATAATAAAAATGCCATTCAGCTTAGCGCAGTTGGCAAATAGTTTTTCCGACAATTTTCAGTAAAATTAAATTCATTAACAGTAACTGGTACATATCAGTTATGTGGTTTTTAATGAAGTTAGCAAAAGTTTCACCTCAATTTTATAACTAGCTGAAAAAGAAGTTTTCAACATTAAAATATTTTATGTGCGTTTTACTTTCACTTCCATACCGAAGGAGTCGCATGGACCGAAGGGTATTCTCGAGGTAATAGAAAATATTTGGCAGGCATTTGCGTAAAGCGCTGCCAACGCTGCTCGAGCATCCTTTCGCTCTCATGGATGATTTCATCGTTGATGTCTAAATAATATTTTCACGAGCAAAGCGATTTATGGCAGGTCGATTAGTTGCGTCGAAGAATGCGATATTAGATATATGTATGTACTTACAAGTATGTATATAGATTTATTTAATTGCTGCTTGACAAAACGAGACTGGTACTGTTTAATTTCGTTATAATAGCGTCTTGGTTGAATTAAGGAGATTCTGCTACGAACAAAAATAACAGATAAAAATCTCAATTTAAAATATATTTCTGAGCGTAGGACTGTCATACAGAAAAAGTTTCGGATCTTGTTAACGATTATTCAATCAAGAGCATTGAATTTAAAAATCGGCTATGTCAATGGGCATGTACTTGCACGGGAGTAATATACATATGTGTATATATATATATATATATATGATCAATTAAAATACTAAAATACACATTATTTTTGAAGCGTTATTGGAAAAAATAAAATTGGAGGTTAAATTGAAACTTCAATAAATACTTATTAGTCGTCATTTTAATGAAATATTTTGCGTTAAAATCAGTGAAACATTTGAAAAATCAAAGATTACGGAATATTCGAAAGAATCAGTGGCATTTTTTCGTTAATAATTTATATACTTAGATCAAAGATAGCCGAAATATAAAAATCATCTCGTTTTTGTTAGAGGTTACGGATCGTGTCCGATAAAAAAAATAGAGTTACCGGATATCTCAAAAGATACACAAACATTATCTAAAAGATTTGAGATGAGAAAGAGCGGCTCGCTTCGAATTGCGTCACTCTGAACATGGCATAAAAGCTTTGCAACAGTGCATTATGCGATATAGTATAACTACTTAATGATAATATGAACTGATTTAAGCGAGCATTTAAAATTAATTTTATAAAATAAAGTCGGCAACTAATTACTGTAATACTCTGAGTGCTTAATTTTCAACATAGTACAGTCGCTAGGGCTTATGACCCCTGCGTAGCAGCAGAACTACCTTAAATGTCAGTTTAAAACACAGCATTTTCTATATGTATACATATTAGTATATTATTATACTAAATATCGCCCTCTTACTTGTTTCGTTCCCAGTAAGTAACAGAAATGATATTCAATCTAAAGATTGATACCAATCTTATCGCATAGATAATTAATTAAGCACGTAAATAAATATTACTCACTTCAGATTCTACGTATTATAAAACATGGATTTTTCAATTAATCGATTTCTTTCTGGGAAAAGAAGAGGCAGTGCGTAACAAGCTCGTTTTTTCCTTATATTCTGAGCAGTCGGTATGTGTGGCGGAATACATAACCGTCTTCTTCAGAGTTTGGGGTATTGATAAAAAAAAAAGAAAAAAAATGATTGCAATTTATTGTAGTCGGCTGGGCCGACGAGGATTATTATTATTATGTCTGGAATGTGCCTGGGTACGATTAAACGGTCGTTTCTTACAGTGAAATCTCCCTGATTCCTCCTCCTTCTCGTTTGCTGCTGACTGAGATACAGACAGCTCGGAATCACTTCAGACTTGGTAAATTGAGAAATTGATAAATTGATAGATATAGCTAAGTATAAAGCACAGGCAGCCTTACAGAGGGTAGACAAGTCCGGAGGGATTTACTATTAAAATTAGCGAATAGGTTATCTTGGCTAATCTCAAAGACGATTATGTCGAATTTGTCTGTTTGCCTCAAATATTCTAGATCAGCGGATTTTTATTTTCGCGTTATTCGCACGCCGAATGAAATAAATGGCCAGCCGAGAGGAGAAGTGGATCTATCCAGACTGCGCGAAAGTAAATAGTATTGACCTTACCTACCAACCTACCAACCTACCAACCTACCAACCTACCAAGACCTATCATCGCATTAGCGTCAGTGCTGTCATTACAGTGATTACGATCACTACGGTCACTACTACGTCAATGTGTATACGTACTCCGTATGCCATTAGCCATGGTTCCGTGTCTCCGTCTCTGGGCGACAGTCTCTATAATCCCCGCGCACACGGGGCCCTGCGATGCGATAACCAGCGAGCCAGCGATAATACGAAGAGTCCCCCACTCCACTGGTCCAATCTGACCGAACGTTCTACAGAGCGGTGCTAACGCGCCCGCTGAGAGCCACCGAACCGTGGGGAAAGTCTTTCCCCTGTAGCCACGGTGTAACTTAGAAAGGGAGCTCAAGGGAGACTCGAGCATATCGAGTAACGCTGTCGACTGGTTTTTTGTTTTTTTTTCTCTTTAAGAGTCATTCTATGGTCGCTTACACAACGCGGCTAATAAGAGTCCTGAATAAACACATAATGAGCCGGCGCAGGTCGTTCGCGATCTCATAGACAAAATATCATCATGCGTACCTCCAGGTTCAGCCTAACAAGTGTCTTTCCATATATACTCGCACATGTAGTGCGTCCTGGATTGATCGATGTGCCTGCGCTCAAATCTCTGATACAAAAGTCCTGTGTGCTTTACACGGATAAAGACGGCTAGTTTTTATTGCGTAAGCGACAATTATCCGAGGATTATTTGCAGTATACTTTCTAGTTTGGATTTAGCACTTATCTTATACATATATTATTATAGTGATGTAATTATCTAATTACTCAGTCCAAATATGTTGGCGTTGCCGCTAATCATCATCGTCCTCTTTTCCTCTTTTTTGGCTCTTAGGCAAAAACCTTCGCGAACCCTAAGAGGATTCTTGACATCGACAGGAATCTAACGCTTTTGAAGGATACTGCAAATCGATTTTTAGTTGTTTCGACGGTGGCGCCACCGACGAGGGGCAGTAGCCGACGTTTTCTTTAGGGACTAATTATCATACCGTACAAGAGTCACATCGCTTGCGCTTTAACTACGACTCGGCAATTACTCTCACCTCTCCCTTTCACCCTTCCTCCTGCCCTCCTGCCCTCCTACCCTCCTGCCCTCCTGCCATCTTTGTCCGCTGGATACGTTCACGCGACATAAAAGTTCGTGTTGTTACGTCAGTCACGCATTACGTTCGCGGGAAAAAAATTGGTCTTAATCGGTTGTGAAACTCAGAATTGGTTACTGTAGGCTAATGCTGCGAGGTATGGCGCTTTTACGTAGTTATAGCCATTGGCCAATCTAGTAATTAGCAGCTATACACATACTGCTTGTCTTGCTCTTTATTGTTGTTCGCGGGACTTTACCAGCCAGCACCATTGGCTCCTCGTATTTATTGTTCCTTTCTCATTTCGTGTCGGATCTTATAAAATATCGTAGAATAGGAGTAACTGAGGAAAATAGACACGTGAAATCAGCGTAACTAATGGTCAAAGCACAAACTCACGGGACGCTGCTCCCACTTTGGCTTCCGTTTCGGCTGATCTCGGTTGTCGGCTTACTTTATTGTCTTTACCTTGCATCAATTGAAAATCTATATCTACCCCGAGTATTGGGCTATTAGCACCAGTTCATTATTTTTTCAACGTGTTGACTTAACTTGAACAAGTCCCTTGGGAGGGCCATATCGAAGACCGTCGGTAGAAAACGAGTGAGTGTTTGATAAACGTTATCGGCAATGGTACACCAGAGCTTTGGGATGAATTCTTCTAACGACCATTACGACGTAAGAGTCTTCATTTCGTTTGCTCACGCGACTTTTCCTCCACCAAGATCCAAAAGATTCGGAAAAATCTCAAAGCATTGCCAATTCAATATTTCCTCAATCCTTCGAATGTGCAGGCGGACGGATGCAGATTCGCCGGCTCCTTTTCTTTTCTAGGCCTCTCGAGGTAAATGGCGGCTTATCGATGCAGTTAATATGCCACGTCAGTTAATATCAACGGATCATAGATTCCTGCGACAGTATTTACCTTCACTCTTCGTTACGGAGCTTCCTCGGGTCAGTCGTAAAGGGATTCGTAAGAACAAAAATTCAGATTCGTCATTCGTCGAAACTTTGAAATTACAAATTTTCACCAATTAGAACTCTCTAGTTTTACGAATTTCCGACTATTTCAATTAATCCCACTGACCTAGTAAGGCACCTCTGTGCCGCATGGAATTAAAGAAAATTAGAAATTTTTAACCTTTTTCCAATTTGGTCCAAGAATTAATGAAAGAATTCGCCAGCAATTATTAATAACGTGCGCGTTGTTCGCATGAAACATTTCCAAGATGCAGCACCTTATTCAATTGGGCTTACATTCAAATGGATTGGCTAGATTTGAATTGAACAGTGTCAAGTCGGCTCCACAGAGCCGGCGGCTCTAGAGAGCATCACACCTCCGTATGTAAGTGTGTTGCCAGATCGATGAACCAGCGTGAAAATCCAACTCACAATTTGCTTGTAGTAAACAAACGATAGAAGGATTTTGTCGGTGAGCGTATCCGTGTTTGCGCTCGGGTTCCATTAACTGATTAAATACGTTTACAATTCATGACTTTCTCTAAGAAATTTTTAATATGGCCTTGGATACTTTTGAAGTGACTTGGACATGCTGTGTCCTCTCTCCTCCTCCTCCTCCCTGTCTCCACACTTCACCCCCCTCTCACTCTCTTTCTTTCTCTCTCTCTTTCTCCCTTTCTTCTTTGATTGCACTCTCCTGATCTTCATAGAACGAAAGATGATTCAAAAGTTCATGTTCGTAATGATAGAGTAAAACAGTATTTATCATAATCTAAGATTGAAAAGGTTTATAGAAAATTAGTCTTTTCGTTTAAACAGCGCATCGTCGAACATGAATAGACAAGGTCAGCAACTGATTCTTCGAATGCCAGATCGAGCGCCAAGGATCATTAAGACCGCTTAGTGCTGTTTAAGACTCCTTGGAAGTGCGCTTTGGACATTGTCGCTCGGATGGAGCAGCAGCGCTCACAGCCGGTACCAGGGCTGATACATTAGCTCATCCAGAGTGATAGATAGATGCTTCCTTTGCTGCGCCAGCCGGAATTACCATCACCTAGTAATCCAGTGACTCTTTTTTCATCCACGATCCTCTACGACATCTTCATCTAACCTTGTACCTTCTGCCCTCTCTCATCCCACACACGCGCGCGCGCACAGACTCCTGCCCTCCTGACCAGTGACTCATGCGCCTCAATCACAGACTGCGCGCTGTCCCATTTTATGCCAGTCAATTCGTTTCTTTTTATTTCTCGGAAGATTTCATAGTTTTGGAAAGAAAACTTATACCGAGTTTTTGTTTAGCTGACAATGAGGCATAGGAACCCTTCTGGCCGCTTGAGATAAGTCTGAAGATCCCAAAGAACGGCCGAGAGCACCGCGTCGCTTCGGTGAAGACGGCTCAAGCTAGACTAGCAATAAGAGCCCTTCGCCTCCATTCAGGAAAGAGCCGTGTCAGCTGGTCGTCCGAGGAGACGTGACTTATGAGAGAGATTGTGTGCGCGAACACTCCTTCCTGGAGAATAATATTAAATATGAAGGTTGATCGATAGTTGACTAGTGCGCACCCCGATCGTACAATTACTCGGTGATCCACCGTCACACACTATTATCATGTGCGTGTATCGTCTTCCAAGAAGTTGAGAGACAAAGAAGCGGAAAGCGGAGGATTGCGAACTAAGAGAACGAGCGTACACGAGACTTGGGACGAGAGGACAATCTAATTGTTAGGAAAAAAAAGATCAGAGCACAAAGAAGAAGAAGACGTAATAACGTGGTATTGGCAACGTTGACCGCGGTCGGCCGAAAAATAATCCTGGAAGCTTTGAGAACGAGAAGTGAGACGATTGCCTGCGATACTGGAAGAGTCCGTAAGTACAGGAGACGCTATGGATTTTAGTCTCCTCATTCCTGAAAGGGCACCGTCCATAGACGTCCGACGGAATTGTTAAGAGACTCGGCAGAGTCTCATGGCGCCAAATGTCTTATACTGTCCAAGTAACGAGGAAGCATCGTTACGCGTCTTACATTTTCAGCTTTAGGAATATAGGGAATGTATAGGCGAGCGGAAAAAGCAATTCAGCGGAAGTGCCAGTGCCGAATAACTATACATTTCATTCGCAGTCCCATCATAAGTTTCATGCAATTTAAGCTATCGCGAAGGCATAATTTATTGTCGATCAAACGTCGTACCTCTGTGGCGGAAGATGAACGTCCTGCTTGCTCGTAACGCGCAGGGACTTTTAGCATCCGTCCACTTTGCAGCTATTACTTGTCGCTGAGAATTTCAAAGTTTTCTCGAATTTCGCGGCGCTTTGACGGAGATCGCCCCCTCTCGTGGCGATCAGCGCTGCGCATAGACCTCGAAGACGCTTATAGCGTTTCTCTCCTACATTCCTCCTTCTCCTCCTCTTCCTCCTCACTCCCACTTTATCTGCCTTAAGTCGACTCCAGACGCAATTGCGGCTGGCTGTAATCTATCAAAGTCCTTAGAATCTTCTAAAGGCCTATCTAGGTGTATATGTTAAGACTAAACATATTCTCCCACTATGATACTTACTCTTGTCAAGTAGCAGAGTGTCGATGATCAAGAAGAAATTAAAAGGTTACGAGACTGATAACTCGATAAGGCAGACACGAGGCGTCGTTAGGCGAGTAAGGATTCGGAAGATCTTCAGGTTCCTCCGAGATAATGCTTCCGAGAAAGGTCGCGGAGGTGCTTTGAAGGTAGTTCTAACCTAACTCGGAAGTTGTGGTCGCGCAAACTTGGACCATTAGCTAACTCGAATGTTTGCCTGGCCGAGGATCAAAAGTTAGGAAAGCATAAATCTGCGGACTAAGGCCTGGACACGAAGACAGGGAGATGTGCCTCTATTAACTCGATCGACAAACTTTCCTACGATTAGTCAACTAATTAGCCAAGTTTCGAGATGACTTTGAATTTCACGGTGATGCTGGATACACGATCGGTCATAAGCGCGATCACTGATTAGTGATTAGTCCTCAATTTTCCTCATGATTGGTTGGATCGAGCCAATGAGAGTGCACCGGCATAATACAATAATTACAACCGTCTCCCTAGAAGAGCTCGCATTATTCATCCTGCCAAGCAATATCTCTGCTCTATTCTATATCATGATGAGATCTGGCGCATTCCATAACTCATGAATGCAATCTCCAATCCCCAATCCCCAATTCCCTTTCCTTCCGTTTGCTTTACTTTCCGATCATCAATCCATCATCGAACTGTCCACCTGACATCTAATTCCTCTCTATTCTCCTACCTTCTCCTCCTTCTAAACTCGGCATCAACCCTATACTTTGCTTCTGTCCAATCCTCTCGCAAGAGTAATTTAAGATGAGCTCATTTACGAGACCTGTCGCATTTCTTTTTTTCCATCACGAAGGTTAAAAGGGATTAGAGAAGAGGTGGCCCGAAGACATTTTTGTTATTGCAAAAAGATCTTGTCAGCAAGGCAGTCAAAGAGTCTCGCGTATCGAACTGTCGAAGGGGCCTCCTCGCCTGGAGCCAGCCCTTCGGTGGCTTCCTACAAATTTATGGTAAATCGCTTCGGGCAGCTGGGAAACTGAATAATGCATCCTGTTTCATGTAATATGGATGCTGTTGCGTCCATGTAAAATGCATTCTCGGGCAGCTGCCTTGAATTTTTTAATATTCCGTTGGTTGCTCTCCATCGCGAATACGTGGGAAGACGAAAATGAGACGGCGTGAAATGGCGCAAATGCCGAGGGCAGTTGGCACTATCATATTCAGTAGGAGGTTCGCTCAACCTCTGCGTTGTATCGGCGGTCAATGAATTGCCAATTAATTGGCAATTGCCATTAGCCGTTGGCTACATTCAAGAGGACTCGGTGAATTTTCGATTTGATTGAAAGGTATCGCGAGTGCTCTGGCGTCTGCCGTTCTGGCGTCTAGCTGCGTGATAAGCAGCGACGTCTTCAATGCGATAACGTGGCATCGACAGTGATCGATGAAACTCTCAGCTACTGGGCTGCCCTTTTCAAGCTAAACTAACGTTTCTTTGGTTACCTCTCTCATTCATTCGTTTCCTCCGACATGGAGGTTGGAGGTGCGAGGGTCTTCGATCTCTCGACCATCAATCCGACTCGATCAGATCCAACTCTGTGCTGCGTCACCAGCTAAAATTCTTCGAAAAGAAGTTCAACGGACGGAGGCAAAGGTAATAGACGAAAGATGAAATTTCTCCTTGATACGAGCACTCTTCTCTACCTGCCACTTTTGACCTCCTGCTTATACTATATCTGCAATCTTGTACCTTTTTCGAGTCAGCTCAAGTTTAGCCCGTCTGATGCGACAGAACCTGATATGACGGTCAATCTCTTTTGAAGCTGTTTGCATCCTCCCCCCCCCCCCCAATCTCCCCCTCTCTCTCACTGTTATTTTGTTTTTGCTCGGCATGCGCTGTGACGTAATTTTTCGACTGACGGTCACAAGGCGACTCCAGCTACCAGTTCAGACAATAACGATGTCGCTTCTGGTTCCCTTCGAATCGCTACTCTGCTAAGAAGAGGCAGAGTCTCGGTGTACCAAATTGCTCGACAGAGGAGGTTGTACTCAACGGAGACGTCTCCGAGTTGCCCGGTAGATATCCGGGTGAGATCCTGTGCTATAGTGCAGGTGCGCTCACCCACGTGTCCCCTGGACACGGTTCTCGGCCTTCACGGATGAGCTGAACCAGCTCCGGCTGAGAACTCTCAATTTATTAATTGCTGGAGGGATTTTTATTCGCTTCTGTTACGTTCTCGATCATTTGCCCTCTGTATATTCCGCACTATATGTATTTGCAAGTACCTGACCCTCCTCTCTAACTTGATCCAGCAGTCTGAGCGGCCGTGTATTTGCACGTGACCTTTCGCTCTCGTTCGTGCGTCCAGTTGCAATTGCTGATTCTACGCGAACCCAAAGATTGCGCGACCAAGAAAGGTTACGTTGAATAGATTTTGCGGCTCTTCAAAAAAGTGACAGGATCCGTTAGGCTAGCCTCTTTTCTGATACGTTTCGTCAGAGTTTTCGTTTTGGCCGAGCTGAGACTTTTTCAACTCAACTCCAAAGGGTACGTTAAGAAACATCTCTAGAGTCCACTCTAGTATCATTCTATCCTCTTAATAATAACGATAATAAAAAGAGACGCAATAGAAGAAGAGAAAATATTTTACACCACGTATCCCCATATCGTCGAGATCTTATTAGGCGGCGATAAAGTTTACTCACAATCAGTTAGTCTCCTGCTAATTATCCATATGTGGGTCTATGGAAATTAACTTCCAACTTCTGAAATTGGTTCCTAGTAAAGAAACAAAGAGATTCGACGACGCGGAAATCGATTCTCTAGTCACTCGTATCTGTTTACTTGCTGATCGCTTCATTTATCTGACTGTCGGAATCGTTTACGGAAAAACTTATAAATGAACCGAGTGTTCACTTGAAGCAAGTGCAATTGTACAGGCTGGAAGCTTTAGAGCAGAAAGCTCAGGAGTTGGGTCGAAAGCAGCCGGAGCTGAAAACTGGCTGATCCGACCAAATGAATCAAAGCGGAAAGATTCATCGGCCTACAAAGGGCGGCAAAAAGAGATATATGCGGAGGGCAAGAGAGAGAGAGGTCGCTGTCCTCCTTTGCGAAAAGCATTAAAGGGATAGATGAGAAGAGAGGAGGAAGATGAAGTCTCTTCTTCGACGTTTTGAATTCGAGACGGTTCGATTACAGCCCTCGCGGTTGCCAGAACCTTAATCTTATCTGCGATGTCTATACAGGGCACGACTCGGTATCTCCTTACTGCTATACATACAATATCTTACGTCTTCGGAATTATTCGCATTTTTGGATATATTCACATCTAAAAAACAACCGTACCGCTGCCTTAAGCGAATTCGGAAAGCAGCCGAGCAGCCGAGCGCAAACGGCGACTGAGCCGTCAATAATGAACTGAAAATTAAAGCTCTGCGATGCGGGTAGCTGATTCTCGCTGTGAACAACTCGAGGAATTCGGTGAGTTTCGGAGCAAACGTAGCTAATAACCCCATTGGAGAATTGTGGGTGAGGCTCGCAACAGACCGTTCTCGTGCTGTCGGACGTCCAATGCCTCCCTTTGCAAGCAAGGTGATCACCTCGACTCTTTAGGCTTTACTCCACCCTGCGATTTTACTTCAGCTAATTGTACGCTGAGCAATGCGAAAACGTAGATCATTAGCGTGACAACGTGGCGTCGATAAAGACGGCCGATCTCAGCATCAAGGACGTGGGTCAATCATCGGGCGGTGGTCGTAGATCAAGTAGCTCAATTATAATAGATTTTATAAGAAACATAAAATCAAATGTTAAGCTTAATGTATTAGGTTGTTTATCGACTTTCTTCTTCTTCTTCTGCTTCTTCCTTTTTGTTTCTATATTTTATGAATACTTCAAATTTCTAACAGGTATAAACTCCGTCATTACGTAAGAACTCACAGTGGCCAGTTCGAGGACACAATTGAGGCCAACAAGTCAGGTGACTGTCGGCATTCGGATGGCAAGCGCAGTAGCTTTCCCAAGGATTAGACAGACGACAAGGATGACAAGGATGACAAAGCTCGGGCTGCAGGTAGCCACAAAAGGGTTGACGAAACTCCGAAGAAGTTGGGCCGCGACAAGTACTTGTGCGACCTTTACGAATGGTTGCGCCAGTGACGGTTGCCCCAGCACCCGTTCGTCTACGTAAGGTAGACGCTCTTCGCTCTTTCAGTGGTTTCACACTGCGTCCCTCGGTGTATTCCGCATCGATTTTATTTTCCGTCGATTCACCCCTCTTTGCGGTTACCTTTTTCTTATCGTCCAACTTACTTCTGACCTCCAGACTTGTTGTCTCTGGCCTCTCGTACTCTGTTTCCCTGTTTAGAGTTTTTTTATTTTTTTGAGCCTTCGTACTTTTCGCGAGGCTATCCTTTACCGATTCCTTTGAGAGATTTTCCTCTTCGTCCGCGGAACTGGATACCGGATTCTTTCCGGATTTTTTCTTCTCTTTAGCCTCCACTCTCGATCCGCCCTTCTTATCCTTCTTCATATCTTTGGCTTCCGTGGATTTGTCCATTGCGATCTTCTCGGAGGATGACATCATCGGGTGTTCGTCGTATCCCATAGGCCGATGTTGATCGAGCTTCGCGCCGTCATTGGCAACGCAAGCGCACGAAAGAGCTAAAGGTGTCTTCTTTTGGGAGGAAAGCAGTGCGCTTCTTATCGTCCAGCATCCGCTCTGAAGCTCCTCTAGGGTGGTCTCTCGGGCCCAGTAAAGGTAATACGAAGAAGCTCCTGGGCCAAGATAGAACAGTTGGTTCTGAGTATCGGCAAGCTCGATTTTAGTGACGATCGATTTTCCGAAATAACTCAACCTCGCGTAAAGATCAAGAAAGGCTCCATTATCGCGAAGATTCTCGTCGAGAATTTTAAATCTACCCTTTAGTGATCTCGATATAGGTTCCCGATTACGTTCCTTGGGTTCGTGCCGATAATCCTCCCTTTCGGCCAGGAGTTCTCCGATTATTCCATTGAACAGATGCTCGACACGAAGAAGGACGATGCCCACACTCTGACGGGGTTCAAGCTCAAAGTACCTGGAGAGCTCTTTATGCACGTGAACCTGAAGATGAAGAGGTCCCTCCATCGGTCGCTCAAGAGTGGCTTCGGGCACGGAGAAAACGAGCGACCTGCCCCCCTCGAAGGGCTCGTCCTCCCGGTTCGTGCCATGGTAGACATGATGATCGGCACGCTGCGGCGTCATCGAGGTCCACTCCTGGTCCAGCAGTCGAAACATAACCACCGTTTGCCTGACCACTGCAGTCTCAAAGGCCGAGCTCCGTGGCACGTGGACCTGCCAACGTGACATCATTTAGCATGCCGGGCTCTTCCACTCTATACCGGTGTTCCATTAATTCTTTACGAGGATTCAAAAACCACATAATTCTTACCTTGTCCAGCGATATCTCGAGCATCATTATGTGCAGGTCGTGAGCCACAATCAACGAAGACATTTTCACAAAAGATCCGTCTGTATTTTTTTATTTTTTTATTTTTTCCTTTTCAAATAATTATGTCAAATGATCGATATAGTTAATACGTGTCTTTAATTTCAATTAGGTTCAATTGCATATTGTATAATTTAGAAGTGATAGCCGTTAGGGGTTGGATTGAAAGTTGCGAGTGACATTTGGATGATGAACCTTGAATTTTTTTCTCCAATCTCGATGCAATATCGAATTCTGAGAATATTTTACACGCGCTGCAAACATACTTGGAACCCCAGAGAATCCGAGTCCGTAAAATGTTCAATTTTTCAAGGTTATTTTTCTCTTTCAATAGTTGCATACACTGTCATTGGATAGCTCGAGGCCATGCCTCCATTGTGAATAATTGGCTCTGCTTTATAAAAATGATGTAATTCTGAGTAAGCAGAATCATTCGAGACGATAGGTTAATGGGGTCTTGCACACCAACGGGCAAATAATATAGCATCGAGATCTCTGGTCCTCATACATCCGATCAAAAGCATCCTGTCCATTGGTGCGCAAGGCTCGCTTCACTGTCTCTGTTCCGAATAAGTCCTGCCTCTTTTTCAGTTACGAGCATACTTGGTGGGAATATGGTGAAGGACAAATTATATTTTTTCAATGCGCCTATTCGTTAACTGCCTCCACCTTTTGTATATTTTTGTATTATATTCAGTATATTATGTCTGCATTTTGTTGCAATTGCCAAGAGTACCTACGGTTGCGTAATAATATACATATGGGCACGTTTACATCAAGGACGGTTCACCGATCTCATTTTTCATGAAAAATGACTAACCATAGAATTGATTTCTTCGATGACGTCTGTAAACTTAATGTAAAACCATTAAGGGGGAATATACACCTGAAAACGAAAGAAAAAGGTAATTTTCGAGAATTTTTTTCAGGGAAACTATTGGAATTATCGGGTTGAGGTTTTTTCTAGTTAAAAATATACACTTTCAAGAATTTAAAAATTTTTTTTATTTAAAAATGTTGCCATTTAACGGAGTAGTTAAGTCGTCTACGGAGTGCCGTAAAAAAATCTGCCATAGCGGTACCACAGCAAAATGCGATCGGTCTACTACCCTCGTAAACGCGTCATGATTGATATTGAGTTTTAGGGATGCAATAGTTTAACCGAATCGCAATCGCCAGCCAATTGATATGTAAAATACTACATACTTTACAACGGTTCGACTCGATTCTCGAGTCTCGAGTCTCGAGTGATTTCGAGAGGCTTCGAATGATTTCTGCCACCGAATGCTGCCTCCCGCGCGCTTTGCATCCTTCATCGCTCCGCCGGACTAGTACGAGACACGTTCGATAAGTCTCTTCTCGTTACTCGGCGGAACGTTTTGGTACGATGGCCTCAAGAAATTCCAACGAAGAACCAAGAGATTCATGGGGGCGTCGCCAATGAGACGTCTTCCTTTAAGGGCTTCCGACACGTCGGACTCGCAGGCGTAGAAGCCCCTGCAACATTGTACAAGCCGTTTGTCATTTTCGCTCGCTCGAGGAGCTCGGAACTCGCACGTCTGCAAAAGGAAAACTCTACTGCTACTCCAAGGGAAATCCAATTTTCTCGGATTAAGGTGGCACACACGCGCATAATACTACGGAATAGTATAATTTCATTTTGCTTCCCCTCGTCCCTTGCATCTTCTCACCTATGCTCAATCCTCGGCCACTTATCCGTTGATCCTCCCATTCCTCAAAACGCGACACGACTTTCCGCTTGGACGTCACGGGAAAACCGCAAAGCCAACGGTATCGTAATCTTTCTCAATCTCAATCAGTATCGTTCAAAAGCTTCTTTTTTTTTAATCGGACAGTCTGCAGCTTGAAACCACGCGGCAGAGAAGCGTGCTGCTTATTAAAGTTGACGTAATTGTCCGAAAAGATGATTTGCTCGATTTTCTTGGAGAATTCCATTAAGGGTTGCTTGATAAAAAAAAAGGGCTACTCGGCCGGGCCCTTAAATCTCCCAGACCCCTGCGACACCAGCAAATTGTGCCGGCCCTGTAGGAATATCGAATGACATGCTGCGACCGCTAGTAAAAGGTCCTTTACAGGCGAAGCGCGACTATCAGCATGGACGTAAAGATTTAATGCGTTCCGACCCCTACCGTGTAAAACGTCCCCTAAATATACTACTGCGAGCGCTCGAGCACTGCCCTTCGTTGCAAACCCTTGAAAGCTCCATAGGAGCTCCATAGTGATTGGCTCGCTCCGTGTTAGTCCTCCTTAGGCCCCCCTGGTTCCCTACAGAACAGAGAAGGGATTACGTTACATTTACGGGACTCTATCTATAGCATCTCACTCACAATAAAAAATTTTCATCAAGTCCTTTTCTTATAACTACGTGCTCTCGCGTACTGATTAATCTCCAGCCACTGAACATCCCCGCAGTTGACTGACAATGAGAGGAGCGAAAAAATAAAATGGATAGCACAAGACTCGACCTCTTTTTTGGCAACTGCTCGGATGACGAAATTCCGATGATTTAGACACATATAGATAGACTTAAAAATAACCTATCTCGTTTTCTCGACACATCGCTCCCAAATCGACATCAAATTTTATCTTTGCTTCCTTCGCTGGATTTCAGCCTATGGAAGCGGCATTAATTTTCTCCAATTCGTCCGGAATTTGGGCAAATCGGACCGATTTATTCGCAGTCAACGCAGCTCGTGTCCGGAACTCTCGACGTTACGTGGCAGAATTCCTATCCTGCCCTCCATGTAAATCGGGTAGGTTCGACCTTTGGCCAAAATAAAAGGAGTAATCAAGACATCCACTCGCGATAGAAAAGACAATTGCCAAGATATGATGATATGGTATGGTTTATCGTTCGACCCAAATGCGCATTCGTAAAGCCTTAAATCCGAAGAGCAGCATAAACGGAGGGCTTAGAATTGACGGTATTATTTTTCATGTAAAAGGTTCACGTCTGTGCGATCCTAAGCGAATTTAAGTCATCAGTATCGTTGGTCAGGGGATTAGTTGGACCGGAGAAATTGAAAACGCTCGCTCTCAGCGTTACATCCTCGGAGCGGCAACTCCTAGGTCGTTTGGCGCGACGTGCACAAGTCAGGATGGAAGGTAGAGGAGAGATTTGGTCGGGCGAGTGTCTTAACAATTTCATGCTGTTTGCCTATGCATTACAATACAGTAGGTGTTGTCAAGTACGAGATGGATGATACCTCCTCCTAGTCCTATGCACCGCTATGCATTTATGCAATATACATATATATGTAGTCCAGCCAATTGTTGGAGTAAAACTGAATTAGCTAAAGAAAAAAAATTGAAATTTTGCACGTACCCCTGTGTGTACGGGTAGGCACTATAGGTATATTAATAATGTTCCTAAATCCTCTGTCAAAGTTTAGTACTTTCTCATTTGCTAATAATTACGATTTAGTAATTGTACTTCAATCTTTTTGCAATCTCCTACTTTTTCTATTTGTGACTGTTATGTGGATTTACATGTTACCAATTGTTACCGCAGCAACAAAATGTTTTTAATCTTTGCAATATCTCGATATTACGACGATAGATAACGAAGGAATGATGTAAGTATGTTCCGATCTATGGTAAAATAGTAGGTGTGCGCGTGAGAGAACCTAATAGGACGAGAGATAGGATACGCCAGGTTAACATAGTTTATCGAGGTTAACAGGGTGCTGAGGGTACTGAGGGTGTTATCGAGCGTAAGAACCGTTGGACATCCTCGAGCCACTGCCGGATATGAGCGAGTGTTTTTGAACAGAACTTTTTGTTCAGAAGAGAACTTTGGCCTCTTACCGTTCGTCAGGATCGACGAGTCCACTATGTCTTTGGGGAAGCAGACCAAAGCTAAGCCCAATACACGCTCTCAAGCATGGACAATTGGGACAGTGAGTATTTTTTTGTTAAAAGTGACACACTGGCCACACTGGTCACTCTCTGAGCAATGGTGGGTGAAACGGAAGGTCACTTGAGAAAAAGTTTTCGAATGAATGCCGCAATCGGGACGTGAGCGATGGTTTTCAAAGACAGCTAACGAATGGCTCGCGCAGTCGTAGGGTATCTCGTGCCTAGGCGTATCTTGGAGGCACCTCGGAGGCACTCTCGATCGCCTTAAGAAAATACCATTTTTATAACTTAACTGACAATGATCCATAAAATATCCTCGTCGTGGCTGCCAGGAGCTGGCTCGCCAAGATTACGTGCGATAGGCGGCAGATTTATCGAGGTGCCCGGCACACACCGAGCGCACCTATCGCCATATCGCCACCTAAATTCTATCGTGCGCCGTAACTCCGATTTATTCTTAGCTACCATATACACTAGGCTGCGTGCACCACCTCACGAGGCTAGCGTTTTTAGCATGTCTGACAATGAGATTTTCCATCACGACGAGGAAATGAGGCGTTGGAACGAAATTGATTTTCGATCGATCCGTGTCTCCTTATTTTACATGTCTTCTCATCTAACATAATACATATCTATAACATATGTCCATAGATTGGTACTATAGGTATAGCACAGTATAGTGTATATTCGGTATAAGGTATGCCATGTAAATTTATGCAATACCCTCTTCAGCCCTCGGGAAGGAGTAGCACATTAATTCGAAGGTTAAGCGGCCCACTTTCTGCCCTACTACCTCTTCTCCTTTGTTCCGCCGGTCGGGCATTCCACTTGACTACTCTCGACCACTCTCGACCACTCCCTACTACCCTCGACCACCCTCCACCACCCTCCACCACTCTCGACGACTCCCAAATGTTTCCAACGTGCTACTCTCGCTAAACCCCCTTTTCAACTGCACTCGCCCAGCCTGCAAATTCAATTTCCCTTGGATCCTGTCAAAGTGCCCATTATGCACTATATGTATTATATGTATAACGTAGCGTCCTGCTGCGCGACACTTTTTTATATTATACCACGTGAATGTCAGCTGCCTCACAATTACATGCTCTGCCTCGTCCGTTTCTTCTAATCATTTGACCTTCGGATCTTAAACCTCGTTAGCCAAAGCCGGCCGTCCTTACAAAGGCTGCATTATTGGACTTAAGGTCATACCCATATAGAGATAATACACATCATTCGCTTGCATCTGGTAAATGATTTTTTTTTTCGACATTTGTTTCAGATGAGAGAGAAACCCAGGATCTTCGCATTTTCTTATTTGGTATTTCTAACGATAGCTACGTCACCTCAGATATCTGCTGTCTCCCATTACAAGGTAAGAGCCTGTCTGATGAGTCTCACTATTCACTCTGTGCATTTGCTTTCCACACGCACGAGTTGCGATACGCGCGCACCTACGAGTAGCGGTTTTTTCCCTAAATTTCGTCTACGAAGATCGAAACGGAAAAGAAAGCGAGGGCTTAACTTCTTTCAGTTAAGTGTAACTGTGCGGTTCAATTTTAAGTATAAAATTGGTTCATTGCCCTCTTTTCCAAAAAGCAAAACCTTGTTTGGAGAAAAAGAAAATGAGTGAAATAAGTGAGATGAGAAAAGTGAACGAGTCTCTGTGAGAGCTAATCTTTCAATGGAGTCCTATACATCGCCTCGCGTGAAATCTGATGGCTACTAGCCGATTTAACGAATTTCGTGAGAAATGACGAACGTACAGTTCACTTTAAACATTTCCGGGCAATCAAGTTTTTTTTAGGCCTGACGTAAGTTAAAATGTCTTTCGACTGTCTTCTTGAAATACCGAGTGAAAGATTTAATTGACCGACAATTTTGCAAACGCCCACCGTATTTGGATAGTTTCCTTCGTTCGCCAGAATCAAACATACATTCACGAATAGCAAAAGTCTTTCAGGACATACGGCAGGATTTCATGGAATCAGCTCCGTCTAATAGAAAAAGTCTAATAGTCGGTCCAACTGCTTGGAAAATTAGTAAAATTCCATCGTATCGCAGGAAGCACTTAAATTTCCATAGTTATTGAAGCGAATCGCCGTGGAGCTCTCGATTCTTATCCCTTCGCTACTTTCTCTCTTTTTTTGTTCTCCGCTTAGCTCGTTCCTTTCTTCTGCCTTCTCTCTTTACTTCGGATACTCGGATTTTTGTAGATTTGGATGTGCGCTGTGCAGGAAAAGCCGCCTGCCTGGTGGATCGGCGAACGGTCGCTGCTCGATCCTCCGTGCACAAAGTATTCTCGTTTCTCTGTGTAACTAGAGGCCTGACATAACGTTTGTGGAATCGTAGGATGATACAGGCGGTGGCCGAAATACTTGTTTAACCGGCCATCAATGATCCGCTCGGCTGTTTGGATCGTTGAACAAGCAACAAAAGGAAATGGATTTAGAATAGAATAACAATGCAGCAGATTAAATTTGAGAATTTAATAAGCACACACGAACAAAGTACTTGATCGTAAAGTGACAGGTGATTTGGGCTGTCGAATGAAAAAAAAGAAAAAAAGAAAGAAGAGTCAACGAGGAATCTGAAAATCAGGCAGCTCGCAGAAGAAGGCAAAGGGAACGTCGCATGCTACATCGTCGAGTCCGCCTTCATTCATAAAGACGCCACAGTGTTGTTTCCCTTGGCCATTGTCCGGCTGGCCGCCCCACTTGTCGCTCCATTTTGTGTAACCCGTGCGAGCTAGGGACTCGCCGAGGATCGTCACCCATTCGCCTTCCCTGTATAGATCGTGAATGCCAAGATATGCGACATTCGTGTAAGAGGCCCCCTTCACGGGACCAGACGCATTGAATATTTCCACGAGGACCTGCAAAGCACAAGATGCCAACGTCGTCTTTTTAGAGTCGCCCCAGCATGCCGCTCGTTAAACTGCAGTAGCGTATGCATTTTACGCGAGACACAATAAAGAAGAGTAAGGAGAAGAGAAAAGAGCATCGACTCACATGTGCCTCGGCCAGAGAATTTACGATGGCGAGATGTCCGCCCTCTTCGTTGCACATCTTTCTAGCCTCGTTCCATACAAGCGCTCGGGTGTGCAGCTTGTGCGAGCCGATCCCAGCCGTGTAGACGTAATCGTCTCTGATGGGTCTTGCGCCAAGATCACAGAAACAGGGTACACCTCGCACGAGCAGGGCCTTCCGGCTCCAGTGCCAACTCCAATTCCAGCCTGTCATCATGTCGTGTGAATTCACAGTCGCTGGTACGGCTTGCGCCGACGACGATGCCGATGCCGATGACGACGACGCTGCTGGCGGTGAGCCTGATGGTAGGATCGGCTCGTTCGTAGGGCAAGGACAAAGAATGCTTGAAGCAGGTGTCATGCTCGAACGTGCTACGCCAAGTGAAAGCATCAGTAGCGACGTCGCGATCGACAGGATTGTGAATCCCGAACGGCACTGCATTTCAACTTTTTTTTCTTTTCACAGGACAAAGGATCCGAATATAAGACGCGTCCGTAACCCTCGGGCTACAAGCGGGCACTGACGCGTCGGACGAGTTGTTTCTACAATCTCGGCCAGAGGTCGCAGGACCAAAAACATCCGGAGATAATACACTATTGTGTCTACTAAGGGCTGCAAAGTTGACCTGGCTAAGGCAACAGCTATGCCAGGGTTGTCCAAAGTAAGACTGTCTATAGGACGATTCCTGGCCTCGGCAGCGCACATAACCTATTATCCTGGTTTTTCCGATTTCATCGAACGGACACGACGACATTTGAATATGATTCACTCCCGCGCACACTGTACCGATTGTGTCGTCCATTGACATAGAAATATTTGTGAAAACATAAGATTCATTAAACAAGTGCGCATACAGGCTCCAAGTTCAAGGGTCAACGGAACAGCAATTGAAAAACGTCAATAGGTATTTGAGTCTCTTAAAGCAGGAGATTGAGGAGGGGTTGAACGTAGATGGTCGTAAATTAATCTATTAGCCATTCGTCTCTTCTTATACTGCGTACTACGATACGTCAGTCCAGTGATACAATTATGAATAGGTCTGTTTATCGAATAATCACCAAGAACTTTAAAGATGAGTTTCCGACGGAAACATTGATAAACCGGTATGCCGATGATAAGATAATTCAAATCCTTTTTCCGGCGAATTCATTGTAAACTTTTGGTATAGCTGCTTTAAGCATTGATACCAACGTTACGTTACACGTCGATAATTTCATCAAGCAAGGACACGATAAATTATGGGAAAAAGATTTACTTTACTTGCGTTGTTAAGCTTTGCCAGACGCTGATAAAGTTTAGCAAATGCACAGGGTTAATGCATTGTGGTTGCCGAAGAAACGTAATTAAATAATTTAATCATCAGAGTATTAAGAAGTGTGAGTCAGGGGAGCAGGAAAGATCTTTCGGTCACTGGAGATTCCGAAGGCCAAGAACGATGTCGGTTAGTTAGCAATTTTTCGAATAGCGCGAATCTCTCTGTTGCAGCACGCGCGACGGCATCGTGACTTTGCGACAACGCCGAGCAACTGGGACGATGCAACTGCGCGCCTCCTTGACGGTCCAAAGGATTTTTCAATTTTTCCGGCGTCCTCCTCGGTATCCTCAACGTCGATGACGACAACCGCATTACCGACAACATTCTTGGATTCGTCAGGAGCTTCGCCTGCGCCACGGCAACCGCATCAACAGTCACGAAATCAAAGTAAGGACGACGTAGAGACTTATCTCTTTTTTTTGTATGTAGGCTTTCTTTGTCCTTTCTGCCAATTGGAAGTTGTCAGTTGTGTTTAAAAGCGAGGCTCGAGGACTGTGTGACTGGTGACGGTATCGAGGAACGCAGAGCCACGAGAAACCAAAGTAACGACACCATCGTAAGAATTACTGTGAGGAGAAAAGCTCCGAGCACTTGCACGCCGATGCTGATCTTCATTGGTTTCAAATATCTTTAAAGAAGGTCGTACGCAACGAGAATCGTATAAAGTAGAAAGCCCAGTATACTCAGGAATATCGCAATTATTACGATGGTACACATTGTCATTCGGAATGGATACAGAAGGAAAAGACTGTACGTACTCTGCCTACGGTTAGTACTGGTTGACGGAGCATATGGTTATTCGTAATTATCGCAACGACTGAAGTTCGCCAGTCCGTTTTATCGTTTTATTGTTTCATTGTTTTATCGTTTTATTTCTCTCCTTATGGCGGAACCAACTTCAGTTTGTACGTTACTCTTGAATAAACTCGAATAAAATGTACACGTATAAGTATGTAAGTACTTAATCGCCTGTCTCGCAATCGCGTCACTTGCAATTCGGTCTGAATCGACTGAATTCGCTTGTATTATTGCGATCTTGTATTGATCTCATTGCAATTCTACTCCAAACTCCAAACGCTAATGCCTCCCACAAGCCTCAACTTCAGACCAGACGCATTGCGCTTCTGGCTTCTCGTGTTCGAAATGTCTCCCGATCGCCGAAATACCGAAAGCATCATTACCAGATCACCGAGGACTGTTTGACTAGGCTTTCCAGGTTTTTCATTTCCTCATATCCTTGGAAAATTGAAGGAAATAAAATTTTCCGGTTCCGCGGAATTATCGGACGGCGCTTGAACGGACCTCCTCGATTATTCACGGGGAACGATGAAGGAGAGAGAGAGAGAGACGTCTTCCCACTGGCACACGATCATCCAATTCAATATCCGAGGCGTTTGGATTAGCATAGAGATCGACTCATCTCTCGCGCGCGCATATCCTTTCAATTTGATTCTGTCTGCTTTCTGCTGGCTGGCACCTTAACTGTACCAGCTTTGCCCATCCCTTACAATTGTTTCATACGCCTCTCTCGGTAACGAAAGAGGCAGCTATTCTCGTGGCTCTGGGTGCTAGTCCGGGTGCAGTAAATAGTCCGGAGTCTGCTTCACGAAAATAGTATCATCCAACTCATCTTTCAGATCCGTGCCTCGAGAAATACTGTGGAGCCGGCCGGGAATGTCAGCTTTCGCTTAATGGCCACGTGGCCGTATGCATATGTGCGAGACGATGCGCGAGAAGGCACAGGCCAGTTTGCGGAAGCAACGGAAAAGTTTATGCGAATCATTGTGAACTTCACCGAGCAGCCTGCAACGCTGGCTCCTCTCTGACCGCCAGCCGACTAATGAGGTGTCTACATCGAGGTAGGTTTGACGACGACGACGTGTTAAGCGTAACGGGAGTCACGCGATCGCGCATACATATTCGATCCCATATCAAGCCCATTAATGTCGAGGCGGAATACAAGAATATGTTATTGGACACAGAGTTCAGACCTGCTCTTTCATTTCGCACAGATGTGCACCAAGAGACGTCAAAGGCTTTAACAGCTACTGGCAACGTTCTGGCGTCAACAGCCAGGTCGACATCGAAACCAGCTACCAAGGCAAAGACTGATCGTTCGTTCGAAAGAGAGAATCTCGTTGAGAAGGAAAGTTACGATCTCGACGACTGCTCGGCCCAAGAGTACGAGATCATGAAGGTACGAGAGGAGTAGGTAGGTTAGATATCTGTTCAGATTCATCCCCCCTTCATTTTGCATCGTCCTTTACGTTTCAGGACAATCTTCTACTGTATAACCACGCGAGGCTCATGGCGCAGGACAATCACAGCAAGGAATACCTCGTGAGCATTATGTTCTCGCACTACGATCAAAACAATAATGGGAATCTTGAACGAGATGAGCTGGAGCAGGTGAGAGCAAGAGAGAGAGCAAGAGAGAGAGAGAGAGAGAGAGAGAGAGAGAGAGAGAGAGAGAGAGAGAGAGACCGCTACTCGAACAGAGCGGAGATTCTTCGTCGATCCCGAGCATTTGAACTATTTTGCTTTTTCCTTGATTTCTCCAGATCGCTGAACGAGAGGATCTCGAGCAGCTCAGCCGAGGATGTTCCCTCGGTCATATGATCAGTTACGATGATGCCGACAAGGACGGTCGGCTCAACATTAACGAGTTTTATATGGCCTTCAGTAAACTATACAGTGGGTATCGATATTCGTATTTCACCTCTGTCGCCTGCTCTTACGTGTTTGCATTGCCGTCCGCGCAGCCACACGTGACAGATCAGTCAAACTAACCAAATAGATAGTAAATTCCGCAAGGCGCACAACGCGCATAACGCGCTCTCTAGCTAACCCATTCGCACGTAGCCCAAAGTTTTTATGACTTCGGTAGTCGATTACTTCGACGCTCTGGCGCGATCGTGGAACACGTGAAGGTCTCATTGAGAACATCACCCGAGTTTTCAAGGATATATCGTACATTTGCAACAAAGTATGGATTTTCAGGTGTATCGGTCGTATCCTTGGATAAGACTCTGGAAATCAATTACGTATCCGCCAGAGTTGGTGATAACGTTGAGATAAAGTGTGACGTCACGGGAACGCCACCGCCGCCACTCGTTTGGAGACGCAACGACGCCGACCTCGAAGTTCTATCTGAACCTGAGGTTAGACGAAGACGCTTTGCGCTTATTCATTATTTTATTCTCACTTCCGCAAAACAACAAATCGCACTTTTATCTTCGATTCGACCGAATCGTCCTCTCTTTCCCTCTTTTCCCCCCTCCGCCCTCCCCCTTTCTCTTTCATACAGATACACCCTCTTTTCTTTCCTCTTGCTTCTCAGATACGCGTTTTCAATGACGGCAGCCTCTATCTCACACGGGTGCAGCTCATTCACGCCGGCAACTACACCTGTCACGCCCTGAGAAACAAGGATGTCGTCCAGACCCACGTGCTCACCGTTCACAGTAAGAACCCATTCATTCCTTAGACTGTCAGCGACGTATCGATTACTGATTATACCTAAGGAGAGCAATCTACATATATTTGCATTTGACGACATGTCGGACGAAAAAAAAAACAGAACTTATTGCGCACGTGCGCGCGCACAACTACAGCTGTCAGCTGTTGCAGTGAGCACGTGTGCAATCTATCGGCGCCATCGATACTTTTGTCGACTAGCGAAATAACTTTTAGAGGAGCTATCTTGGTATATGGCCGTTAAGGCAAAAAGAGAGTGTTCTCCAGGCAGGAGCTTTTGCCAGTGGAACGACTGTATAACGTTTGCACACACGTTTCCCTTGTACATTGTACGTAGGTTTCCACACATAGCTCACCACGTTAGAACGGTATATTAGTGCACACGTATTGAACACAATTCTGTCTATGGCCCAATCAGACTCTATGTGTACCGGGTGTTAATAACCGTTCACTTCGAATATTGTTGTGCACGTGCAACACGTCATGGGCGAACCGAACCGAATGAATTGCCGAACTTTCAGCGATTCCCGAAGTGAGAGTGACTCCGAGACTTCAGTCGAAACGTCCTGGAGAGGAAGCGACGATGAGGTGTCACGTCGTCGGCGAGCCGTTGCCGAGAGTCGAGTGGCTCAAGAACGATGAGCCTCTGCGTGATCAGACGAACGTCGGGGACAAGTACGAAGTCGTTGGGAACGGCACTCGGCTAGTCGTCAAGGATATCGGATACGCCGACACCGGTGCCTACATGTGCCAAGCGACGAGCGTCGGTGGTGTCACGCGAGACATCAGTAGCCTGGTCGTCCAGGAGCAACCAACCCCTAGTGAGATCTTATATATTTCTCTTCATCTGTCCTCCTCTTACTTCTTTGAAATTGAATCGCTGAGTACGGCTGAGCCATTCCGCAAAATCACTCCTAAGAAACCTTATAAGTTAGCCTGCGATTCCCCACGATGGCCGTTCAAATGATATTAACTAAATCCCAATTGCAATTCTAAAGGATCGATTAGATTACTGGAGCTCAAGAGCTTTCGAGGGAAATTTATTCATGGTATATATAGATGTTTGCTTGCGCGTGTGTCGTTCTGGATAATAACTATAAAACTTGTGCCAAAATCCAGTGACTCGGAATAGCGCAAGTATAAATGTTTCTCTAGCAATAGAGACTCCCATAGCGCATCAGACGTTTTCACGTCATACTTTGATTTTCATTGCGATCCATCAATCGCACTGTGACCCAATGGGCCTTTCGATTTTGCGGCTCGCGCGTTGCATGTCCTGAAGAACGGAAAACACGAAAAATGTCCCTTCAGTTGATAGTCTCAGCGTTCAATTTACGATAGCCGGGGGGGGGGGGGGGGGCTGCGATATCTAATTGTAAGCAACGCATAATACTGACGTAAACACGTCGCAAGTAATATACGTGTATGTACAATTAATTAAATGAAATCGCTCGTTCAAAATAGCAGCGGCGGCAAACGAGGAGCGAAGATTTTTCTCATTTCACAATCGAGGAATCTCCGTCTACCAACCATCGACCTGCCGTCTGTACCATCAGATCAAGTCAACGGACATTATTCCGGGCACGCGGGTCAGTATTTGATATCTCCATTAGATTAGTTATTGACAATTTAAAAACTCGTGTATAACGAGTTTTTAAATTGTCAATACCACAACCTCCGAGAATCTCTTACTCTTCGTCTCCTACCTGATTGCTCGATCCGCATCACGATCGACCCCTCCGAAGCTCGCTTATGAGCTTTTAAACTTTCTATTTTATTTATGCAGGAATACGTTTGCGGAGAAGAGGAAGTTTCTTGCTCGTGGGGTCGTGCAATTAATGTGGCCAATCGCTACGTATACGTTAGCCAGCCGGAAAAGGATCGTGTGCTCGTCATTAGTAAGATCCAAATGGTCGTCGTCGACGTAAGTTGTAAGACTACCTATAGATATACTATGTACCTGCGTGAGCTGCCTTTGATTTTGCCAAATCCTAACGAAGGGGACTTTTCGACCTTCAATTAGGTCGTCATCACGGACAAGTACCCTGTCGAGCTGGAGTACGCTGCTGCCCTGGATCAGGTTTGGATTTTGAATTGGCGCAGCGAACGAGACATCGGTATCAAGACTGTTCAGGTGATCAGGGATGCTGCCCAAAAGAGGAAGCACCATACGGTTCATCCCGAACCGATCGACGGACAGTTTGATCTCGTGCGCGGCATCTACATACCGGAGAGACAGGTTCGTCAATCTGGGCCGCAGCCCTTTGTCTCTTTCGTAACTGAGATCTGGGATTGATTTCACTTTCCAGGACATTGGGCATATGTTCAAGTACGGCTATGTCACGCACACGAATCAACGCGGTATGTACAAATTGGACTTGGCGAATATGCGGTACACTCGCAGCGCCGATCTTGCTCCTTATAATTGCGTACCGAGGAACATTCAATTTACGGCACTTTGTAAGCACGGTCTCATCTGTTTTCGCTTTATGCGGCCAAGTATCTACGATACTTTCGCGCGTTGCATCTTCCTCTTATTCGATCTCGTATGCGCCTACAGATGGATTCGTCGTGCTGGAATGCGAGGAACCAGTAACCGCTCGAGCCACCGGTCAACTACTTCTGGATTATCTGACCGACACCGTACTGGCCCACAAACCGGCCCTCGTAGGGAAGCCGCTCGTCTCTCCGGATTCGAGGCACCTCGTCACTTTCGACAAGCAGGGCAGCGGCGTCCTTCTTGTTGTTCAAGAAATATTACGTAAATACGATGTTCTCCTTCTATTCTCCTGTCTCTTTTTAATTTTAATCTCACTGTAGTGCGTAGTTCGGGCCCCGTGACATCGATCGATATGTCACTTTGAATAAGAGGAGCCCTTTTACTTATACGGTCTAATTCAATTATACCGTAGAACTCGTACTTGAGTTCGATCTGTCGTCGAAATAACTTTTGAAATTTCAATCCTGCTTCAGCAACTGGCCTCAAATTTGCCTTCGATGTCAAGACGACGCTTAATATCAGCGACATCGCATTTTATCCATCACAAACAACACACGGATACGATCTCTACGCCTCCTCGATTGACAAGGAAGACATTCTCTTCTTAAACTTAGCAACGGGTAAGGATTTTTCTATACGCTCGGTATGGATTATATGTATACGGATTTGAAATATCTTGCGCCAAGCACAGGCAACCGGCTATATGTACAGGGCATGGCTCTCGAATACTCTTTACTTGAGTCAATTCTTAACCCACCCCCCTCCCCAAAAAAAACTTAATTAATGCCAAGTACGTAAGTCAGTACTTACATATCTGCCTATTATATGATCTAGCATTGCCCCATCATTTTAATTGCATTTTCAAAATTTCCTATAACGTTTTCGCTACTATCTTTTATTTTACTACTGTTTCTCGTAGTTAATTATATTTTAATGGTAATTTCTTTTTTTTCTCAATTTTCAGGCAAAGTCGAAATGATCACCGGCGTCGGAAAAGCCATGCCAACGAACATGACCAAGTGGGGAAATCCAAACAGACCGATCGTTGAGAGTGGTATATTTGGCCAGTACATGGTGAGCCCGTCGAACGAAGCACTCTTCGTGTTAAACGGAGAAACGCGAACGGTCAACTGCGAAATCGGAGGACTTACGCATCCCGGTGCTGTTGTGTGGTTCACCGTTTCGCTTCATTGATTAATCACATTACTCATATATCCATTCGTCATGTTGTATCATTCGGTTTTTCACCATTCGAGTGTAATCTACACACAAAGCGTCGCCTCTTAATCATCAACAGTTCTCCATGAAAATTTCAGTAATGCAACAAGAAGAGCAAAACTCGCTGATTATCGGTGCGATGTTTTTTTTTTTAAATGGCAGCGTGCGATGGCAAAGTATGACACCGCAGAGTGGTCGAAACACGGTGCAACACACAAATCTAGTCATTTTGAGATCAGAGTCAAGAAAATAAACGTATAGAATGAAAAAATAGACTGAAACATGAAAAAAAAACCTACGTACCTACGTAATTAGTGATGTCGTTGAAACAATGCTGCCAGTCGATTACAATGTGTGCGCAGCATCAAGATCGCGCGACTCTTCAGATATATCATCTTCACGCTAATTCTTAAGAGACTCATGCACGTGTATGAATATGCATATGTTTCATGGAAATGTAGTAGATGCCTTGTCGATTAAACGCATGCATTTTTATTGAAGTCCTTATGCACTTGTGCACGCAAATGTATGCATATGCATATGCATATACAAACGCATACACAATACGCATTCATTCACACAACTATATAAAATCGTTAAAAAAAAAATAGCATTTTTATGAAGAACTAGTGAAGAATCGCCTGACTCGAGATATGTAATGTTAATGTTAAGTAGAGCGCGGGGGGTCATCCGTCTTGATGTTGGACGGTGAAGAATGAAGAAAAATTATTTTTTAGCATAACAAAATATTTAAAACGTGTACTTTGCTTTGACGAATCGAACTCGAGGTGTGCGTCTCTGTGCATGAACTCTCGTGCTGCTGACAAAAAGAAGCGAACGACGAGACGAAAGGGCACAGCTGCGAGAAGAAAAGGATCCAACTAGAATCGAATAATCAATAAATAAATGTAAAACGAAGGCTCCGGATGACCTTTGTGCAGCTGGACGATAATTATAGGTACTAAGTGTACATGTTATAAATAAAAGTTGATCTTTTGATATATATAATGTACAGTGGACTCTCTCTAAGAGCAGACAGCTGGAATCAGAATCGTATGCTACCAGAGAATGTTCTTTCCCGTCATCCATCGCGTATACATACGTCATCTTCGCACGCTGCTAGACGACTTACGGTGATGAACTTACGGCGCGCATCAGCAGACAGTTACAACTACCGACCAGTGGGAGTAAGATTTCCCATCTCGGGCCTTGCGACAGTGCGGATTCAGGGAAAACGTGTTACCAGAAAGCGTGCTCTTAGGAAGAGTCGATTTCATATAGGAAATTAAGAATATTTGTACACGTTATACATATATGTTGCGTTATACATATACGTTCGCATTTTCTTTTAATCGGCAATTTAAGTCAAGTCTACTCTCTCTCTCTCTCTCTCTCTCTCTGTGATTCTTTATGTATCGTTCTATGCTGCCATTCGAAGCACAACAGTTGAAATTTATTTTGCTTGGAAACGAAATGTTTTCGTCTCCCGCGATCGGTTACTTTATCCCATATTTGCGAATGAAAAATCATGAGTTCGAACGTTTTAAAGTTCGTCAATCGAACGTCAAAGTTCAATCAAATTTAAGATAGACGTATATTGGTTGTTACGTCGCGAAGTACTCGCAACGACGTACCGTCGGCACGAGCACGTTTCGACTCGTGTGAAGCATGTGTGCGCGTGTGTGTGTAAGCAGCTGCGAGTCGACACCGGGAGCTAAAAACGCGTGAGGATCTATTCAAACCATTCCACCTGACTTTCGGTCTAAACGCTGGGGCGTTTGCAGTTTGCACACTGTAGCATCTTTTTTTGTTTATTTCAACCCGCAGCTAAGCACTTGGGTTAACCACACGCGGCCAGTGTGTCGGTGGCGTCGGCGAATGACAGACACTCCGTGCGGCTTTCCAACTGAACCTCCCAGTCCCGGGAACGTTTTCGTATCAAGTATCAAATATAGTACCAGCGATTACTGAAACACATTTGTCGTTACACTTATGTATACATTTCAAGTTTCTCTTGTGATTTATTCACGACTCATTCTATGTAATATGTGAGAAAACTAGCGTGTTTAGTGTCGTAAGATATAAAAAAGAGCGTGAGTTATTTTGTTATCGTTATCCATATCGGAGTATGACTGTTTACAAATGTGCGAGACCCCGTACGGTCAAAGTAATGATACAAGAGACGTTGCAGAAACCAATCGCGGAACCACGACGAGAGGCACCGATCGTTAAATGCCTCTGTCACTTTCGTTTTTCCATGTAACTTCGCGGTAGGACTGTGCTGTGCGCCCAACGTCAATTCAGCTTCGCGCACGGCCACGTTATTTGACATTTCCCTTTGTTTCTGACACTCTGCACACGCCACTCATCGTTTGTCACAACGGATAGTTTAATTTTAAATTCAACGAATTCCAAGTGCACTCGGGAGACACGCAAACGTGTTCAAATAACAGTAGCCTACCCCGTATGTCTGCCTTACGCAGGTTCACCGTTGACTTCCAATAAATCAAGCAACCAACACAGCAACTCGTTTATTATCATCTTCAGAGTGAGATGATCTCTGGCTATTAGCCTCACCGACCCAATGTAGTTTTACGAGGTAACAATAATTATGTATATTAGTGGGATGTTTGTTACGACAAATTCCGTGTAATAAAAGTACTGTAGCAAAAAAATTAACCGAAGAATGCATCAATCGACGGATACTTGTTGTATCGATGCGAGGCGAACGACGCTTGCAAAGTTAATAATTACACCTTGAATTTTTCGTGATTATATTTAACTATGGTACAAATTTCATACATACAGATAGCTCGATGTAAGTTCATACTTATTTTTCGCCGTCATACGCATGAATTATGAAAGGTGTGCTTCACGTTCATTCGGACAATTTTCTTTTTTTCCCCTAAAAATTACCTAAGAATTTCTTTCCTCCTATTTCAAGGGAACGAAGAAGAAAGATTAACATGCGAGCCGTACAATGGATTCCTGACAAAACTTCATTCGATAGATATATCATCTGAAGTTTGGGTTAACGCACTCACGGACGCTCAGTCAATCGTCCATGCATGCGCGCACACAAATACACAAAGGCACGCAGAGACACATGTCAATACGTTATACATGGATTCGATCGAATGTGAATTATAGCGGTCAAAAACTGTATAAAAGCCTTTACGTGTCTAATGGTTTCTGTTTCTCTTATGATTTAAGCATCTAAACTCATATAGGAATATCAGACTGTCATTTTTAAGACGGAAATCGATACGCGCAACGTGAGACTCATTTAAACTTGGTAGGTATTAAAATTTTGCACGTTCCGTTGAACTTTGTCCTTGGTAACGTGTGTTCGAGGCTCACCATTCGAGCGATGTACTTTCAATCGTAAAAAAAAGTCTACGGTTTGAAGTACGCTCAAAACGAACGCTGGCTTACCAGTGATGCACACGCTAATTCATGTGTCTATCGATATTAGCGCAGGACGATCGATTGGCTGAGGTCCTGCCGACGAATAACCATTGTTGTCACTCATATATTGCACGGTTTCAAGGAAGTCCCCTGTCGACTGTAAAAGAGGATGTAAGCGTTGCTAAAGTCTTCTTCTTGGGGTTTCTGTCTGCTCGTGATCTCGTCATTATAATAGTGCCAGACATCTGTTTTAGGATTTTTCGCATAGGCGGTGTAATGACCCGCCGAAACACCTGCATAAAAAATATAGAGTATAATGCTGCGCTTATCAAGCGATTCGTCTAATATACGGGAGTGTTAATTGATAAAAGTTCGAACAAGGATCTTCGTATTCTCCTGGTCTGGACTCACCTCCAAAGTGACAGACGCATGCATAGAGGTCGTAGAGGTGTCTGCCCACGCTCAATCCGACCAGAGGAAAGGTTACCTTGTCGTCGAGTTTCATACTGACACATTCGTAGAAAACGAATCTGCAAAGGAAGATTAGAAATTTCGGCAAGAGCAGTGAGAATTGAAATTCAAGATGAACTCAATAGAGTCTGCCGTTGTTAATTGTAGCTTGTGGTTAACAAATGTTCATTACCACTATTCAAGATTATCTGTTCGTTCGTAACTACAAGTGTTGTCATTTTATCATGACAACACTCACATCTCCGCTAGTCTTAACATACAATAATCGTATTCGTCAATGGTACCATGCAGCCTACCTCTTAAGATAAACTATGAGAAACTTGGGATAACGATGGACGGTTAATGTTTTTGTAGCACACTGGTTACGCTGACACGTTGGGCAGAACCATGGATTGAGCTCGTCCAAGGTTTCACTGAAATCGGAGGTGAGAAAGTGATGCGTTAGCTAAATGGAAGATAACAAGGAGTTATCAAGTAAGTTTAACAGGGGTCAATCAGATTGTTGGCTAGGCCTACCTTTGACTAAATGCTTGCAGACAATCATAAAGGGAGAGCGGATGATGGGGCCGTTGTCTCGTTAAAGTAATATGATCGATTGGCTGAACGATCTTCGGTAGATTTTCCGTATATCGGATGGCGAGAGTATCGCCATTCTGAAGTGCAACCAAGCCAGTTTCCGGCACTCTACAACCAGTACAGTGTGCGGTATACATACAGCGAGAACAGTGATGTCCCTGCGTATCAACAAAAGAAAAATAGTCGCGCATCAGGTGACGTTATTTCAATATTTCTTGATTGACAGATACAATTTTTAAAGCGTTGTCAATTTGGAGCATTGAATATTTTTAATGGGTAACATGAGAGCGAGAGGGGTTATCAGATGAAATAGGTTCAAAAACTGACCTGTCCGTCGACAAAGTGAACCGTGTAGCTGCCATGTTGCGGTACAACCTTCTCAATAATATCGTAGAGATCCTTTGCATTGACTCTCGAGGGCAACTTAACTAGGTGTGGATATCCAAAAAGCTTGGTACCCTTACGGTTGTTGGTTGCTTCGTTGGTATCCTGTCTCAGTACAACCGGGACATTCAGAATACGAACAGCTGGCCTCGGCCTACCAGTCTGATCGATCTTTGCAAACGAGGAAGCCGTTACATACGTTGAACACACTGGGCACATTTGAGGTTCCGTTTGGTTCTTGAAGTAGTTCTGTTGAGTAATGGGCAGCGCTCTAAGTTGTCATTTTAGCTGATTTCAGAAATATTCGTGATACAGAAACATATGTAATACGCTTGTTTCAATATGCGAGGAAAAAGGAAAAAGTAATAAACAACTAGCCATTGCTACTCAACATAGAAAGATACGTTATACCGAGAAAGAAACTAAAACGTATAACGGATATACAAATTCTAGACACCGACAATACGAACTACTTAACTGCCGTTCAATTATGGCATGAATATAATCAATGTTGAATGCGCATGATCATTTATGATTGAATGAATTTTGCAAGTATACTCGTTAATTTCGTCCATTTAAAATAAGAAAAAAAAATAAGAAAAAAAGAGAAAAAAGAAAAAATTGCCTACCTCGATACATGGATCGCACATAATGAAGTTACAAGTATTTCCGGCATGTTTCTTTAGATCACCGTCTAGCTCTTCGAGACAAATGGTGCACGGGCCAATTTCCTCTCCAATGAGTAAAGCAGCGCTACTTTGACATGCCTCTCCGTTCGTACTGCCTGTATCATCCCAGACAACGTCACAGCCAACTTTCACAGAAGCTCCAGTACGAATCTCGCGATCAACAATAGGACTATCTTCGGTAGTGGCGATACAAGCGTTATTAGCTTCGGTATCGGAAATAGCATTTCCGTCTTCAAATTTCAAAACAAAGGCGTCCGGTGGTTCGAACAACTCGAAGGCGTATACAGTACGATTAGTATCGTTGACGTATCTCAACAGCGAATTGTCGTCCTGCAAGGGAAAGGGCCACTGAGATATTATGGACTCGTACCCGCAGGAACACTAAGTTATTAAATACGTTCGTTAAAAACTTTATAAGAAGTAATTTGTACGATGAAATGTAGCCCCATAACGAAATCTTTAAGTTACGAGAATGTTCTTTCATAGGTGGTTCAAAATCCTATATTATCGGAGAGTCGTATCGACGGTTGCCGTCACTAGCGAACAGACTGTCTTCTTTACTCTCCGTTTAAATGACCGAGATATTATAAAAGAGGCCCAGAAGCATTATGTGTAAGCCTTTCTGTCTGGCAGCTAGTCTCTGGATGCGATGGGTACAATAGGAGTACAACGGTGTAACAAAGATTTCAATACTCTGAAAAGTGCTGATATGCCATAAATTTTGGCGATAGACATTGAATACGCGGAACCTGCTCCTTTTTATTAGCATCTCCGCGCTCCTTAAACCTAGGCCACTTTTTTCGTAATTCGTTCCTAAATGTTCAAACAAGACAAGTACTTGTTGTTTACCAGTATCCGAGCGATGTGATTTTCGAGTACTTCAGCCATAGCTATGTTGCCAATGGCGACACGATTTTCCTTGCCCAAAGTTTTCAGTAGTTCCTCCTTCAACTTGCCAACTCTCGATTGCTTGTTCAAAGAGACAACGCATCTTGTCGGAGACTCGCTATTGGCCGGCACGTAAGTTATGATAAGCTGTCTCTCCATCGCATGTGGTAAGGGGACGGACAGATACATGAATGGTTCGTAAGTAACTGACACGTGTTTACATACTGCGCATATGACCTGTAAAAGACAAGGTGTATACTTTACCATACGAAGCGAATACATATTTAAACATGAAATATATTTTATGATTCATTCTTTTCTGTTTATGCGTACGGTAGTACGAGCCTCGCATTCCTGGCCCTCGTCAAAGCGGGGAGGAACTCTTACCATTTTTATACATATAGGTTTTTTTTTTAAGTAATATACTTTCGAATGATTGGTGAATTTTATGGGCCCTTTTTCGTTAAGACGATACGCTATCTGCCAACTATTCATATCTCACTTACCGTGCTTTTAAATTGCCCTTGAAAGGTGTCGACGATAATGCTTCTGTTAGATCTTAGATGCTTTGCCCAGTGCATGTCTGCTTCGAGTTCCTCTTGAGCAGCTATTGCTCCATTTTCGTTGTTCTGTAGTCCTCTGGAGCATCGCGTTACACCACTACCGCAGATACCACTACCACCACCACCACCACCACCATCACCGCCACTGTCACTGCCACTGCCACCACGACCAACACGACCGAAACTCGTTCCAAGTCCCTCGCGTTTATGATTTTTTTCCTGATCTTCTAGTCTCATTCTCTTTACATTGCACTTTTCCAAACCAGAATCATATTCGATATAAGAACCGCCGCTAGATAAGCTATCCATTGCGCAATTCATCTTTTGAACGTTAACCTCTTTTATCCTCTTGATACTGACGCTTTTATTGTCAAAATCATGATTTTCCATTAGGTTGGAATTCTCCAAGGTCATTCTGCGAACATTATCCTTTGGAAACTTTTGCGAGTCATAATGAATCTCGTTATTGCATTCTTGCGGTGTTACAAGGAAATTGGCATTACTTGTTTTTGCATCCTTCAGGATGTCATAAAGACCATGGTACTGCGCGGCTACATTTTTTGAGAGGGCAATCAACTTATCGAATCTTAATGGCTGGCAGCTGGTAGTATTAATTCTGTTTGTAGCGTGGACTGTTAACTGCTCCTTATCTCTTATGTAATCATTCTGGTTCTGTTCTCTTTCTTCGTCGTCCTCGTCCTCTTCGTCCTCCCTCTTCTCGTTTTCATCGATTTCCTCGTCACCATCCTCTTCGCTCTCCTCGTCTCGACTACTTTTATTCGTTTGCGTTATGTTATGAATAAAAGTAGTCTTACTCGTATCGACTACTTCCTCCGAGTCCAATGTTTCTTCGTCGTCGTTGTCATTCAAAGGCAATCTTTGAGGAGAATTTGCTGTACTGTCTAGCTCGGCCATCGGCGAGTCTAAATCTGAATGTATGTACACAAATATTACAGGAGCTCTATGGAAAATTTAGGCCACCGGACAGCGTAATATAATTATAATGTATAACGGACGAAAGAACCCATGAATTATATTGAAATGGAAAAAGATCGTTACCTCGCGGAGAGCCAGCCATAGTAAGATTAGGGCTATTAGGACATTCGGGCCATGGTGAATTTTCATACATTTCCATAAGCTCAATATTAGAGTTTGAATTACTAGTGGCAGTAATAATAGGTTCAATGAAAGAACGTTTTCCCACGTTTTCATTTTGACTAGTTGTATTGGCAGTGGTTGTGGTAGCAGCAGTAGCAGCAACAGTAGCAGCAGTAGCAACAACAACAGCAGCAGCAGTTGCGGCAGCAGCAGCAGTAGCAGTAACAGTAACAGTAGCAGCAACAGCAGCAGCAGCAGAAGCAGCAGCAGTAGCAACGGCAGTAGCATCAATAGGCACCTGGCAGATTTTGGCAGCCGTATTCGTTTGTTCGTGAAGAGAGTCGAGCAGAAGCGCAAGAAATTCTTGGCAGTCATGCTGAATATAGAAAGGCATAAAACAAAAGATTTTACACCTGTACAATAACAACGTAGAGTAACAAAATTACTGTTACTGTTTTCATTTTTACCCTTGTGGCTCACCTGTCTATAATCTTTAAATTGCGAGTGATACGCGCCTAGAGTTTGCTTAAATTCGGTGGGCCTGACAACACTGTATCTGCCAGACCACATTTTACCGAGAAGCGAACTAAAATGAGCCATCAGTGTATCCGGAGGTGGATGCGGTAACTTTTGTCCTCTTTGCTGCAACTCCAAAAAATGTCGCAGCACAGGAGGGGTAGCAGTGAGACACTGTAATCCCGCAGCCATGAAACACGTATTACCGAGGTTTCGCAAGCCACAGACGCCAGCAGGGGTGCTAACTTCTATAAGAGAAATAGTACTTATTGATTACGATCTTGACAAATACGAATATTGTAGTCGGCTTATCAGTGAATACGCTAATATTGACAAATAAGAGGATTATAGAATCCTTAACAATTTAAATATAGTTATTCATGACATACGTATAACAGAGTTTAGCATGCAATCTCGAGGATTCAAATAAACGTCAAATGATAACAATAAAGAGTAGAATAGCATTTCTTTGCATAAAATACTTGTTCTATCTATGTAATTCAATGCAATTATGACATAGCGAGACGCCTCATAAAGTAGACGATCGTTATCATGTTACCAATCTATTTGAAGGAGAGTACCTTACAACTCATAAGTGGATATTATCTCACCAATCACAGAATCATCCTGCGTCTCTCCTGTATCAGCAAAAAGGTTATTTAGTGTTGTAGTGACAGGTGGTAAGAACGGTCCATGTTCCATGCTTATACAAACTTCTTCCATGGGATTGGCTTCAACATCTGTAAAGTCATCCAACCCAGGTGGTGCTGGCAATGGAATTGCATAATCAGATGCTGAACTGTTTGCTTCCGTCCTAGACAACAAAGTATGCAAAGATTAATAAAATGATGTAACAATAGTTTTTATATCATACAACTATAGACTTTGTTTTATATTCTTTTTGAGGTAAATTGCAGAATATGACTGCTTACTGAAGTTTGCTGCAAATTATTTAGGGCTAAATCACAGAATACGACACCTTCTTCCAGTTAGCTGTGACTTGTTAAGTCCTTTTTTAGATGTAATTCCTCAGGAAGGAGCCGTACTCTGCAGTTTTACCACTTTTTGTTCTTTTAAATATATTTGAAAAGAACTAACCAGGTGTTTTCAATGCCCATGTTGGTTTCACGAGCCAGCAAGTTATCCTCTTGCAGCGTCAAGTTATGATCTAAGGATAAAGTTAATGGGCTAAGCCCAGTTGATTCTGGGAGAGGCGAATCTTCCGATATGTCAGCACTATCAAATAATTCAGAAATTTCACCAAATTCATATATCAAATTGTCTCCACCTTCCAAGGATTTCCGCTGTTTGTCCATTCGGACTACACTGTTCCTGAAATATGTTAATTCATATCACAGTTAATCAACATTATTATATGAAAAGAAAACTAATTACCCAATTATGACACTATAAAGACAAGCACATACTTGGCCGATGCATGATAAAGAACACTGATCATATGGTTATACCAAAATCGGCAGTACTCTGAACATAGATCCCAAACTGAAATAAAAAAATGTATCATTCATGTACTTTGCCGAAGGAAACTAGAATGAAAATGAGATATAATACTACAATCGATAAGTATATGAGTAAATTCAAATTTATTTTTATCGTGGATGAGGCTGTCTAAGATTGCTATAGATTCGCGGTTATTTGAAATTCAGATAGAAGCAAATCATAACGACATTTTTCGAGACTACTGTCTACATGCCAATAATGTATCAATTCAAAAGAAGATTCAACAAACATTTGTTAACTTCGTAAAGAGAAAAGTATTGGCTCTTCCGTAGATGTGCAACTGTAACCACGTTTTTCTATTAATCGAATTTACTCACTTATGTCGCGTGGATTGCAGTAAGGTTCCTCTTGTGTTTTTACCTGAAGATATCTAATCCGCCATTATAGAAAATGGCATTTCCGTCAGTGATGGCTGCTGATGGCGCTGAATAAAATCCCTAGAGGACACACGGCCTAGTGACAAATAATCTCACTAGGATTAAACGGTTAGTTCAAATGAGTAATTAAAATGGGATCACGATCGTCTGCCCATATCAGAACCACAAGAGGCGTTGCGATCAAGCGACTCGTTCCTATTTCTTTCTCCCACAGCCGACTATAGAGTGCTGCAGAGTGAGATAGATAAGGGGTCGCTCGATCACAGCGACGCTTGTGACTAAAAGTTGAAATGTACCCTACTCCTGTAAGACGACTACCCTCACCGCTGGAAATTGGGCGCGTTGCAAGACTTGTATGTAAGACCGTGGGGTTGACACTCCAATGTGGCTATAATGAAACATAGAACAGTAATATAACCTACCGATAAGGTGGCGTTGCTGCTCGTGCTAACAGTCTATAGCACGGGAGTGCCGTGTCTCCAATAAGTGGTCTGCCGGTCCGTGACGCAAACATTTGATTTTCCCTGCGGCTTTTATTTTGTGAGGGAATCTATGAACGTTCTGCAATTAATAAAACACTGGCGCAGTGAGTACATCGCAGCGATACATATATCCATACTTGAAGCTTAAAAGCACAATATTATAACGTTAGTCTTTAACTTATTTTCATAGTGCGACAGCCGGTAGTGGCTGAGGTGACATGCTGACTTGAGAACGCAGGTCTTATAGCGAGTACACGCTGGAACGGTAGAATCACCGATCAATCAGGAGACAACATTTTTTAAATTTATACGATGAAATTCGAGTGGGCTATGTCGTGCGAGAATTAATTTGTTTTCGTCAAAGAAAGCTCGATAGAAAAGAATACACGGATTGAGGACAAGAAGGGCTAATATAATGGCAGAGCGCCTTGCAAAAGAATTGCCAATGGAGAGTACCTGCTGGGTGACTCTTGTTCTTGCAGGAGATCATCGCATCGTTGCTAATCGAGAAAAACTTGTTCGTTCAAGTCATTACTTTGCTTCTTTATTCTCAACTAACTTTAATGATCATTTATGCACGGAAATAAACATAAACTATGACATTTCACCGGACATTTTGCAAGTGGGTCGCAAATATTAAATAATTTTCTTGTTTTTCACGTAATGTCTTTGCGTTTTTCATTTAATTGAATTTTTACAGGATTTTGTCGATTGGGCTGCGGAGGCAAATAATAAGGGAACTTTAGCCGAGGAGACGAAATGTTTGGATAAATACAGGATGGAAAAGAATTATGCGGGTCTGATGGATTTATTGGAATTGAGCGTTCTTTTTACAGCTGAAAATTTAAGTGAACGTCTCACTGATATAATAGTGGAGCATTGGCTCTCGGTTAAAAATGTTTTAAGTATATGGTTATTCGCACACGATTTAAATTTGCGATCTCTGAGAGACGTTGCATTTGCAGCGTGTCTCGATCGACTCGAAGAGTTGCCAGTCTCGTCGCTTTTGAAACTTTGCCAAGTTCATTTCGTACAACTCGTTGGTAATGTTAATGTGCGTTGTCGCAATAACAGTTTCTTACGAGATTTCACGGAACAGTGGATTCATCGGAATGTAGATAATGGAATATTACCTGAAAATATGGCGATTCTTCGTTCCGTATGTATTTTTCTTGTGTCAATTTAGCGAAATTAATTTACCAGTTGATAGTCGCAGTGAATTGCTAGAGAATAATGGGTTTATTTGTAGGTGCAAAGTATAATTGCTGGACCGGAAAATCAATGTAACATGGGCAAGAGAACGTATTTAAATTGTGCAGTTGGAAGTAAAATTGGCAAAAATGGCGGGATGAGAAAAGCATGTATATTTAAATGGGACGGCGAGAGATTGTCAACACTAATCGACGAGACTAATCGCAATTGCGATATTCTTGGAATGGTCAAGGACCTCGTTGGGATGCAGGTTGTGGGCAGAGGTGAAATTAAATTGACCGATTGTAATTTTTATGTTGTACAGTATACATTAAGTGCCGATTATAATAGCGCCGCAGCGATATTAGTACTTACTCAGAATCACCAATGTCGGACTAGTAGAAAAAAAAAGATTTTCTTTTGACTCTTGAGATTTTAGTATTTACTTCGTCGGAGGCGAAAGGGGATTGGGAACTGGCCGTTTCAATACAATTATATGGCGTTACTGTCTGATATTAAAAAAATTTTATCGGTTTTCGAGGTACGCGTCATAACAATATCTCTAACGAATGAACGTATAAACAAATCTGCTTATCATACAAATAAATGATTTATTTTATGCAGTTTGTTGGAACCACGAAGACACATGGCTGTCGAATTTATCGATAATAATTTTATGGCGATAGCAGGGGGAGTGGGACGGCATCGATTGAAGTTGTCTACCATGAATATCTTGAATATACACACGGGTAAGTCCACGCATATAATTTTTGCGTTATAAGTTGGAGAACTCATACTCGGTTTCGCCTTGATTCGTAACATCATAGTCAAAGGGGTTAAGTCATTCGTTTGTTATAGGCGTGTGGACAAAGGCCGCCAATATTCCTGAGGACTTTACTGAAGCCATCTCTACTTGCGCAGTGGGCAGTAAACTTTTCTTTTATAAGTCGGCTCTTCATGCTTATGATCTGAAAACCGACACGTGGTCGACAGTATGGCCCACTTTAGCTACGGAGAGCGACACATCAACTCCAAAGCTGAACGTGGCGCAATTTTTAATGTGCTATAAAAATATTTTGTATATATGTGGTGAGTGGATTATCATTGGTCGCATGTAGTTTTTTTTCTAACGTGCAATTCGAATATCATCCTTCAATTTTTTTTCCAGATTCTATGAGTGGCAGTCGTACATGTTTATGGATGATCGATGACACAGCCAATCCAGTAGCACGTATGGTTTTTGAATTTTCTACATTGCATCAGATTCACGTGGCCAATGGTGCGCAACTTATTGGTTTTGCTCTTGACAGAGAAACCGTGACTGTTGAAGTCGGAATGATTCGTGACGATAATGTTTATCTTTATGGGCTCTATACGACACGTGCACAGGATTTAGATATGTTAAGATTTGAGGTGCGGATGGGATCTTTCAATGTAATCGATCCGGAATCTTTATATCGGCAAAATTAATGAATGTACACACTGTAAATATCTTGTATAGTCATAAGTAAAAGACGATTACGAGTATACCTCAGTTTTATATATTTTTATTGTATAATCGCGCTATTCTTATACAATTAATCATATAAACATTTTCTTACGCAATGATATTTTATGGAAGAATATTTTGTATTTAGATGTTCTACGCATTTATATTGCATGTACGAATATTGTTACACAGTAGATTTAAGTGAAAATATAATTTCAATATAGTTTAATGCAGCATAAGGAGACTGAGCGGTGAGAGCTTTCTATATAAGGTGTGCGGATCCCGATATTAACCAGTGTTATTGGAACAGTGACTGAAGCAATAAAGTGTAAATTTTTGTAAAATAAAAAAGGCTGTGATATACTCGAGATATATTGAAAGATTGTATAAAAAGTAGGCGGTGTGGAATGGATATAATGTGTTGGGTAGCTCAGGAGCCCTTAGTTTCGCTCCTTCCTAAAGTGAATATATTTCATGGTAGAGACGGGGCGTGAGGCATGGGTGGGAGAGGGGATCCCGATAACGTTTTTATGAGATCCTGGCTCCCACCCTCCCGGTCAAGAGAGGGTCACTGTGGGGGTTTTAGTGGGCAAAAATCACACACTACCTCGCATCTTTCCCCAGGAAGCACGGGCGTCTTCTGAAGACTTGCCCCACGAAAAAAAAGGTTAGCCAGGACCCTTAGCCTGATCCTTTAACCTGAACCTGCCCGGCATGGTAGAACCCGGCAGGGGCCGAAGCCCCTGCCGGTGTAGCCTCAGGAATCATCAGGACACGCATGCCCACCCACCACGACAAGGTCGACTCATCAGAAATGAGTAGGGAGATGCACAACGCTACCGTTTTAAGCGATACTAAAAACATGGCGCTAAATCGTAGCGGCGAGTTTAGGAGTAGGATTTTGTCAGGCGTAGGTTTGTGTGTATAGGGAGTTGTTGTTAGGGGCCTAAGGGTACAGCCTATGAATAGAAAAGACTTGAAAATTGAAATTTATAGCACGAACTATTTTTATAATGCATAAAGAACAGTTTCCAAAGCAATTCAACTTGAAAAACATGAGAAATGCATATAGGGGGGTGGTTTTCAGAAAGGGTCGTCCCATTTAATTGCAACTAGGCGCATCCAACAGCGCTTAAATAGCCCAAAAATATGATGTATAATAAGTTGAGGTTACCATTATAGGTAAGTGAGAACGAGTTTAGTGGACCTAGGACCTAAGTTGATTTCTAACCTAAGTTGATTTCTAACCTAAGTTAACCTAAGTTGATTTCTAACCTAAGTTAACCTAA
>JASANN010000295.1:0-20373 GCA_031762395.1 Calameuta pygmaea | reverse complement strand
TATCAGCCAAAAGTAAAATATCAGTTTTTAGATACAAATCGGAATATTCACCCAAGGTTTTAATATTAAACGTACGCCAAACATTAGACGCATGCACGTAATCACTCTCAGAAATTTCCTCGTTATTCAATTCCGAAAAAAAAATTCTTTCGATGGTAATTGCGTCTCTTCGAGTTTTTCCGAACAGTCAACATAGTCGTATGGAAAAACACCTTTCCTCGTTAACAGTTTAAATTTCTCCGAATTGTTACAATGTCCACGTGTAATTATTTTCTCAGAATCATTAAGATAGGAGGATAACTTTTCAATGCTACTTCCCATAAATCTGAATGAATCGATGAATCGAAAATTTATAATTGTATCTTTAACGTTCTTTGTAAATGATATATATTTTTCTTTGTTAACCGGTAAAAGATTTACGGAACCTTGAAGGAAGTAGCTAGAGCCTTAATAAGAAAGTGCGAATCGTAGCCAGACAGGTTGTGAAAAACTATGGGAATAGTATGTGAGTTTTTATAACTCAAATTGCAACCGGGATGCGCCGCACCGCGATACTTGCCTGTAAAATGACAATGATCGTGATGCTTGACATCTTGCAATGTGAATGGTTTCTCACAAATGTGACAGATCTTCGCGGAATAAAATTGTTGCTTCTGTTCGAGACTCAGTGCTTCCATGGGTACAATACGTTTATGATAAAATTCTAAAGATCGTGCTAATTCCTGCAGTTCATCCATGAACCACTCGATACAATTATTTCCACGATTAATTTTGAATTTGGATAAAGAGTCGTCAAAGGCGCACTTTAGGTAATATGCGATACTGTGCGGCACATGCTTTTGGTACAGTATCGTGTTTGACGCTTTGGATGCATTTACAACTGGTTTCAACATACATTCAAATTCAGCATAAATGACGAACGGTACACTTTCCAGATACTTGTAATTTTTGAACTTTAGCCATTTTTTCTCGTCATTTGACAAAATCAGTCTACACTTATTTATATTCGCACAATCGAGTTTATGTTTTTCGAAAGAGTTTTCAGTTTGAAAATGGCACAAGCATCTATCGCATAGTCTAATATGACCGTTATGTTTTGAAATTTGAGAACTTAGCAGTCGAGATAAATTTCGGATCCAAGCAAAATGGTAAATTACACTTTTTGAAAAAAATTCCATGTTCAAAACATCATCATCATCATCATAACTATACACGTCGATTTCACTTTCCACCATCAGAAGATGAATTGGAGATTTATTTGAGCTATGTCGGCTTAAATGAAGTGGTACTATCTCATTACCATCCTTATTCGCATCGCGTTCTACACCATAAACGTTAATCACTAAATCATTAATCGCTTCAAATTTTGGAATGTCCTTTTAGCCAATAGGAAAATTTATACCTTCGTACTTTAACACTGAGCTGAAATGTGGATACGAATTGATCCTGTATACATTTTGTTTAGCTGGATGAAGAGCTGCCGTAACGGACCAGAGAAAACAATACAGGTCGTTATTTATAATATTCACCACTGCCTTTTTGTTCCGCACGTTCTTAGGCAGCTCGGCGAATGTCGACAGACCACCATGTATCGGTATATATCTGTTGATATTTACAGCCAAGTTTATTATTTCCAACAACGACCAGCCCGATTCTCTTTCTTGGAAGTCTTCGATTTTAATTAATAATTTCTCCAGTACTTTTTGTGAAATATTATGTGAAATACAAAAAAAGTGAAATACATTAAACCACTCACTGATCTCCGTGGATAATAGAATAACTTCGTTTTTCGTATTAAAGAATTTTAGGTCCTCAATAAGCTCACCGCCTTTCATAGTCTCAAATTTACAGGACAAGACGACATTCACTTTCAAATTTCCATCTTTCCGGAGCGCATTTTTTACTCTAACATCGAACAGTTTTCTTGAATCTTCCAGAAAATGCTTCAAGTCCTTATGTCGCAAATTTGCTATCACTCCCGTTCTTATTCTCCCCTTGAAGGCTGATTCCAAGTCATCCCAGCGTACTCTGTCACTTCTTATCTCTCTCGCCGTTCCTTCACCTCTTTTGTGAAGGTGCTGTTTAAATTTTTTATTTAACGATTTAAGTATTCCAATGGTTGTCAAGATTTTGGTTCTCTCCCCGATCGTAAGCGCAACGTTCCTCAGAATTTTCTTCAGAAGCCGAATATTTTGAGTACCAAACTTTGTCCACTTTTTAATTTCCACAATCGATGATTCATTCTTCAACAATTTATACGCTTCTTCCATAATCTTAATCAATTTCTTACACTTTGCAGAATCCATTTTTTCCTCGTTAAAAGCGTTTACAATAAGGGACACTCGATGCGGTTTGAACATCAATGGTTGCTCTGTATCATGAATGGTCTTTTTATACCATTAGTTCCCCTCATCACCGAATAATAATAATAATAATAATAATATTAAAAGCAGTGCGAAAATTTGTGCATTAAAATCGACAACGGTTCTAATTGGCGAGCGAATAAATGTTCTATCCCTTGATTAATGTGCCTTATTCCAAGAACATTATTCAGCTCGGGCGGTTATATACACAAATCGTCGCTAGTTCCTAACCATCAAAGACATATGCCGGACACCTCATCTAGTCTTTGAGTAACCCTATATTTCCGACTCACCGAAAGCGTTGACCATGTCGCCCGGAGATAATGTTGATGACATGTAAGACGGACTTGGCGCATTATTCACTAAGCCCAAACATTGGCACCCTATAGGAAGTATGGTGGGATTACAGTTCACTTGACAGTTTACTACCGGTGGAGTGTGAAGTTCAAACAGTCAGTCGTTCGAAGTTCACCACAGTCAGTCGGTCAAAGTTCACCAGGGGTATACAATTTTTACGTGAGTTTAGTTTATCCTGGATATCGCATATACATGCAGAAGTGAAGTGTGAATTTAAAATATTAACGTGAGAATAAATAAAAATTGATTCCCAACTAATTATAGAATGGAGTACACACGAGCGGGATTGATGCAAATTAAAATATTCGTTCCAATCGAATGGGTTCAGAGAGCTACCGATGCGGCTGTCAGGGAGGTTGCGAGCATGGGGATACTAATGTACAGACCGGACAGTAGCCGTAATACTGCTTTAGCCGATTTAGCTGGTGTTCCAACTAAGCTTGTGGTGAGGAACAATAACGAATATTGGTTCATGCGATTGAATGATGTGAATGGTATGTATGAGAAAACATTTTTTCCCATCTCATTTCAAAAGTATTAGAAAAATCAATCAATCAATCTTTATATTCTATATTTTAGTGTAACTGGGAAACGAATCCATCGCTATGATGATCATCATCCTCTCAATGATGAAAATATATATATACATATTATAACACTGTCATGTAATAATAATAAATCTATAAAAAATTAGTATTCTTCAAGTAATATTTTATATTTATACTAAATTAAGCAAAAACATGAACGTTCTGTTGCACCACCACCACTACCTCCTATAGTAAATCTTTTCTATATAAATAACGTTACAGTTATTTTATACTCTCATTCCAAGAGTGATAATCAAAGATAAAGGAACGTGCGAGGTAACCTCCAAAAATGGGACAATCACAAGGAGCAGTACGCGATAGGGCTATAAGAGAAAGAGAGAAATTTCGAAGAGATCGGTATTATCAGTGGCTGCGTAGCTCCGATCTCCCTGATTCTGAAAGGCATCGTCGCATCATGTTCGCAAATAATAATTCATTCGAAAACGCAGCGAAACATGGAAATCCTACTAGATCGAGTCAGGAGGACAACACTGCGAGAGGTTCTTCGGGAAACTCATCCTCCGGTGAACGTCAGCCTGAGAATTCAGGAGAAGGAGGAGAAAATCAAACGAGCAGATAAAAATCATTGTTATTGTGAATGAAGGTGATGATGATGAGTGAAAATATATACCGTTTCAAATGAATTTCCCCATTCTTTGTGTGATTCCTAGATTCCACCCATGTATATAATTCCCGAAATCTGATGTAAAATTTCTGAAATGTGCCGTAAAACCCCTGATGCCTGACGTAACATTCCTGAAATCTGTCGTAAAACTCCTGACACCTGACGTAAAACTAGGGGGCCCCCCTTCCGATGACGTCGAGCCAAAGGGGGTCGGCGACGACGGCGTCGGCTCGTGCGCGCGCACCCTCTTTCTCTCTCTCTCGCTCTCCCTCTATCTCTATATCGGCACGGCAGCGTGGCCTCTTCACAAAATTAAAGCTAAGAACATGTGACCGTGACCGATTCACATAAGCGCACAATGACAGTTCGCATAGCTGACAGCTAGGTTATTGAAATTATGTAAATGGTTAGGTTATTGACATAATAAATTAATAAATATTGCCATGACAAAATGTAATACCAGTTAAGATTTATTATTGCAACAGATTGCAATTAAAACAATTTAATCATTTAAATATTCAAAATTTTCAAGCACAAATACTACAATACACTTTCCAACTAATTATCACGATTGCAATTCTGCAATACAGTCCTGCAATTCCAGCTGAATCATAGTAATAGTAGAATCAATCTTGCGCGTCCAAAATAGAAAACTTCTAAGTACTTCAAAAACATCTTAGTCAGTCGCAGGAGGATGTGAAGCAGGATCGCACTCCGGACTGTATCAGGGTACCTTAAAGAAATTCACAGGAGGGTTAGGATGCGTTTCTACTGACTCACTCTGTATAAGATATATGCCGAAGTATTTCAGGCTAATGCGTTCTCGTTCATAGAAGTCACCTTGGATGGGATGATGCTGGTAGTTGTTGAGTTTCTACGTCCCTGCATCGTTATTCTTTACTCGAGTTATAGTGAAAATTTCAATTGTCTAGGTGGGCGTGTAGTCTTTCTCGGAAATATGTTTAATTTTGCTGATTCGTACTTTGTATCCGACTTTAAACTTTGATCGTTTAAGTGAGTATGTGACTTTGAATTCCTTGTACACCCATTGTAATAATTCCTTCTGGTTTCGAGCAGTCACATCTGCCGGCTTCATACTGAGACCGATATCCTTTTCTTGTCACATTAGACAAATCCTGAAGTAGATATTCACCTGTCGCGGCCTGGATTCATGGCTGCCAGGACTCTAAAGCAATAAGTTGTACTATATGTTGGATTCTAGTTAGATTTAAGAACTAACAAACTTTTCTTCAATTAATAATATTTGACTAACTTGGCCATGTGACAATTGCAAGGTGGGTGATTGGATGACCCAAAGAAAAGAAATTGCAAGCCAAGAAACAGTATTCGAAAAGAATATCACTTTATTTATTGGACTTACTTGAACGATACTGAAAGACGTCAAATACAATTTCCCAAAAATGACAATATCGGCTTTCAGTCTATTCCAATTCCAGTTATTCTGGTGGCTTTAGACAAATTACGAAATAAGCGGACTCTTTGAGAGTTGACTTCCTTACAGTCTCACTGAAGAAATAGAAGTGTCTAACGCGTTAGGCAATGCCTACTTTACCGGCTCACTGCTCGCGTGACCACATAGTTAGTAGAACCAGCACTAGGCCCGGCGAAATGAATACTTTAGCGCGTGCGTATTCAGGCCTCCCAGTGTCTTTGTTGAACTACTAGGTCAACCATATGTTGTCTCGTTTTCGCTCTCACGCGTTATACTACATGAATAGGCGACAAACCCACTAGTTGGACAATTATTGACGTATAATAATTTTAATTGCAGGTAATACTACTAATCTGTGCTGCCGTACATAATACATGTAACATAAATTCTATTTCGACAATATTATACCCTGATCGTAAATTTGTTCCTCGAAGCACTCCAAGAGTTTAGGCGAGCGGTGACGTTGAGGGGAAGGATAATTTTATTTTAACGTTACAATATCAATGGTACGATGCTTACTGTTATTGTAAGAGGATACCAATTCCGATAAGATATTCAGCCACTGGTGATTGCCATGTAGGCTAAATTCCATTGACATTTTACTTTTCAGAGTCCGATTAAAGCGCTCGAAGATTGATGCCTTTAAGTTACTGAATGTCGAGTACAGGGTAATGCCGTATTTTTCCATAAGATCCTTAAATTCGGAATTGTAAAACTCTCGACCTTAGTCAACACGCAATTTCTTTGGAACAGGATCTCTTCGTCGGCACGGCCCAAGCAAACTTTGAAAATATATCGTATAACTAAAATGTTACTACAGTCTCCTCCACGCTACCTGGCTCGAGGGTACCACTTGTCTCAAGCGTCACCTATTGTGTACAATGTTAATTACCGTGTTATTTTAGCGTTTTAAGATGACTGTATTTAGTGTAAAAATCCTTCCCGCTATCCTTCTCTTCCCGTCTCCATTCCCCTAGGGCACTGGCTTGGAGCCATCGAGGACCATTGCTGAGAAACAGCACCCGTCACCAGGGAAGGATCGAGAGAGTGGCTACGTTGTCTAGGCAGCGGATATTGCGTCCGACCTATTTTTAGTATTTTGCGGACTTTTTTAGATACCCGCCGTATGCTCCTCTCCATCGTTTACCAATTTTGAGAATTGTAACCACCGAGATAATTACTAAGTAGCAGTTATATTCGAGAACTTTCCTCCCTAAGATACCTTCATCCTCTTTCTCGTGCTAGTCGTGCCATCGTGCAAAGTAAATATTCGAATATCTTCTGAGGTTACTCTGCGGTGCTACACTGATATCGTAGCCGACGGTCAAGTAATCGTTTTTCGAGAAGTATCTAATGCCGGTAAGCCTTCCTTACCTCTCCAGTCACCTGGTCCACCCGCCCGTCCCTCCTCCTCCGACCGCCCTTTCCACCGACTTCTTGCTGTACTGCGTGCTCCCAAACGAGCGCCCTAGTGTTATTGTTTTGAATTTGTCAATTTAGCCTAGTTTACTGTTCAGCATTTCTACCTTATTATATTTGGAGTTGTTATATTTCATATTATCTTTTGGTTTATGTTCTTCTCTATTTTCTTGGGTATTAGCCTTTATTTGCTTAATTATGCTATCTTGCATTGTATCCTGTGTTCGCTTTCTTTTCGCATTCCCTCCTCTCTGATTGTGATAGCTGATTTTGTGTTGACCTTAGGAAAATATAATCCCAGGTGCGTCACAATCGATAACGGTGAGAAGGTACTTGTAACCGTGGTTCTTTTTCGCGTACGCTAACATGTCAACGAGATCCTCTTGTCAAGTCTCGTTCAGCTCACGTATGTCCACGTGTCGGCGCCGTTAATTTCTCCTGGCAGGTCTATGCAGTTCTTTCATCACCGCTAACCTTTTTCCATCTATTCTCCAGTACTTTCGGTTCAGCGTCCAGCGGGAAAATGATATCGGAACTGCGAACTCTCCAGTCCTGTCCTATCTATATATCTGCTTTTACACGCTTCAACGCACTACAGTTTTCATCAAGGTCACATCATCTTTTTGCTCTTCGGAATTGGCAACCTTGCACAGCCCCTTGTTATCAATACTATAGTGTCCAGCAGCACTAAACTTGAATTCTGCATCAGAAAGATCGGTGCTACTCGTAATCACGGCCCTGCTACTCAGTTGACATCCAAACACGTCGACGCCCCTATCTGAAGTGACGATCACAATCGTTTTATCGAATTAATAAATATACCCGCCTTACGCAAGTCTTCTATAATCGATACAATTTCTTTAAAGTGTCTGTTCTTAGCAGTGATCATGTGTCGCGGTACGATACCTTTAACCGTTACAGAGGACTATTCAATCAGTTTTGCAATAGTGTTTTTAAATTTGAAATTCTTGTTCTTACGAATGGTATCATCAGGTTTATAATATTTTTTATGTGCATTCGTTGTTATAAGAATGTTTTTGTAATTGTCCAAATTACCATGGGTTACATTAATCTCGTCAGGGACCTTTCTGAACAGGAGTTCGATTAAACCCGTAGTTTTTAAGTAACTCATATCGCAAAATTGATAAGCGAGTCGCGAATCATCAATTTGTTTTTGGAGAGTTCACGCACACCATAGGCGGTATTTAAATGCTTTCCTTGATTCGATAGCAGCATATCGAAATACTGTTGAATAGGGTCGTTCTAATTAACAAGTAATTCTACAGGCAAATCTGCGTCGTCGTTATCTCGTTCTTCTTCGTCAACCTGTTGGCCGTCTAGTTTTTCTCTTTTTTCTTCTTTTTCTTCCTCATCATCAACTCCTTCGAAAGAATCATTTTTTAGCGACTTGAAGGATTTATCAAGCGTTTGCGTCTTGCTTTATTTCATTTTTGATTTCATTTTCAATATCGTCTTTGATGAGATTACGCTCTAGCTGAGACGCATTAGTTTGTACAGTGGAGTCACTACCGGGTTGAAGGCCTCACGCATCGTCTGTTTGATGTTCTCTCTACCTAAGTTTATCATTTTATGCTTTTTGCGAATCACATCGCTGGCTTGAACGACTCGTCATAAGATGTCTTTTTGCTCTCGAATTTTTCTGCGTTAATGTTGCTGGATCCGAAACCCGACTACGTTTATTTTTTCAATGATCATTCACTTATGCTGATGAAGCAATCGAATCCTCTTCTGTATCTACCGCCGTCGAGCTCGCTATCTTTATCGATTACAAAGAATCAATATTTATCGTTATTCCAGCCTACCAAATACAGATCTTAGAATCTTGCGTAAGTCAATTAGTGTTTAAATGGTCGTCGTACACGTGCATCAGATTCATTTCTTCTTCCTCCAGCGGAATAGCATTGACGCATATCATATGTTTGGGAATGCAAGCATACGTCTTACAAAGATAAAAACAGCGTACGTTCCTGTGCCGTCCCATAATGAAGAAGGCTCTGTTGTCATTTTGGTTGTCGCAGACTATATCGCCGTAAATAATTATCAAGTTTCGACGTGCCTCGTTTGATGGCAGTACTTGCTCGTGTTCCGTAAAGGGAAAGTACTCGACGCCATCCATGTATTCGAGTAAACGCTCTAGAAACTTGTACTTTAGTCGATCCAGTGGTTTTGCATATACGCAGAAGTTTTCGAATTTTAACCAGTTAGGATGAGTCATGAGAGCGAGCAATGCAAGCGTTCGTCTTGCCGTAGTTAGGTGGCCCGCAAAACACTGTCCGTGTACTATTTGGGAGTACTTCATCGTATCGTTCCTTCTTCTTCTGCTGAACACGTGAAAAATCGTCAAAGTTCATTACAGGTAACCTGACGGACTGTGTTTTGAACCTCATCGCGATTATGACTACCGCGAAAATTTAAATAATGGGATTGTCAAGATCGTTGTTTAGTTTGAACTGTTTTTTGCCACAGAGAGTAGACATGACCATGCAAGCTATGCGTAAACGCATTGGGCAAAACAATCTCAACGTGGCAGAGAATTTGTCAACAGCATCATCAACAGTCTATCCGTCGGGTTACATAAATCTGGTTATCAGTACTGTGGGCCTGTTACGAAATTAGCGAGGAAACTCGCATGAGGTGATCGGGGTAACAAGTCCCTCGATGCAGCCTGCAAGGAGCACAGTATTTTCTACTCAAAGCGTCGAGAAAACCATGAACACAGAAGGGCGGCGGACAGGGTACTGGCTGAAAAAGCTTAGAAGTGCGTTTCCGCTAAAGACGCGAGGTTCGGTGAGAAACCAGCTACCTAATCCGTATCAAACGTAATGAGCGCCAAGCCAAAATTGGAAATGGGAGTCAAGAAGAAGAAGCCGAAGTCTAGAACACTGAGGAAAGTCATCGAGGAAGCCAAACGACGTTTCCTAGCAATGATGCAAGGGTGCACAAGCTGCCGTCAAACGAGCAAGTGGAAAGCGCAACGTGCGAACACTGCGCGTTTTACCTTTAACATCCAAAGTCGGAGACTATTTGCCATTTCTCGTCCCTGTGTTTGCGGATCTTAGTGTCGCTGGAGCTTTGGCCGGCGGTGCCGCAGGTATAGCTAAAGCTGTGGACGACGGGAACACAACCAAAGAACAATTGAAGAAAAGTCAGCGGTACAAAAAGACGATGAGAACCATCACGTTAGGCATAGGACTGTATTTGAAATCCTACAGGCAAAGACTAGGTCTTCATCTAACGTTGAATAACTTGAAATGAAACTACCACCCCGAACGCTGACCGAAGCGGATCTGCTCAGATACGCCAACATTATGAGTATTCCATATTTTTGTAGTCTTAATGCGGAGCGGTATGCCGAAGGAAGGACCGTACAAGTACGAGTTGACAATCGTCAATGTTGATAACGAAGATGGTCCAGGAACACAGTGGGTCGCGTACAAGAAGTTAAAATATCATTTATTTCGACAGTTTTGGCAATCTTCGACGACCACTAGATCTTATCGGATATCTCGGTGTTGGTAGTGTAAACTACAATTACGAACAATATCAGGAGTACGATACTTTCGCATGTGGACGCTTGTGTCTAAAATTCCTGTGTAGACTGTTAAATCATAAGAGTAAGTATCGTCTATATGTATAAAATTGCTACGTAATTTCATAAGATCAGTTAAGTGTTTGGAATCGTGGAGAATTCATTTACGTTAACTTTATGAGGCACTTTTTCCACACTCGAAGCCTAAAACTTTCCTCCTATCCATCTTTGTCCGTGTAAGAATTACGCTGCGGGACTCATTGAATTACTGACCTTCAATTGGATTCCTAACGTCGCCGCTGGCCACAAAAAGCTGTACGTAGGGGATGAAGTCATCATTATACCTTCTGCTAGCCACGAGATCGAGGATATTGAGAACTATGTGCAGATCGCGGTAAAGAATAAGAATTATTCACATTAAGTCTAATAATAATACGTTGTACAGCGAAATTAAGTTTAACCTAGATGTCAACTTTCTACCCGATGATTCATTAGCCTGTTTGTTGGACTTCACTCAATGCATTCTGAATGCTAATAAATTGCACACGTCCGACGTACCGGTAGCCAATCTTAAGTTGAACGCTTGGCAAGTCGAATGTAGAGTTACTATGGGCGCTTGCATAAACGAACGTAAAGTGAATACCATAGACGAATTTTTTCGAATTTTGCCACTCAGATACAAGATCATAGAGGTGTCGTTACACGTTATTTATCTATCGATTGCAACCAAGACAATAGATCACCTGCAGCTTCGAATAGTCCATCAGGGCGGAGACTCGGTGAATTTTCAAGAAGAAGTCATAACGATAAGACTGCACGTTAAATATACGCAATAATGAGAATCGTTTATAACAGAAAGATTAGCAGTGATTATAATATTGATTACCAATACTCATAATAAATACCGATATATCAAATGTAAGTCAGTCGTCGAAAGCTTCTCAAAGCACTAACACGTCAAAACGTGTTATTTATAAAAAAAAACTATGCGACTCAAGGTCACACGAATTAAAAGAGGGAAGTAAAACGTTCCATCTGCTGCATTCTTTTCGTCTGCTGCGTACCATGAAGGAAAAAACGTTGAACACCTATTGTCTTCGATTAGTCTATAGCGCACTGTAAAACGCACGCGCATCAGCCTTATGTCTCGTCAACGTTCAACAATAGTGATGAGATTCGAATCTCTGTTCAATATCAAGTTCTTCGCATGTATAGTCACGCACGCTGGTAAAGGAAGATAGCTTTCCAGCGACTGCAAGCATGATTCTGGTCAACAGTTGTCATCACTTCGAGGATATCCGCTACGAAATAATAAATGCTATAGAGATCGATCGGACAAGAACGTCGGTCTCACGGGTCTCATGAAGGGATACATTTCCCTGACTCTCGGTCAGCTGGTTACTTTGATGTATCCATATCGCTGAGTGTGGTATTAGTTTTTGCCGAAGATTATCGCAAGTTCTTCGTTAACGCTAACCACGAATTGATCCTGACGAGAGCAAAGAGCGACGCCAATGCAATCGTGCAAAATGCTCCCGAAGAATATAAAGTTGTAATTCACCAATTGCAATTGTTGATACCGTACGTTAAGGTCTTGGATCGTCGCAAAATAGAACCGCTGAGATTCATCGAGAAGGATGCACTCATCCCAATAAATGTCCGTACTTGGGAATTCTATGAATGCCCTCTACTCTTCGCCTCCTTGAAATACGTGTGGACCGTCAAAACGTTCAATAAATTGGAAAAATCTCGATACGTCATATTGGGATTCCAAACTGAAAGAAAGAACAAGAAAAATAAAAATACATTTTGACTTCGGTAACGTCAGAGATGTGAAACTTTTCCTGAACTCATGATTCTCAACTTTCTACCCTATGGAAATCTGAACCCCGATATTAATAGCAATCAGTTCGTCCTGCTGTACGAGATATACGCAAACTTTCAAGCTATGTACTACATTAAGGATACTGAACAGTTATTGAAAAAAAGTGATTTCCTCACGTATATTCCACTAATCGTCACCGACCGCTCGAAACAAAACGAATCCCTCAACTTCGGACCAGTCGATGTCCGTCTAGAATTCGGGGCGGAAGACAACTTCTGTTCCGAAACATCAGCCTTTTGTCTGATTCTGCACGATCGTATTGTAGAATACAACCAGATCAGTGGTAGGATGAAAAAAGTGGTATAAAGAGGCTTAGATCCTTGTGTTTGAAACGCAATTTTTACGGAATATCCTGGAATTTGGGGGACATACCTTATAATCACGTTAAGAAAATTCTTCGAGTGATTCTGCTAATCTTATATTCCTTTTCAGCCTCAAGTTCTGCAACTTTTTCGTTGGAAGAAATGCGTCCAATCGATCCACTCTGTTAATATTCGAGAAGTTCATTTTTCTTAATAGATTTTCCATCTTTTTTTGACAAGATTATAAACGTATGTCTTAGCTCGAATCAAACATTTCACTTCCACTGAGTCGAACGGGATCCCTAATGTCTCAAAATATATTTTCGAGGAACAGAAAATATTCCATTTTTAAGTGATTCTTCAATAGGTAAATCTTTTGGTAGTTTCGGAAATTCTATGGGAATCAATTTTTACGGTAAGTATTGAATAGAATTGTCTTGTTCGTTAATCTGATATCTTGTCGCGTCTAGATCTTTTTGGCTTATTGGTTTTGGTTGTTTTTGAATGTACACTTAATTTAATTGTCTGAATAATTTGCATGATTGAACTTTCCTACAACTTCGTTTAGGCATAACTTTGTACTTACTCAGGGCTTGTATTCCTGATATATTTGAAATTCATTTGGTATATGATTGAATCTCAATTGGATCGTTTGGGATGAGTCTGTTCGACTTTTGATGATGTGTGAGATGTTTATCCAAGTTTCGATTTTATATTAATGATTTGGTAGGATGAAGTAGAATCTGTATATTCGGCTTCAGTTCTACCTTTTTGAAATAGTAAGGATCGATAGAGGCCCTATACAACGTCTTCATTTCTATCTCGAAAGGTTTCGAGTAAATTGTGAATACTCTGATTTTATTATCTTGGATAAGTTTTTAGAGGTTCTTGGTACATTTAATATGTCAATTTTGACTTCACTCACGATTCTAATTGGAACTTTAATTTTAACTTTAATTGTATTATTCAACACGCTCTAATACTCTGATGCTGTTTTCTTAATCTCTTTGTCCACATTTTTCAAATGTGTCTTTCATCTCCCTTGTTGTAGTACTAAAACTGCTTCTAATTGGTCAATATGACTCCCTTTCTTAATAATTACTAACATATCGATTGACAACTAACCTTTTTCCAATAATCAATATACCAAGTCGTACTCTGTAATTTGGATCTCCCTCAATCCTATCCGAGAAGATTCAGACTTATCCTTTTATTTGTATTTTTGTTTTTCGATATTAACAAAATATGATATTGTTTAATATCATTGATGTGTCATATAATGATGTGACATTTCTGGACTATATGATATTAAATGATTATAAGAGTAAGATTTGATTATTTGACTACGAATAATTATAAGGCGTGGGGTGTAACACTAGAATTGTTCTGAATCGGTTAGAGCGATAAGAACTAGCAGGATTGCGCACTTATCTGCTTTGAATAATCCGATAATTCAATGTGCGAGAGTAACTGTACATAAAAAAATTTCTCACGCGCTTTCGGAAATGCACAAGAAGGTCGTTCATCTACTGTGAGTAATTTGATACCCAGAATAACAAGGATATCGTAACTCATCTTCAAGGTCAAAATAGTGTTCAGTTGACGACTGCCGTCTGCAGTCTGTACGGGGGCCCAGGGAAGGAGGGAGTCATCAAAACCTGCACGAACGTGCACGGAATGCTCGCAAATTTCTTGAAATCGGATAGCTGACGAAAAAATTGTCAAATTTCTTGGAATCCTCGTCATTTTGGAAGGCTGCATCCTCGCTGTGCAATTTTGCGAGATAACGTTTGCGGTCAAATCGGGTGCCGGCCAAAAGCTGCAATTCGAAACCTACACGGGTTCGGGGAAGGAGGGGAGTCGTCGGAGCTTCTAGAACCTTCTAGACGCTTCTCTGGGGCCGAGGGGTAAGGGGCTGCCTCAAAACATTGTGCGAGGGCCGCCAGCTCTGGGAGCGATCCTCCGCGATTTAACACGGACACGAACTCTCAAAGCTTGTTGAAACTTCTCGATCACGCGCAGTTCCTGAAATCGAGGGTAAAATTAATAAAATCGAACGCGAAATTCCTGGAAGCAGCGCTCCCCGTGACATCACTACTTCAAATCAGGGGGCCCACGACCTTGATTTAGTATAAATACGAACCTTCAAAGACTCTGGAAGTGTCGGTAAATATGAGAGCAGAAATCTCTATCCAGAACCGGCCAACTTATACTACTGTCCTCAAATCTAAAAATCATTAAAAATCATAACCTGTAATGTCATTGTGGACACAGTCACGGAGTATTCAGTATTGCAGGCAATATATGTTAGAACGCTAGCTGATTGATATTACAAAAGATATAATAAATTATACAGAGAAATTGGAAATAACTTCTACATAAAGGATGTAATTATATTAATAGAACTGAAGAACGTTCCGTATGGTTTTGTTTTATAGTATTAATGCTGTGCTCTCAACCAACGGCTTAATACGCACATGAATATAGAACATAAATCTTTTTTAAAAAGTCGCGACATGTTGCCGTACATCATATATGGTTCTGATTAGATTTTTGTGAATGTAATTACAGATAAAACAGCTGATACGGATACACTGAAAAGTCGATGGTTCCAGTCACAGGGTGTGTATAGTAAAAAAAATTGCCGTCATCTGTAACAATGATCATTATCAGAAAATAGTACAATGTATATGATAAATTACTTTCTTGATGTGGCTTAGGAAATTGTGGACTTCTGGTTGAGGACGCAAGATAGGTGGACAAACAGTGAAGTGAAATAAATAGAGAAGATAAAGCATCAAGAAAGAGAGAGTGGAAAGGGAGTGATGGCAGGGTGAATGGATTGAAACGAAGGGAGTACAGTCAGGTCAAAAGAAAATGGGGCGAGGAGAGGGAAACGAAGAGCTAAATAAGAGTATGTACGAGAGTGAGGATGAGAAGGAAGAATGTAACAAGCACGAAGATAAGACAGAGGAGGAGACAGGTGATATCATCTAGCGGAGAAAAAGAAAAAGAGAAGAAGGACGGCAAGGGCTAAGCAAAAAAATAAAGCAACGATAGAAAGGAAAGTCAGAAATGAAAGAGATAAATGGAAAGGGAGAAAACGATAAAAAGGGAACAAAAGAAAAGGAGAAAAGTCTTAGGAGAGGAAGGCCAATGAATCTGCAACAACGGGAGAAGCAGAGATGCAACAGCATAGGATGCATTGAGGAGTGTGGTCGAAAAGGAAAAAGTTAGAGGAAGGAGAAGTAAACCTGCGGGCGTCTTCAAAATGTAGGAAATTCATAAGAACGCTAGAAAAAGACAAGGAAGAAGTGAAAGGGATAGATGAAGAAGGAATTGAATAACTGGAAGGTATTCTGGAGCAGATAAGGGAGGAAATGAGAAGTCTAAGAGAGGAAGGGCAGAGGAAAACGTAGAAGATTAGACCGGAAGTGAGGAAACTGAAGGAAAAGTATGATCCCCCACAAAAACACTTTCGTGTGAAAATACTCACCAAGTACAATATTACCGTCAATTCTCTCCTTAAAGAAAAGCACTATTGATAATATGTATTATAGTTTGTAACGTGGCGTTACAGAGCTGGAGGGGATACCACCTAGGAATGACCGAAAAATAAATAAATAGAAATTAGCAGGCCGGACAATGGGTTCGATAGCACAGTGGTAAATGCCCGACTTGGCAGTCCGAAGGTATCAGGTTCGATTCCCGATCAGTGGATAAATTAATTGTAGCGGGGCGAGCTGGGCACCCCGTTGTAAGTTTTACATACAATAGCTACTGAAATCATATCACAATGCCAAGAGCATAAACCACTAGATAGTTTCTTATTATATGATCCCGCATTAACTCATTATTTTTATTATATTTGCAGAAATTTTCTAATGTCTTCACTACAATTTTATATTATTATTGGTGCTTATATTTAAGTGAGATTCAAATGTCTGTGCCTTACTTAAAATAAAGTCCGAAGCATGATAAGCATGCTCGTATCTCTCCTATATGTAACGTAAATATAATGACATATAATGACACTTACAATATTAAAAATGAATCATGAAACATAACCACGGTAAAAATCTAATAACGAACATACCATTATATTTAAAATACTATATGTTTGCCGAAAGTCAGTATTGTGAATTTTTGGCAGGGATCCGTCAAGCAGTGCTCTTTCAGTCCAATAGCACACTTTTCAAGTATTTTTATAAAAGATGTGTGGCAGCGTGGTAAACTCTTTCTTTCAATGCCTGTGTAAGGATTATATTTCGGATTCGCTCCTTCATGTTCTCTGAAGTAGATAGTTTCATTCCGTAAAAATTTTCTTTGAGGTGACCTCATAACAAAAAAATAAAGATTTGTAAGATCAGGCGACCTAGCAAGTCAATGTACTAGTCCGCCTTTACCAATTCACCGATTGTAATAATCACATTTAATATTTCTCTAGACGTCTGAAGCAGTTAACATGTGCCTTACACGATTGTACCCCCTATTCACGCAGTCATGTTCCGCGGAAATCGTTCATTCCGATTGGTGCATCTCGAATGATTTCCATTTAAAAACTGTTATGAATATCGATAAACGTTTTGCGGAAAGGTGATCAGGGGATCTCAAACCATCGCCCACTTTCTGATATAAAAGTAGTTCTTGGACACCTTGTATAATTCTTCTTTAGAAAAAAAGTTCTGCTGAATAACTTATATTTCAATATAAATGGATGTATTTCCGAAAGATGTTCACCAAGTAGAACGTAGTTCATTTAAACACCTAACGTTGAGGCCAAAGTGATCTCAGATTCTAAGTTTCAAGAGCGATTCATGGTTTTTTCCTACTATTTTTCGATCAGAATAAAATGATCAGGCAGCATAATAACAGTGAAAACTAAAGGGCCAATTTTTATGAAACATTGTTGAGATATTTACACGCCACAATATTACAAAAATATTCTGTTGGATGCACTCGCTTGATTCGCTCGTTAAACTAAATATAAGGAACTACGGAGAGAAATATCGAGACACCCCGGAATTTCACCACACCTGGACACCCTAGAACTCCTCATCCGATACCTAGCTATAAATTTCAGCGGGAAGCTTTGCATGGGGGTGAAGGAATTACTGAGTCAGGATTGGACAAGGATGATTTCTTCAGAGATGAGTAAGGAGCCTAGCGGGATTTTCGAGGAGAAGTCATAAAATCAGGAATGTCCGCATTCGGTATACATGTGTCATTTGAGTGAAATCGCTCACGGTCAGGGCTATTGACTAAGTATAATTTTCTATACATGTATCTTCTTGAAAAGTTCATCTGACTTTTCCTAAACGTGATACCCATATGAGAGATAGCCTCCTGCATGGTCGCTATGTGATAGAAAACAGACCTCATTGATTGGCCTATTGATATTTGATTATCAACAGCGGATGTGGAATTTGATTTTTCACGCGTCAGTAATATATGTTAACAGGTATAAGGCGAGTTGGTTGAGGAAAACTTTAGAAAGGGGATGATAGAGAGGATAGCAAGATTACAGGAAAAGATGAACTAATAAGAGAAAAAAGAGTTAAAGATAAGGGAAATAGAGGAAACGAGAGCCCTGCAGAAGAATAATAGAGGAGTAAGAGAGACAGGGTAAAGGATATGAAGACTGGAGGAGAAATGGAAAACGCAAGGAGAGGAGAGGCTGCATCAAGAAAGGATAAGAAGTATAAAAAGAGAAAGAAACGTCGAAATGAGAAAAAGAAATTAGAGAAGGAACAACGTGATCGTTAAAAGAATAGAGAGGAAGGGAAAAGAAGGAAAGAAGCAAACCAGGAGTACACTGGAAGAAGTAATAGAAAGAACGAAGGGGAGAGTGGACATACAAGAAATAAGGAGAGGAAGGAGTAGTATGTTTCTGACAAGACTTACAAGGTGAGAGGGAGGTAAAAGGAAGGAGGGAGCTTCAAAAATAACTTACCATTCCTTGATGTCAAGCTGAATATCTTTCGTGAATTTCGTTTGCAAAAATTAAATGTTTCTATATAAACATGATAGAATACGTTTAAAGGCAGTTTCCCGTGAATTAAAAATTGAAAAATAGCATTTTTATAGTAATTGGCATTGTGAATTTCAAAATTTGAAATTGAAAACCGCTTTCAGAGACCTTCAAAACCTTTGGAATCAAATAATTCACAAGACTTTGCGAGTGTACGAGGAATTGACCCAGATGGGAGTTAGGAAATGAAGGGCTGATTTTTCTAAGACATGCACCCGAAGGTTATAGAAATAATCAAATTTTTCAAGTGACATGTAAAAAGAGCTTTGTAATAATTAGAAAGATAAATTCATCAAGCAATATTGCCATTATAATCAGAAATTGGTTGCACCTCCATAGAGGGGTGGTTCACTCTGTAAACGAGGTCTTTTTCAAATGTAATTGGTTTCATTTAAATATCTTAACTGAAAAAATGCGAAACTGGGGAAATCGCATTGGGAGTGTCTGAGTTTAGGGGTTCATTTCACCCCTAAAAACCATTTTTTTCCGCCGATACAAAAAATGCGTGCCGCTTATTAGTTCTTCATGATCTATAATATATTGAGACGTTTCGTGATCCTGAGATATTAGGAATTCCGAGACTTTTATGTAGGGTTTGTGCACTGGGCAGGCGTCTTTAAAAGTAATTAGACACTTGGTTGAAAATAAAATAAACTTGCTATATTGTCCTATAAGTTACACGCTACATGAGTCTTAGAGTTCTCTTAGATTCTCTTCTTTCTCTCTCACATCCACTCTTATCATTCTGTCTCGCACACTCGCACTCTTATAATCGCTGTTTCGCTGTAGTGTAGTGGTACCGTAGGCGACAAGAAGTGTTTTTGTTTATCCTTCGCTCTGCTTATCTTTCGGAGAGGGGAGGAGGTAGCCAGGACTACAGTACAGCAGATTGCACAATGCGTCCGAAGACTGTAGGCCAACTGAGGGTGAGGATGATAATGATTTAGAACCCACAGTTGATCACGATGAACCCCGTTTGCTGAATCTCTTATTTTCTTTAGGAGAGGTTTAGACTCAGACAGCTACTAAACACAGTGATATTGGGAGCTGAATGTTTCTGGTTAGGTGAGCCTGCAATCCTGACAGCTCTATTACAATAACTTCGCTGCAGAACTAAGCAGAGGTATTTGGGATGTCCTTCCTGACACTAGGGGGTATCACAATGATTCCTTAGGCCTGGTAAGAACGGTAAGGAGCTCAGACAGCTACTAATCACAATGATGTTGGGAGCTGAGCTTTTGTAGGAATTATGTTCGGTTGTTGGTCGATTTCTGACAGCTCCAGCCAATCCCTTAGATGCAGAAGATCTACAAGGATGGCAAGTTTCCTGATACAGAGTGGAGACACAATGCTTTCCAAGATCAAGGCTTGCCCAGGATGAGTTCCCACAGTTTGCAGTACAATAGTGTTCACTGGTTTGCTCTGGAAGAGAGGATAGGTTTCCTAATTATCTCTAAATAATCTCTTTTCTTTTTACTTTTACTGCTTCTTGTCGTCTTTTGGTATTCACTGTTCTTTCTATCGTACAAATTGCTCGAGTCAGTCCCTATCGAGGAAGCCGCTGTTTATATGCTCGAGAGGAATACGTTAATTTTAGTGGGGATAACGATATTTATACATCTAATGCATTAACGTTGCTTTTTGGATTCAATATTTTGATTTCATATTTAATTTGACTATTTGATTTCGCTAATGGCATTAATATGCCATTACCGGCTTACTGTTATTTCTATTGTATTCGGCGCGTGCCGGCTGATAGCGCTCGGGCACCTGTTTGTTTTGATTCCAGTCGACCGACTGG
>JASANN010000293.1:11281-21540 GCA_031762395.1 Calameuta pygmaea | reverse complement strand
TTCTCACGCGTAGTATTACTATATATACTCGACCAATCAAAAACGTGGAACTGCTTCGAGGGCCCTCCGCTAAGGTGACGCGCCGAAACCAGAGTAAAATTGAGACCACCAAAAACAGGCCTATTGGCAATCTCCCTACTCATCTCTGCTTTTGGAGCTAACTTCACATTCCAAATTTTATTTTCCATTCTCCAAAAACATGAGCAACCAAAAAACTTTCTAATTGTTCCAACAAAAAACCAACAATTTTTTATACCAAAAAGTAAATGTTACAGTGCTAATTTCACGTAGGTAAAAATCGGCATATTTAAATAATTTCCGTACTCATCTCTGTTTGGACTGTTATTGGTGGAAGCTTAAATTTCGTATACCAAAATACTCATATAAAACTGGAGAAACAATGTTCTGGGAAGGTTCCCGAAAAGTGAAAATAAATTAAATTCATTTAAATTTTATAGATTAATTGTTTCGGGTTTTCAAACATTTGTGTTAACAAATTTAGTAGTATAGTTTTGATAGATGATGGTACAATCATTATTTACATCTAAAATACTCGTTCCAATGATTATTAACAGTGGATTGATATCATCTGTATGAAAGTGGTATGTATTTAGGATAAATATACTATTTTACGTTTAGTTTCTGTATTAAGATATATAAAATATAATTTGAACGACTCAATATTGTACTTATATTTTTTCAATAATATGATGTCCACCAGTATAAGAATGCAACTTGAATCTTAAGTCATTTATGATTTGATGATTATGCTTAACCTATATTCAGAAAAAAGCTATTTTTTAAGTTAAGAGTACCACAGCATGAATGTAGTAAAATAATTACTTTTTTCTGAATGTAGGAGTTAACGTTAGAATGAAATGTAATTCCATGTTTTTTTTTTTTTTCATATTAACTAGATCTTCATTACGATCAGAAGCATAAATTACCTTTCAATATTAACTGTTTGAGTTCGAAGCAGCGTGATCATGCTGTTTATATTTCATGTTAAAAAAATCTCAGTATATTTGAATGTTATGGATTAAGACAAGTGTTATGTTTTTTCAATGACTCCTGGGATTCAAATGGTTAAAATTTAATGTTGTGAACATCATTTTTAATTTTTATACATTTTTTAGGGTAGTTATGATCATTAGTATAGTTACTTATTACAATCTATCCTTAAATTTGTTATAAACTAGTTTTATGGAAAGTTAAATATAGATCAATTTGAACATTTTCTGTAAAATGTTTTATGGTTTGTACTTGCACCTTACTTTTTAAATTATTTTTAAGAAATAACACTCCAACAACGAGTTGCCATAATTTTATTGAATGCTAACCATTGAATGGTTGTTATGTCGATTTCAATTAAAAGTTGTCTGAATCCTGTCAGTCCTGAGAAATGGTTCTTCATCGCTTATATACCCATATGTGCGTTCATAGAAAATAGTTCCTCATTGCCTGTGAACTTGTACTTTTTCAAGTCCATTCCTTTGGCATACACCTTTATAAGTCACACCGCAAATATAATTAATATATCCATTTACAAAAATTTCATACACTGAAACTTTAAGCTTATTCAGTTAAACGCGAGCTTTATCCTAAAAACTGGACAAGCCACAGATAAAGATTTTCTTTGCACAGTTCAGGGCTGAAAGGGTTAAAAGGAAAATTATGAATATGAGATAATGTATAAATAAGGTTTGTTTAGAGTTGTATCAACTGAAGTTTTTGAAAGATTGTAATTGTTCTTAAAAATGATACAGTTAAGATTTGTATTATTATATTATATAAATTATAATTGATTTAAATTAATTTCAATAATAGTCATTATAATTAATATATAATATATAATAATAATAATAATATATTTTACTTCATAAAAGTTTGGTATACTGCTCTTTCCATACAGAAAATTTTAACAGCTAAGGCTGTATATATGTAGGTGTGTATATAAGGGGATGTGTTTAAGATTGCTTTTTAGTCCCATTTTGTCTCACAATTACTATCTGTATCCCTTTTTAATTGTACAATTTTTTTTATGTTCTAAATTTGAGAGTCACTGTAGTTACACTGGTCCAACAAAAACAGTTTCTTGTAGAAAAATTTGCCAAGTACAGGATTGCTGTGCATAACCCCTACAAAAACGAAATCACATTATAATAGTACTCAATATGAAATCACCTAACGCGTTATTGATTATTAATTGAATATTAAATCATAATTAGATATAAGCAACAGTAATAACACAAAAGAGTAATGAAGATGTTATAGAAAATTTTGAAAATACAATTAATATAATGAACTATTCTTAGATCATATAATAAGCAAATTTGTAGTGACTTATGTACTTGGCATTATAATGTGATTTCAATATTTTATGTTAGGAGAATTCGCAGCAGCGTTATATTAGAGAAATTCTAGGCACACGAAATTGTATTGATGTGAAGTGAACGTGAATTCTTTGCAGTTATACATCTTTACATATTTGAAATGTGAATTCATTATGAGATCGGTCATCAGAAAACTATATTGCGTTGCCAGAAGTATTGAAAGGCATTTAAATTTAATATATAATCCCATTTTCTTTAGAAGTGCATAAATGTATATGTTAATTTTTAACCGAAATGTGGTATTCAATGCAAAGTGCATTTCAGTTGAAAAGGCTATGTAATTATTCCATAATTATATAAAGCGAAGCAACAATTAGGAAATATACAGAAATTTATTTGCAAAATGTACTGATAATATCATCTAATATTTCAGGTCAAAATGTTATCCAGCTATGTTATTTGAAATAGTGGACACGGCTAAATAATAAAAGACAAAGATAAAATAACCATCATGAAACTGTGCGTTATAGCGGATATGCAGTTGATGTAGTCTGTTCGTTCAGTATTTCACTATTTTTTTTCCAAATTGACGTATAAAATTTGTAATAATCAAATATGGCGCACAATTTCTGATGTGTACACACCTCAAAAAAAACAATGTCGTCCGTTCGGGCTGAAACTTAGGCTGATTGTAGTCCTTGGATGCTACTTAACCCTTCGTCTGCACACTTCCGCCACAACTTGTCGATTGCATACGGGGTCAATTTGGCCCCAGACGTTTTCCAAACAATTGTATCTCGGAAAATATGGATATTTTATTTTTTTTTTATACCGAAAGTTTTTGTAGTCAATGATACTTATTTTATAGTTCAAACTTTTTTCTCTTTTTTTTTTTAGAAAAAAATTTAAGTGCCCAAAACTTGGCCCGGAGTGGGAGATGCGTCGAAAAATACACATATTCATGAAAAAAATTAATTTTTTTTTCACATTATTAAAAAAAAATCCTTTTGGGCTTTTAGAGAGAAAGGTTTGAAAATAGGGGGAAAAAAAATTATATTTTCGACCGTTTTTTTCATAAAGTATATTTATTTGGCGGTTTGAATTTGGACATTTTCCTGAAGAGAAAAAATGAAAAAAAAATCGAATCTTTCACCAGATTAACTATTTGAAACGCATATTTTTTGCAGTCTTCTTATGGTTAAACTCTAAATACATATTTTTATTCTCTTCCACCGCAATTGTTGCATAAGTAAATTCGTTGGTCATCGCACATTGCTCTCCGGCATGACGGACACTTGTTCTTCGTTTTATGATCTTTATGTCGATCGCAAAGAGCGCATCTAACCCGCTTATCAAATTGTGGCCTTTCATCCATACATAGCTAAGCTTCATCATTTCGAAAGATTATTTTTATGCTTGTCACAATATTCGTCCTCAAATTGGCAGTGTCTTGCAACCGGCGTTGCAGGAAAGATCGTAAAAGATAATGGGCGATTATATTCTGGCATTCGTGGTTAGAAAGCTTTTCATTAATTTCATAAGCGTTAAATTTTGTACATGTGTGCTAAATTTAGGTATGAGGGACTGACTCCGAGATGCCAAAAAAGATTCGCATTGGCCATCACTTCGTTCCTCGTGCAACGATTTACCTGTGGCAAAGCTGATCAAAAGTATCCGTCCCACCTTTAGTGGATTTTTAGTGTTCAATTACTACTGATTTACCAGAATCGCCATTTTTATTAGAACGGATGTGGGACGAAGCCACGCGTACCACCTTACTTTTTACGGCGTCCATAATGCAAGAGTGATGTCTTCATAATAGTAATATTTCTCCGTTCCCTCGTCTCCAGCTATTTTCATTTCGAGTTGGATTTCTCGCTTGTTGCTTCGAATTATGCCAGTAATCGTGATTTTGAATGGCTCTTTTATCATTTTTTTTTATCAACGGAATGGATGTGAACCAGTTGTCATACGTAACGCTCCTGTTAATGCCATGAATCGGCTCCGCTACTTTTTGAAAAATGTGCATAGATATCGATTCCCACTGTCTCATTTGAATTTTTGCAGTGTACGGTACGGCATTTATCTGCCTTTAATATATTTGAATAAAATACCGACATAAAGCTCAACAAGAATGACTATTCTTTCTATCTATGACTAAACGAATGACTTAATAATTGTAAGTAGAACGTTTTTGTATCGTTCAATGTGACGAGTTTCAATCCATAACGATACGGTTTACTTTTTATGTGTATACTCGCGGAAACCATATTTTCCGCGAAATCCCCTAAATTATTCATTGACAGTGCACAGTTTGTGTGGATTATAATTGCTTTTACATCTTTCAATGAACATGTTCCAATGATATGTGAGAATCGGTTCGGATTTTTTCGATTAGATATATCATCGGAGCGTAGACATTCGGCTAAAAGGATGAACCGCCTGCAAGGCATTCTCGAACCATATACATATTAGCCTTCGTTATTGGACTATAGATCCTTCACTTTAACACGACTCGCTTTCCATATTACCATGTAAAAAACGAGTCCTATATAAGCATTGATCTCCATCGAATCACTTTACTTATGATAAGTTTGGAGAATTCGTTCACTGGTGATTATACTGCCCATCACTTTTTGAATTTTTATGTTCGTGCAACGCGCTATTAGATCCCTGATTTCTTTCGTTAATAGAGTTTCGAAGTAGTCCTCGAAGGTACTACAATTCTTAGCGTCATTTGCAGGACCAGGGATGTACGCATTTAGCCTTGAGATAAATTATCTAAGAAATTATTTTAAAAATTATAGGAGCATTTTGGAGTACTTACCGTACATATTATAGCGTTCACGGACTTATTATCTTTGTATACAACATTTCGTACCTGAAGTTCGCGAAGGGAAATTCAAACTCCAGGTATCACAGTTTTTCCACGCCAAACGTGTAATCGGTCTACCGCGAGAACGAGCATTTAACGCGCGCTTTTCCAGGGTGGAATTTTGCTCTTCCGTGGCCTCACTATCATATGAATCATCAGACATTTACTCCACGAAATCTTCAACTTCATCAGATGTATTTCCTCCAAATTCGTCAGATTCAGGCTTTTCTTGTAATAAAGTTAATTCTATTGCACGTTCTAGTAGCTGATATGCCATTCTATATACATAATTTATAATAATATCGCAAAATAAAAAATATCTATTAGCGTTTCCTACTATAACTCACTTACCTTTAGTAATCAAACACCAAATTTCACAAAAGAATTTGTTTACAGTTTTAACGCAATACTGCACATATGGAGTCAATGTAGTCCTAGGTCACTTTCCAGAAGTTGTCGAAGTACACTGGCGGGATTTACGATGGGGAGTGTAGCCACTTATAGAGTAGGAGTGGGGGAATGTTCGCGCGGTACACTTCGGCCGAATAGTTTCCTTTGTTTTAAGATATAGTTAGTTAAGGGGAAAAAATGGGGGCAAAATGACCCCAGGAGTCAAGGGAGGGGTGCAATTTGTAGAATTTTGATATAAAGCCTTAAGGGCTCACATACCCCTTCCGCACGTTGGAAAACGAGGAAATTTGAAAAATTATTATAAAGGTTATATGGTAAGAAAAATTAAATTGTTGATTTAACATTTTTTATTAACTATTCAATTATAAGAAAATTTTTTTTTAATATTAATATTATTTTTCATGGGTATGAATGGGTATGAATGGACTACTGATGAAAATCATGACGCCTCCTTTTCGACATCATAACTTCACCAAAAATTATCCAATGTGCAAAAATAAAAAAGAATCTTGTAAAATAATGTAGTAGTTATAGTCTCACGGAGGGAATTTTTTTTTCCAAAATAAAGAAATAATTTATAAAAAATTGTCCAACCAAAAGATTAAAAAATACTCTCGTCAGACTATAGAGAAAGTAAATATCAAGATTAAAAAAAAAGTTAAAAAATATTGAAGATTGACTGAGTTATCGTGCCAACACTGTCTAAAAACGTAGTTTCGAGAAAAACGCATTTAAAGTTTCTGGTAGGTACAACGTGAACTTACGGTAGTCTTCCATTCCAGCTTCGTGCTGTACACCTTCTTTTTCTTGTATCTTCATAGTGATTATGATTTTTTGCAATCTCTTGTCAATTTTAGCTTCTTTTGTGGATTGAATTGATTGGCGTATTTCAAACGGTTAGCATCTTCTTTCGAGAGGGGCGCAGCTATTAGCCGGTAGCTGTGTCAAGCCGATGTCCAATCACATTTATTTCTATAACTTTGTAACGGAGTGGAATTTTCTTAAACAATTTTTTTTGGATAAATTCCCAAAAGTATAACAAATAAAAATCTGTAACAAAAATTCGATTTGTTGAAAATGGCAGGGGTATGTGAGCCCTTAATTTCAAACATTTGTAACTTTTTTCTCCTGGACGAAATGACATTTTACCTAGAACATTTTCGGTCGATTTTTTTACGATCTTTAAACTGATTGTAACGATCTTTTAAAAAAATCAAAAGTTGACCCTTATTTCTTAATATCAAACATTGATTCTATATTTTCTTAATTTTCGACAGTTTTGATGTTTTTTTTTTTTTTTAAATAGTCTAGAAAAAAAGATGAGTTTTTCATATAAGATTTCCAATTTCCAAAGTGGTAAATAATCAAACATCGAGTAACTGAAGATTGTGATGAAGCAGAGGTGCTCGAACGTCCGCTAATGCGCTCACGCCGCTGAACTGTAGAGTAGAACGCTTGCGGCTGCAGCTATAGAAGTTTTCATCTTGCAAAAATACGACATATTCCCAAAATGTGAAAAAAAATCACGGAAGGGACCCGCGAGCGTTCTACTTTAAAGTTCAGCGGCGTGAACGCATTAGGGGACGTTCGAGCACTTCTGCTTCTTTGCAGTATTCAGTTACTCAAGCTCAAAGATCGTGAAAAAATTTACCGAAAATGTTCTGGGTAAAATGTTGTTTTATGCAGAAGGAAAAAAGTGACAAATGTTTGACAAAGAATATGTCTATCAAAATTCTACAAATTGCACCCCTTGTAATTCAGCGAATATTTTTCGAAATGAATTAATATTTTTTTTTCTATTAAGTAGCATTCAATAGGACGACAATTAGCCTAAGTTTGAGCCCTATCGGATGACATTGCTTTTTGAGGTGGGTACATTTTATAAATTATGCTCCATATACACCTTCATTAGCTTTAGTTCGCAGCTTATTATGTTTCTTCATCATCTTTGAGAAATTTTAACATATGACATATATTATTTTTCGATTCAAAGCAAAATTTTACTGTAGAAGGTGAGGACGAAATAGATCAGAATCGCATCACAGTTTGAGATAGAGCAAAACAGTTTTTTTAAACACATAATTACTTATTTCAATACACTTCCTAATTGCTTCCAGCGAGTAGAACGTAACTCATTTAGGTACTTAAGCTTGAGACCAAGCGGAGCTTATGTTTCAAGTTTCAAAAGCGTTGCACGTAATTTTCTATGGTTTTCATTCAGACAAAAAACTATTGGGTAGCATATCACTAAAAACAAAGCAGTCAATTTTTCTATGAATTATGTTTTAAAGATTTACACACGTCACAATATCACAAAATTTTCGTTTTGGATGCGCTCGTTTCCCTGGCTCGCTAAATAAGGTACAAGAAACTACATCCCAGATATAAGAAAGTACGTCCTAGGTAAAGGAAACTATAGAGAGGAACAGAGGTACACTCTGGATCTTAAGCCCCTCACCTAAAATATAGGAAACTATTATGTTGAAGCACAAACACACACACACACGAACATACATACGCGCATTCCAAAAAATTGAACATCTAAACATCTCTTTTGGTAATTCAGATGCAAAAACATGATCAACATGTTTTCATAAGTGCTGCAATGTTATAAAAGAATTTTTTCAATTCATTCATATTGGGTGGGCGGTGAAAATTATTTCTAATATTTACAATCATGGAGACTAGAATAAAGGAGAGTGCACGGCTGCAGAGAAACAGCTCAAACCGTGGTTCATGAAACGGTAGAAGTTTGTGTTGCAATATTTTTCCACAAGCGTCGCTTTGGTCATCTGTAAATCACGTAAAGTAAGCTGTTAAAGATGTCTTGAAGTGAGGTAGTGCTAAAAGTTAGTTGAATTATGATAAAATAAATGAAAAAAAAAAACTTGAGCCAGACGGTGGTCTTGGTTCACCATACATATCTAGTAGAAATAATCGTACGAGATTATATTCGAAACAAAAAAGTTAACATAGACTGTACAACGTCATCGTAAAATTATCATAATATGCTACAAGATATAACATCAATGGAAACTGTCCGCTGCTAATGTTTATTGTTAGGAACATCGCATGGTGCAATTACAATTTTAAACGAATAAAAAATCTTTCAAGCTAGTATGTGAAATTCAAATTGATCGTATATTTTGTAACATGGCATTACAGAGCTGGAGGGGATACCACCTAGGAATGACCGAAAAATAAATAAATAGGACTTATCAGGCCGGACAGTGGATTCGATGGCACAGTGGTACGTGTCCGACTTGGCAGTCTGAAGGTATCGGGTTCGATTCCCGATCAGAACTCCCAATTTTTCTGAAATTCCTAGCTCTCTAGCACTTCCTGGTGGCCCTGTGGATAAATTAATTATAACGAGGGCGAGCCGGGCACCCGTTATAATTTATGTCGAATTTTTCTTCGACACGTTTCTTGGACATTTTTCTCCATGAACACAAGTCCATAGAGAAATGCAGATGTAGTTTTATAGATTTATCCTCAGAACTTTTTATATTTATTTTTATTAAAATGTATCCTATTATCTTTATTAGAATGTATACAGTATATCAGTCCAACGAAAGCTTGCCTTGCTCCATGTGATTAAATATGGCACCAAGTTGCCAAAATGTCACATTTTACCATTTCCAGAGCTATGGTGAAGTCTGTTTCATCCTATTAGTTCCATAATTGTCAGTTTGAACATTCTTGGCTTGTTGCGCCAAGTTCTTTTAATCAGAGTCTTATATACTCACTTTGCAATCTTTTGACAAGCGCATGTAAACACATGTGCATTCATCTATGTAAGCTTTCTGCAGTTTATTAACTCTGGAGTGAAAATACATTTGTTTTAGTTACGTACAAAATTAAGATTAACAAGCTGCTTAGTGCCGCTCCACATTGCATGGCATCAGTTTGAGTGCGTAAAATAATACTTTTCTTACTGGATGCAAAACCATTCTCAGATTGAGGTTGGCCAAATGAGATCACAATTCTGGTCGAAAAGACCTATACATTATTTTTCAGCGAAATCTATCAAAACGTTTGTTCACATTAACAATGTTCATATGATACGGGTATAAACTTCAGGGATGATGATCGGTAGGGTTATATTTTAATGAAGCATTAATAGAAAATGTAACAACATAGACTTGCTCACATAAAATCACTGAGACTCTCACACTTGATATAATTTTTTTGACTTATTATATTGGTTATTGGCAATTTAAGTTATTTAAAAATTCATTTCAGAGTATTCAACAAAACAGACTTTATTACTCTATTTTCAGCATATTCATTAGTGATATACTGTTTATTTCCCGTCTATGCGGGGTACAGCGCGGACTCCCGCTCCGCTCACAATATTTTTCCTTCCTCCTATGTCCTACCTATACGTAAACACATCCAATCACACAACCATACCAACCATATCACAGTCTACACCCGAGAGAGAGAGCGCCACACTTCATTCATCCATCCATTCCTCGACCCCCGTTTCCGCTGTACCAACACTACTACCCTCCCTATTCCTCCCCCACCCATCTCCCGCATCCCTTTCCTCCCTCTTTGCTCCTTCTCCCATCTGTTCCCCCGATTTCCCTCTCCATCTTTCTATTTCCTCCATCCATATTTCCCCTAACCCTTCA
>JASANN010000292.1:0-15609 GCA_031762395.1 Calameuta pygmaea | reverse complement strand
TGACTACCTCATTACTACGGTTTATGTAATATGCAGTAAAAAAGGTGGATACAAGTCTCCCTATTTGAGTGTTCACCCGGTGTAAAATTGTGGATCTCGAGGAACACACGAATTCGTTCGACCAATCAAAAACGTGGAACTAGTTCGAGATTCTCGTTCAGATGGCGCGTCGACGCGCCAAAACACGGCTCCAGATTCTCACGCGTAGTATTACTATATATACTCGACCAATCAAAAACGTGGAACAGCTTTGAGGGCCTTCCGCTAAGCTGGTACGCCGAAACCAGAGTAAAATTGAGACCACCAAAAACAGGCCCATTGGAAATCTCCCTACTCATCTCTGCTATTAAAGACTTAATAAATCTATAGTATTGTGAAAGCAGCCTTATACTAACTGGAAATTCGGTGTGAACGGTAGCTTCACGTACACAGTATATTTAATTGTTTTGGGTATTCGTAAATTTCCAACACCATTCAGAGAATAAATAGGTAAAGAGGGCGAAGCAGTCAGCGCCATCTGTCGTGTAAAAAAGTAGATGGCGTGCGGCGGCGGCGGCGGCGGCGGCGGACCTGAAATAAAATCATCTCGCTCCCCATGTTGATATACCCTAATCTCGTACACTAATCGTATTAAACTTGATGGCAATCGATTCAGAACCCTTGATTCGTATAGTGAATGTAGCAATAACTTTTTCTCATTTATAGCGGCTTATGAGATATTTCGTTCCAAACACAAGTATAAGGAGTTGACTCGGGTAAAGAGTCTCTGCGAGCTGTGCCCTGTATGTAATGCCGGTTGCCTGTACTTGGCGCGCGACCCGACCGAGTCTCTTGATTATACACGGAAAGAAAAAAAATGTATACTTTGCAATTGACACGGGTGATTAAACTCCAACATCAGCAAAATTAATGTACACAAAGGTTACGAGGCGAAAACGAGTACGCCGACAAACAAATTCAAAGATAAACTAAAAGAAAAGCCAATAAAACTGGATCTTTTTTTCTATGGGAGTAGGCATGTTATGAATCTGGCAACGTGCCTACATCCGAAGCGACGGAATGGTCAAGCTTCGACGCGACACATTCCTAACGCTCAAAATTATAGAAACAAAGGAGACACATTCACACACACGTCCGGCAGGTCAGACGGAGTTGTAGAGAAACGAGTGAAGTATCACTGCACTGATTTAGCCACAGTACTAACCTCATCCTCGTACACTTGGTATTCACAACGTATATAATTCAGAATCGTAATTGTGTGGTCTACATTAATAGTTTTATGTTTCAATAAATCATTTTTACATGTTTTAAAGCGTTTAAGTTCTAATTTTTAAGTCGGCAACGAATCCGAAATTAACCAACTCCCACAATATCCATACCCGTAGTCGAATCTGTGAATCTAATCCGAACTCACAACAATATTGATAATAATAGGAATGTAAAACATTGCTGAATTATTTTTTATATAAACATAAATTTAATTGCTTGTTCTCTTATAACGAAAGATCCGGGCCAAAGTTACGTCTGGCAGATAATTTGAGTGGAGGAAGGTATAAAGTTGAGCCAAGCGGAACAGAGGAGAAATTCGCTTATCACGAATTCGTTCATAACGAGATAGTCCTCTACCCTATAATTATTTACTATTTCTATAAAAATTATTCAATAATATTAGGAAAATTATGTACTTAAAAAATCGTACGTATTTAGATGAAAATTGTGAAGGGGATTTAATAAAAATTAAAACTGATTTCTATAGTCATTTTTAATAATATTCGTGGATTCACGCGAAGTATGCATAATATTTTTCAGTCCTCTGCATGTAGTTCATTTACATCAATTCATTGGTATGTTGCAGGATGGTCGAATTGAAACGCAGTAAAGTAATATTATCGACACTAATTTGTTTGTATACATAAGTTTCTGATCTTAATACGAATTATAGTCTACAGAAAATTCATTAAAAATAGGTTTTAATTTTCCTATATACGCTTAAAAATTCTTTTTGATTTCTAAGAATCATAGCTGTTATAACATCCTCTAATAATAATCAATTTTGATTTGGTAACTCTTTTAGAGCATACGCCAATGTGTGCAAGAAAAAAGGAAAGAAAATTAACCTTTTGCCTTGGAATTCATCAACATCGAGCATATGAAATAAGACAATAATCAGTAGTAAGATATTGTAATGTATTATACACAAACATCTCTATTGATAATTTTCTACGCGCATATTTTTCATACGTAATAAAAATATAAGCGAGAAGTTCTTACGACGATATTTGTATATAATAAGATTACAGAAACCAGCTACAATATTAGAGTAGGGCCCAACCGATCACGGACCAACCCTATAGGATAATTCTCATGTTAAGTTACGAAAATTGTCGTTTGGGTTGGGCTCCACTCAAAATACTTTTATCGTTTCCCCGTTTTTCATATACCTAACATTCTACACTTACAAACGTACTTTTTGGATCGTTGACCGAGTTACATTAGTAAGAAGGCGATCTTCGTATATCTATATATTTATTACACTCAGTTTAATAAAACAATATCTTCCCTACTGCTATATTTTCAGTCCGCAAAATGGAAAACTTTATCAGATAATTTTATCTCACCAGACACTCGATCATTTCCTCATTACGTCCGTGCGCTTTTGCATTTCTAAGTAGTCTGAAATGCTCTGAAACTGGGACCTACGTTCCATTGATTGGCGTTTAAGCGTGATGAACCAGTTATATATTTAGTTTAATCGGAACAAATCAAAGCCATTGGCCTAGTTATACCGTAAACCTTTATTTGTCTATTAAAGCACTATATCCATATCAAACAGTTCAATTAAAAAAAGGCGGTAGAAACAGCTATTTACTACAAATATACTGCTTTACTTCACGTATCAACTGCTCGGAATAAATTGGACGATTGATTAAGAAAGAATAGAATTCATCCTAAAACAAGAGTGATTATTGAAATTTTTATAATAGCAATTACATTTTGGGCCATTTATTTTTACACCACTATAAAGTATATATTTTAAAGTATGCATAGGAATTTTCGTATTGAAAAATATTGAAAAAATAATGGAAGTACGATCGTCGGCGCAAAACATGTTCTGAATAACCTCTCTTACGGTGAACACGATATCTCGAAAATAATTTATCTTAAATCAAAATATAAAAAAAAAATTGAAGAACCTAACCTTTACTAAATACTGTCGTAGTTGATTTCGACTTTTCATGTTTTTACAAAATGGTGGATGATTAAACTTGACAGTATGAAAAAAGGTAATTTTGTACACTAGTTCTTTATGTGTAGAAAAGCAAACTGTCAAAAAATCTACGACAATATCTAGATAAAGTTTTTTGCTGTAAATATCTGTTTGTTCTTTTGATTTTAGATAAACATTTCCTGAGATATCGTACTCACTATAAAACGGGATCTTCAGAATGTGCTTTGCTTCGACAGCTTATCTGCCATCTTAAAATAATTTTCGATTAAAAAATTACTACTTATACTTTTAATAATGTAAGTCATAGTGATATAAAAATAAATGTCTTAAAATATAATTCAATTGCTAGAAAAAATTTCGAAATTCAACCATATTTTCGGGTGAGTTCTTAGCTATTCCGTCTTAAGTTTGTATAAACGCTGAGCGACAGAAATACAGCATAGTATTTCCGAGCACTCCGAAACACTTAAAGACACAAAAAAACAGGTTATTGAGTCTTCAAAGAATTTAAAGAAAGGCAATAAGCCATAGTAAAAGAACTTGTATCAGGCTACAGTTATGAAATATCGGCGCCCCTTTTTCACTTCAATATATTGGCAGTAATACCACGACACTCCAAATTTGCTCACTGTATACTAATGCCACTTTTATTCTTTTGTTTTTGAAAATTAATTCAGACTGGGAGTTTTATCCAAATCCCACTGTATTTCAATGCTCGGCCATTTCGTCTGGAGTACCGTTAACATTGGATTACTGTCCAGAATACATTTGACAGTGCATTCCAACAATACTGCTTGACCTTTGTGATACTTCACCTTGTTATCTGGATTACTACGTGGGAGACCATTATAATGAAACAGTGGGAAAGTGTCAGGACATGTTCGTTGTTCTTCAGGAAAAAACTCATCCATAAAAGCAGCTAGCAAGATAATGCCTAGGGTTTCACTGTCCAATTTCTTTCTCATGATCTCCACGCTGTAAGTGGTCCCATATATGATCTCAATTAAATTAAAACTTTTTATTTCAAGGAATACTTACTACTCTGAATCAGCAACTAATCCGAGTTCACTCAAGACGTCTTGAAGAAGATCTGCTGAAATAAAATTATTGCCTTCGGGGTCGAACTTCTTAAAAACTCTCCTGGCTTGCTCAGTTGGCGTTTCTGGACTAACTAGTTGTCTCTCCGGCGAGAAAAGAACAGTCAAATGAGTTTCTGATCCAAGCACCCAAACAGGATGAGATGGAGATTTTAGAAACGTTCCTACTTCACAGTAACGTAAATGCTCCAGCAGTGCCAGAAAGCCTACAGAGTTCTGCTTATCTATTCCTCGTAATTCTATAAGATATAATATCATATCTTATCATATGTATATCCGATCACAGACAGCTTGCAAAAAGTTCTGTGTTCTTTAATCCCTTACTGAGTCCACCAACATCTTGATCATGATCCCATACATGACTAACTGCCCGACCAGTTAACATCAGATTAATTAAACTTTGACTCCCATAACCATATGTAGAATCAATAACAGGTTCTGTAGGATCTGACATTTCTGATCTCATTCCAGTGATACCCTTAGTGCAAACGACAGTATAAAGTAGCAGAAGAATGCCAAAGGAGTCCTTTAATGTGTTGATCTTCTCAGTAAAGAATTTTTCCACTTCCTCAATATCATCTGCTACTAATATTCTGGAATTTAATTAATATATATTAAAAATGATTCATGGTATTCGGTCAATATAATATTCCCCCACCTTAATTGAGAATGAAAGGATTCTGGGTCTAACGTATACTTTTCTTCCATCGTAGCATCACTAGTGTTCCTGTCTTCTTCTGCCAGCAGAACAGTGCTCACTTTAGCTGTATTATTTGAATCAGTTATATCTCCATTGACTGTCATGTCATTCTGTTCTGTGTGCACTATAGAATATTTAGGATTCTCCATATCTGCAGCTTGAGCTACAATCTCTGTCATAGCCCTTACAAGCAGCTGATCGCACTTTTCTACTTTAATGTCTTTCCAACTTTGAATTTCCCTTTCAAGCAAAAGCTGTTTTAATATAAAAGCTTGAACTGGAGCAATGACAGCACAAGGGCCACCTTCTGTCTGAACCAAAGCTGTAGGCTCATCTGTGCTGAAATAAAATCCTACGAATGGAGAAAATATAATTAAATTATGGTATAAAATACAAGAAACAGTTATGAGCAACAGGAATGGATTATCTACCAGCAGGTTTATTAATGCAATAAGGATTTAATTCAGTAATTATAGCGAGATCCATCTCTAATTTTTAATAATATAGAAAAGTATGAATTTACCCTGAGCCCATCGTTTAAAAACGTCTTCTTTGACGGAAGGACCCCAGAGAAGGATTTTAATGCTCCGCACAATCTCGGCATCTTTCGTTGCCACATTTTCGGCCATCATTTGCAGTGTTCTGAGATCTTTGATAGCCTCACGAACACACCATAAATCAGCATTTAACTTCTAGTTGATCATAACTACAATCTTCTTGCAATACACGTTTAATTTCTCTTGCTATGAATTTTAATAACAAATTTCGTTAACCTACATTTGTTGACAGCTGTTACATGCAACGCCATTGCAACTTTCCACAAGCAAATTCCTCGAATAGCGTGATATATTACGTTACACGACAGTCTTAAACAGTTTAATTAATACTGATCTAAAGGAATTGACCAATCGCGAATATTCCTTACAAGTAGAAATGTTTATGATTTGTCTATTCCTTTAGATCAGTATTATCTAGGCCGTTTTAAGACCGTCCTGTAAACTTATTCGATTACTTGCCCTTTTTGAAAAATGCAGAAAGTTGTAGGTAGCAAGACAAACCTTTTGTGCGCTACATATCTTGCTTTAGCCAATCACACATGTCACTAGTTTTCCACTAAATAATACAAATAAATTGCGACTTCGCGATTGGCTGTGAGAGATACGCGGTATACAAAGTACATTTCAATGGGAATCAGCCTGACTGCTGGGGGTCGATTGTGTAAAGGTATTATTTCATGCATGCGACAGCGACAACTGTCGCGCGACAAAATCCCGCTGACGTAAAGAATTCCGTCGCCACATTAGCTGGGTGCTTTTCAACAAGGAACACAGAGGACACAGTGTGACACAGTGTATAACACATAGTGTTCCAAACAACGCAATGTCACACTATTCGATACAGCCGATAACTGAGTTTGAGCGTGTTAGTGCGTCAGGACTGCCAGCAATCATGCAAATTTATTGGTTTACATGTGGTACCTAAGAAAAAAAGTAAAAAATACACAATGCTACCCTTCCTTCCTTCCATTCCTTATGGCTGTATCCCCAATGGGGGACATGTGTCAGTAGCAGGTCCTAATAATCAAGGATTGGAAGTTTTGACACTAGATGGCGATGTAGCTTGCGAAACGGGCCTTATTCAACTAAGCGTGATGGACCTACAGAGTTTATACACCGATTCCGAACAGTGTTGGGCGAAATCCGTATAATTTACTCACTTGAGTTTTCATATGAAAACCCATTGGTGAATGCCGCCGGGAGCTTGGGTGCGAACCCCGAACCTTTCGGTCATGAATCCACTACCCTAACCAGGGGGTTGAAACTCCAATAGGCTGTAGTGAAACATAGAATACTTATAAAACCTACCGATCAGATGGCGTTGCTGCTCGTGCTAACAGTCTATAGCACGGGAGTGCCGTGTCTCCAATAAGTGGTCTGTGGTCAGCCATAAGGAAGGAAAGGAAGGAAGGAAGGAAAATAGTTCAGTGAGTTCAGTAAACGCGGAAATTCAGTCAGGTAAATGTAATTCAAATAAGATTGGATTAGAACGGCTGTAGACGGCAAGTAGAGAATGTTAACAATAATCTTGAATTTCTAATCTCAAAGATCCTAAATTATGTGGAATTGATGTACTATCTTCATGGAAAGGGAGTGTGCATATATTAGCATAAGTTCAATAATTCCTGAAATAACACTCGTAATGCATGCAAATATATAATATGCGTGCATTGCGTTTGTATAATAATTATTACATTCATATAAATTACGATATTCCACTTTGAGGTTATGTACTCTTCAGTCTCCTTAATAGGTTTGTTTTCGTTACCTACACTTTCTGTACTTTTCAAAAAGTAACAAGAACGTACCCATTGAGTTGTCAATTGTGATTTTTAGTTTTAGATAACGATGGCGCATGACAAAAAACCTGCAAGACGAAGCAGATCTCGGGAAAGAGATCGTGACCGAGAGCGAGATCGTGAGCGTAGAGATCGCAGACGCTCTAGGAGTAGATCAAAGGATCGTAAGAAAGATAGGAAACGTTCCCGATCAAGAGAACGTTCTCGAGAAAGGGACAGGTCACGTGATCATGATCCAGATAGATCAAAAGAAAGGAGGGATACGAAGGATAAATTAAAAGATGAAAAAAAACGGAAATCAAGTCCTATATTTGTGATAGATGATGAAAGCAAAAAAGAATCAAAAGTTGAATCGAAAAAAGAGGAACAGGAATATGGGGAGAATTTGAAAAATTTGAAAAAAGAACCATTGAGTTTGGAAGAATTATTAGCTAAAAAAAAAGCTGAGGAAGAAGCAAGAGCAAAGCCAAAATTCTTAACTAAAGAAGAACGTATTGCTTTAGCGTTACAAAAACGGCAACAGATAGTAGATAATATCAGGAAGCAGCAGGAACAAGACCGGAAATTCAATATTCCAGTTGAAGGTTCTATCTTTCCTAAGGAACCACGAGAATGGGATGAAAGAGATAGGTTAGTATCGATATAGTTATTGGTATAGTTAAATATATTATTCGTATTCATAGTTTGTTTAATATTTTTCCATTTTATAGACGTCGAGAAGGACAGCGACAAAGAGAAGAAGAAAAAGATAAAGATAAGGAAAAGGAAGTTGAAGCAATTAAGGAACGCTACTTAGGTCTAATTAAAAAGAAGCGCAGAGTGAGGAGATTAAATGACAGAAAATTTGTTTTTGACTGGGACACCTCAGAAGATACTTCAGTGGACTACAATAGTATCTACAAAGAAAGACATCAGGTTCAATTTTTTGGAAGAGGAAACCTGGCTGGTATAGATATTAAAGCACAAAAACGAGATCAAAGTAAATTTTATGGAGAACTCTTAGAAAAAAGAAGAACGGAGGCTGAAAAGGAACAGGAAAAGTAATATCCTTTATTTAACGATATCGAAATTTCATATTATTAAATTTTTTTTTGCTTAAACAGAATGCGTTTGAAGAAAGTCAAGCGGAAAGAGGAAAAACAAAAGTGGGATGATCGTCACTGGTCGGAGAAAGCATTGGGTGAAATGACAGAACGAGATTGGCGTATTTTTAGAGAAGATTATAATATAACTATAAAGGGTGGTCGCATTCCAGATCCTATTAGATCTTGGAAGGAATCTGGGTTTCCCAAGGAAATTTTAGATATTATTGATAAAGTTGGATATAAAGATCTGACCCCTATACAGAGACAAGCAATTCCTATTGGTTTACAAAATCGTGATATTATTGGTGTAGCTGAAACTGGTTCAGGCAAAACGTTAGCCTTCTTAATTCCGCTCCTATTGTGGATTACCAGTTTACCAAAAATCGAACGTTTAGAAGAAGCCGACCAGGGTCCATACAGTATAATACTTGCACCAACGCGGTAAGAACAGTAAATTAGAACTAACGAACTCTTCTCATAAGCATCATAAATGTTTCAGTGAATTGGCTCAACAAATTGAGGAGGAAACCAATAAATTTGGCCAACCTCTGGGTATTAGAACCGTTGTTGTAGTTGGTGGTCTTTCTAGAGAAGAACAAGGATTTAGGTTGAGAATGGGTTGCGAAGTGAGCATAACTTGGAGAGTCTTGGAAGACTCGTAATAGAGTCTCTATTAAATCTTCACCTAGAATGTAAAATATGTTTTTTTTTTTTTTTTTATAGATTGTAATAGCTACACCTGGAAGATTAATAGATGTCCTAGAAAATAGATATTTAGTACTTAATCAGTGTACGTACATTGTCCTCGATGAAGCCGACAGAATGATAGATATGGGATTTGAGCCTGATGTACAAAAGATTCTAGAATATATGCCAGTTACAAATCTAAAGCCTGACAATGAAGATGCTGAAAATGAAGAAAAGCTCCTTGCTAATTATAATACAAAGAAAAAATACCGACAGGTACAATTTAAATCAATTTTAGAATTTTAAAAGAAAACAGGTTAAAAATAAACTAATACACTTGTGTATTCAATGGACCTGATTTTGACCAAAAAATTAGTATATTATAAAACTTTTACTTATTTTTTTTATAATCTTATTTTCGCTTGGTTACAGACAGTAATGTTCACAGCAACTATGCCTCCCGCAGTAGAACGGCTCGCCAGAACTTACTTGAGAAGACCTGCTGTAGTCTACATTGGTTCTGTTGGTAAACCAACAGAACGTACAGAACAAATCGTACATATTATGGGAGAAGCGGATAAACGACGTAAACTTATGGAGATTCTTAGTAGAGGAGTCGAACCACCTGTTATCATTTTCGTTAATCAAAAGAAGGGCGCTGACGTTCTTGCTAGAGGATTAGAGAAATTGGGAGTCAGTACCTCTTATTCTGGACACTTGACTTTTACGAAACTTGATATTTGTAATTTAACGTTTTATTTTTCACAGTACAATGCTTGCACTCTTCATGGTGGTAAAGGTCAAGAACAAAGAGAGTACGCCTTAGCATCATTAAAGAGTGGTTCTAAGGATATTCTTGTTGCAACTGATGTAGCGGGACGTGGTATCGATATCAAGGATGTCTCTATGGTTATCAATTACGATATGGCTAAGACTATTGAAGGTAATACAATCATCCCTTAATATTAATTTATAAAGCATCACATTTACTTATGAATAATTAAATTACAATCTGGCTGCTATTATCTTGTAGATTACACTCATCGTATTGGTCGAACTGGACGCGCCGGCAAAGCTGGTCTTGCTATTTCTTTCTGTACGAAGGACGACAGTCATCTATTCTATGATTTAAAGCAAACAATACTTTCTAGTCCCATTTCTACATGCCCTCCAGAGTTACTCAATCATCCAGACGCACAGCATAAGCCAGGAACTGTCGTTACAAAGAAACGTCGTGAAGAGAAAATATTCGCTTAAATTAAAAAAAAAAATTATTTTTCAAGACATTTTACTGTTTATTTCATTAAGAAATTAAAAAATTTCGAACTTACTAATTAATACAAACAATAAACTATTAATCAATTCTGTAACGCACCTAGCCGAAATTGGCTATGGACGCTCTGAATTATACCTCATTGTGGATGGATCGGCACATCAAATTTAAAAAATAAACTACTCTTATACATTATGTTGAAAATATTCAGTTACTATTGGCAAAATGAAAATGAATTACAAAGATATTTTAGAAAATGAATCATTTGCTACTTTTACAATCAGGCCAAGGGAAAACCAAATTTTACTTGTTACTTAAAGATGCTTTAATATAATAAAAAATAGATTAAGAAAATCATAAAAATCTGCTTGGTTATATGGCATCGCATTAAAGAAAATATTTTTTTATCAATGTATAATAGCAGCGGAGCAATTAGATAAACATAAGAAGCAATTTTGTAGACATTAAAAACAAAAATTGTTATCTTTTGACGGTAGCTTCTCAACAGTTCCTCCAGAACCAAATCAGTGGCATCGTCGGGAGGTTGGCGTGGGAAAATAAAAATTTATATGTTTATAACGTATATACAATTGCTCTTTAAATGCTTCTTATGTTCCCCTAATTGCTCCGCTGCTACTATGCAAGAATTAATAAATACTCATTAAAAGAGAAACTTTATTTTTATTGAAATTCTAAATAAGCAAGCAGATTTTCATATGATTTTCTTGATAAATCGATTTGCTCCATATTGCTCCGCAATTAGTTATTTATTTTATGTAACTCATGCTTGTAAAGTAACCTCAGTGAAGTTAGCCAGACAACTTTGACTTTTTAAACGTTTGGTGGTCGTTAGTTTTCGTGCAAAATTAAAAAAACGATGCAGTCTAACTGGACTGGATATGGGTGTATGAACACACATTTACGGTGGATAAAACAGATATTTCTGAACAGATTGTCCTTTAGAAGGAATTAATTAATGCACAAGGTATGAATAATCATAGCTCTCCTTCCTCCTTCCTTTCCTTATGGCTGACTCCTCAAATGAGGAGATGTGCCAGAATTATACCTCTCCTGCGTGGCGAGTACCAAATGCACAGACCACTTATTGGAGACACGGCACTCTCGTGCTGTAGACTATTAGCACAAGCGGCAACGCCATCTGATCGGGAGGTTATATCACTACTCAATGTTTCACTATAGCCCATTGCAGTGTCAACCCCCTGACCAAATGCTTAGCTGCAGATAATAGAAGTTAATACGTACCATTTGTAACGTCCTGATTGTCGCTACTATCGTTTTCGCGGCAGATTCGACTGCGTGAATCTGGCGAGGTGAGTTCACTAGCCACCAAAGCTTTGAAAAGCACTCCAATGGTGTTCAGTCCTCTGTATATAAGTTGATTTCTGGTACAATGATGTTATGGTTTTTCAAACTGTATAAAGGCTTTAGAAATTAAAATGCAGGTGCTGTTGGAGAGCACTATAACTAACTTTACTTACTGTACTTATAATGTGGTTTATTCTAAATCAATCTACCTTAACTGGATTTATCTAATTGACTCTACGATATAGACTCGAAGTACACTCTTTAAGACCAAAAATCGAACTGCCCTCTTAGACCCCAAGGGATACAGTCCTCCATACTTATCATGCATGCATCCGCACTCATCCATATTCATATGTACTATGCTTTGTGGAGGATGTTACGTCCTGGAGCTGGTTACCTTGAAGTCCCTCGTTGATTGGCCGTTCAGGACCGTGAGTTTCGTCAGGGATTCGCCGCTGTGTTAGCTATAGAAATAGCGCAATGGGACTGGGAAGTTTGAAATGATATAAACACGATAATTTCCTCTTACTCGATATACAAGCAAGTTAATTTATATTGAATTTAATTACTCGATACACAAGCAAGTTAATTTATACTGAATTAGAATAAATTTTATATTACACTAATCTGCGGACAAGAAAAAGACTGACTGTACGCGTATTGGATGATAAAACAAAATTGGAGCAGTGCCATGAGTATACAAGTTCACACTTTCGAGGCTAAGTCCCGACTGCCTGAAAAAGAAACTCTTTTAGGCGTCGTGAGTCGTTTTCTTGTCGTGGAGAATTTTTGGGAGGGAAAAAAGGTGAAAGCGTGGAAAAGTTTCCTGATAGATTCCCGCGTAAAAGACAAGTTAGCGGAAGGGCCCACTTGATTGCCAAATGTGAAATGCGCGCGAGAACGCACGCTGGGCCAGCACAACTCCTGAGCCTTATTGCGAGGGATCCCCTAAAAGTGTTTCCTTTATAGAATGTCTTTATAGAATTCCTGTAATAGAATGCCAATGTTACAAGGCGACTGTGGTCTTATATCTTACGTATAAGTAAAAGCAGTAACTCTGGCTGTGTACTTCGAATATTAAGGGTTACTACGAATTGCGCCTTGAATTTCGTAGTATCAAATCAGGAGACAAGGAGCTCTACCATACCGAGTGACTGGGAGACAGTAGCGACGGCGTTCACGATTACAATATTCCGTTCGAATTTCGGTTTTGATTGGGTAGTTCGACTTTAACCCTGCACAATGGAAACATAGTAAATGACATTTCTCTGTCCTTTACCCTACATAACTTTTCAAAAAGTTTTCTAATCCGTCTGTACCAATTTATCAACTATTTTGTGTTATGCGATGTAGGTATTTAAACAAGTGTAGATATTTGACAGTTCCTACAAGGAGACATGCGGATTATGATTTTAAAGATACACCTACTTTACGAATGTCAATATTAACAAACTTGTAACAATGTAATATGTGATTAGAACGCAAGTAATTTTAGAATGTATTATACTTAATACTGCTGATAGTTCTTTATTTTATAGGTTTATATTATAATTTGAACTTAAAATACTTTTTATTATGTGGTTGCAAAGTTGAAAATGTTTCTATTGCAATCTTTACGTTTCATCATTTATGTTCCCAGATACTTCCTAAATGTCAATTCCATTTTTGGCATACTCGCTCGAGCAGTTTTCCATATACTCCTCTTCGCAACGATTTCCAACTGAATTTAGAACAGCTGTTCGCAAACAAAAAAAATAAAATTTCTGTTGCTATGACCAAACCAACTTGTGGGAGTTTCAAGGTGAAGCATGTATAATCCTCCATCTTCCTGACCGCGTGCTCTTGAAAGTTAATAGCAAAACCATTTTCAGATTCCTCCTTGATGTCCATTTCCTTGTGTGGATATTGATGTATCTGTTCAAGCAAACTGAAGCTCGCAACAGTTTCCAGTACCTTGACCATATGAGCTGCAAATAGCAAAATCACCATTTCCATTCACAGATTCCTCCTCCTCGTGCATTCACTTCACTGGATGCAGATGTACCTGACCCAGCAGATTTTCTTTGGCTCATTCTCCTGATAAATTACAATTGGAAGCTGAACAGCAACGTTTCAAAATTAACTACTTAAGTGGAATAAATAATGAAATAGATAAGTATGTGCAAAAAGGAAGCACGGCGAAATTTAGGAGAGAAGGAGCACATATTCGCAATAGTACCAAATGATTTCCCACTGGAAAAAGCAGGTATAATCGGAATGCCATTCCTTACGAAAGAGAATGCGTTAGTTGACGTGGCACAAAAAAAGATCATATTCCAGAGACAGCCCAAAGTAGTCCGACTGATGGACTATTTGGCGGCCAGGAACCACCTGTTAGCAGAGAACACGCGGTTAGAACATATCCATGATCCAGTTGAAAAAAGGGCTATTTGGGAAATAATTGATAAGTATCAAGGAGTATTTCAACTAGAAGGAGATCCTCTACCATGTACAAATCTGACAAAGCACACTATAGATACGACGTACGAGAGACCAATACATATAAAACAATACCGTTACTCGCCGGTGCACAAGATGAAACAAATCGGCAAATTTTGGAAATGCTAGAAAAAGGAATTATAGAGAATTCCCAATCACCATATAATTCCCCTTTATGGGTCGTGCCAAAGAAGGCAGACGCCAGCAAAAAGAAAAAATGGCGTATCGTCATAGATTTTCGTCAAACAATAATAAAACGGAACAGGACGCATATTCTTTGCCCAATATAGAAGAAATATTGAACCAACTTGGTAGAGCTCGCTATTTTAATGTCTTTGGCTTGGCTAATGGGTTTCATCAGATACCCATGGACCCACTAAGTAAGAAGAAGACTGCGTTCTCAACACCTCAGGGACATTATGAATATACAAGGATGCCATTCGGGCTTAAGAATGCGCCCGCTACCTTCCAACGAATGATGGATCATGCATTGCATGGATTGATCGGTAAAGTTTTTGTTGTTTATCTGGATGATATTGTTGTTTACGACGAAAAACTAAAGGGACATAACGAAAAATTAACTATATTGTTGGAGAGGCTTTCTTCTGTAGGATTGAAGTTACAGCAAAATATATAATGCAATTCCTAGGATTAGCGGGTTATTATAGAAAGTTTATAAAAAATTTAGCGAAAAGGCAAAACCGTTAACGAAACTGTTAAAAAAGGATGTCCCATTCGTATTTGGATTTGCACAAGAATGTGTCTTTTCCATACTTAAAGAAGAATTATGTTCGCAACCATTATTACTATTTCCGGATTTTGCAAAGGAATTCATATTAACAACAGACGCGTGAAATGATGCTATTGGAGCAGTATTGTTGCAAGAAAAAACTGGAGAAGACGAACCGATCTCTTACGCGAGTAGAACCTTAGGCAAAGCCGAGCGGAACTACAGCGCCACCGATAAAGAGCTGCTTGCAATCGTATGGGCAGTTAAACACTATAGGCCTTGCCTTTATGAAAGGAAGTTCAAAATCATCACCGGCCACCAACCCTTAAAGTGGCTCATGAACCTTAAAGATCCCAATTCAAGATTAATGAGATGGAGAATTATTTATTATAATGAAATTTGAAATGTCGACCGTCAATTAATTAATTTAATCAGAGGAAGTGTCATCTCCAGCGGTCATTAATTAAATCTCTTTGGAGATTTTTAAGGCTAGGGCTCATATGAGCCACTCAGCAGCCTAGGGATTGAGTAACATAAATTTTTGGTTCGTGAAAAAATTCTGCCACAGCCCGGGTTCGAACCGGGAACTCCAGGGATCTAGCCTGGCGCAATTTCCGAAATTGGTAACGCGCCAGGCTAGATCCCTGG
>JASANN010000291.1:0-38282 GCA_031762395.1 Calameuta pygmaea | reverse complement strand
TGATCACAAAACCCTACTTCCAGACTCGCCGCTACGATTTAGCGCCATGATTTTGTTATCGCCTAAAATCGTAGCGTTATGCATCTCCCTACTCATCTCTGCTACGTAGCATTCATCGACATATAGCATGGACTGCGCACAAGCATAGGAAAAAATGAATACGATCCATAGATATAGAAATATAGGAATGGAGCATAACTCTGCGGGGGAAATCCGTTTAGAGGGGGGTACGGAGGCGCCCTGCGCCTGATTGGTTAATATTGGGAGCAAGCGCAGTGATGTAAAAGTGCTACGTAATCTGTCGTTTCTTTATCCGCACAAGGAGAACCAATCATAGTAAGGCAGGGTTCAGCTTGAATTTCGTTGGATATACAGCGGACACCCCCCCCCCCACCCTCATTTTGGCTTCTCGCCCCTTGCCAAAATACCAGTTTATGTTCCATCCACTGAAATATAAGTATACTGGAACGCGTACGGCATTGGCGGAGGCCGCGTAGAGAAAGATAGCGAGGAAACAGGCCAATGTAGTAGGCTGTCTCTATCACACACTGTACGGTCTCTCAAAAAGTTTAAGCTGAACTAAAGCACTGCATTTCGAATACTGCTAAATATTTTGTTATCGTTTTTACAAAGTTTTACGGATTTGGAATTGGCGGACTTGACCGCAGTGAAGTCTGTACGAACCTACACGGAGGCTTTCTGGAATCGAATGGCTGACGAGAGCCGACCAATTTCCTGGAATCAATGCTGCATTCCGGAGGGGCTGCGATCTCGATGCGCAATTCAGCGAGATAACGTTAAAGATGAAACTGACTGTCGTCTGAAATCTGCACGAGTTGGGGAGAGAGGAGGGGGTTCATCGAAGCTTCCCCGAAGAAGGGGGGGAGCAAGGGGCTGCCTCAAAACATCGCGCGAGAGGGCCGCCGGCTCTGCGAACGATCCTCCACGAGTTAGCACGGACACGAACTGTCGAAGCTTCTAGAAGCTTCTCGATCGTGTGCGATTCTCAGAATCGAACGTAACATTCTAGAAAATAACGGTCTCGGTGACGTCACTTCCGGAAGTCGTAGAGCTCACGACGGCAACTTAGCACGGACACCTACCTTCGAAGGTTCTAGAGTGTCGGCAAATGTCGGTTACAGGAACCCTGGTCCGGAACCTCCAAACTTATACTACTAAATGCGCCTGTGCCACACTTTTCACCATTACTTTCGATTCATCCGCAAACATGCAGCTGCCTCAGCCTTTTTCGCACCATTTCCGGTGATATGGAAAGGTTTTTATTTTTGACAGTTCTCTTATTATTAATTCAAATTACGCACGGTAGTTGAGAAGTTTAAGAGACACGAAGATAAGAAGAAAAAGTAAAAAATTAACGTGAAAAAATCATTGAATTAAATAACCAATAAATAAATGAACAAATTCAGAAACAATGAAAAATTGAAATATTAAAAAAAAATTGTTTCAATTAATAATTTGAAAAACTTCTAGTATGCTCCATTGTCAGCGCGGCAGAGCGTACGGTCCTGAGCGGTTGCGCAGCTGCACGTCTCTCCACATCTTGAGCAGCTGACTACCTCACCGCGCGCATCAACCGATCGTCGCCCGCGTATTTCGAGCGAAACTCGCAAAATTTAGGCGTTTCTTCAAATGAAAAATTTGATCCCTTAACAAACTCATTTTTGGATGTTTAAAAGCGCGTTTTAATCGTTGAAATCTCAGCTATAACATGGGACAAATATGAAATTTCTATTTCATCGCATTCCTAATGAAAAATAGTAGGGGAGCTTCGGGTGCGCTTCTGATGTCTCGAGATCTCCGTCACGGGATCTTCTCCGAAAACGGCGTTTTCACTTCAAGGGGTTGTAGTTCCCCCTAGAGTGATGCTACAGGGGTGTAATGAGGATCTTTTTGACTGCCGAAGGATACTCTTTCTCGTACTATAATTAGAAATATGAATTTCCTTCCGGAATTACCAGTTGACGCATTTTTCACAAAGTCTCAAAATGCACTATTTCACTCGAACCCCTGCCATTCGGCCATTTTGTATCCGATCGGGATAAAACTTAATGTCTGAAAGCGGAGAAAACTTCCTAAAAAATATGTCTTTGATTTTTTAGGAAGTACAAAAAAATTCAAGTGTTCCACTTCAATTGGACGTTACTGTATATAGTCGGTCCCCGAGTTCAATGTGTTTTATCGACAGTTCACAGGCAATGCAACCTAAACAAATTACACGTGGTTTTCCATAAAATAATGTAAATAAATGTTAAAATAGAAAAATAGAATATATTTAGTACAAAATCATACACATGCATTCTCTGTAACAAAGGTTTTACGCAGTGACACGTGTAACCTGCTGAAGAATTAATTGTTTTTCGAGCTGAAAAAGAAAACACAGAACTCGCAGACCGACTATAGTCAATATGTGTTAAGAATTTCAAAAATGTAACTAACCAGTCTTCGAATTTCAACAGTTCCGAAACAATAAAAAAATATTGGGCACTCCATTATTTGAGAAGAATAGGAAAGGCTAGTTGGATAATAATAATAAATATCAAAATTTGTAATCAAAATATACGAGCAGTTAGACTTTCGAATATTTGTATTTATTTCAGATATTCCCTTCCTTCTTGTCTTTCAATATGAAATTCAACTAAATCGAACATGTTCGTTCGATCCCGCGAGCATAACCTGCGATGCCACGCCACGATTATAATTAGAATCAGCATCCTAGCAGGCGACAATAAATATATCACGCAGAAATATATATAATAACGTAACAGGCGTCGTCGAAACAGTCGGAAATATAACATTATTAAAGTGAAAGGTACAGTAATGAAAGAACTGGCGCGTCTTCCTTTTCCTGTCAATTCGTCGAATATACACACGCTAATTCTCGGACTTAAATCCACAATCGAAACAAGTCATCGTATCTTTGTCTTTCCAACTGGCAGGATGATATACATATATAGTATAGGTTTTGTAATTTACGATAGGCGCGAAACGTTCGAATGGCTTGACATCATTTTATGAAATCGCAATATCATATCATGTTGTTTCCCAGACTTGAGCACCGAAATAAAAGTCTTTTAAGCGGAACCATCTTATTCCTTAGTGCTCCTTTCCAGTGCCATTCTTCATTCCCTTCTTAGATGTATAAAAATCAGCATATATAGTGTATGCGTGTTCCTGTGACTATCGCCCTCTCTGCTCGTAATTTTATTTTTATTTTTATTTATTTATTTTTTTTTTGGGCGACTTCGCCAATTACGAATGCTTTTGCGTCCATGCAATCATGTGTTTCATTACACGATTGATAATACCTATGCGAATCGTATTGAATAAGTTCGATAGTGCTTTAATTTTTTTTTTTAATCTCAGTGAATATTAGATCCGAATTGGATTATTTTTATGGTGTAGTCAGGTGCTCTTGATCATGAATTGTTCCCATTGCCGGGCCAGTATCTAGTCTTTCGCCATATGTAGAGTAATAATCTTGTTTCTATCGAAAATCGAGCGTGAAAATATGATGTAATTATGTCGCACTTTTTTTTTCATCAAAGTGCATATCATAGGTTCGTGTACTGATACACAAAGTGGTGAATATACTCGTCGTGCGAGTTCGCCGAGTTCCACGATTCGTGTCTGTCGTATTTCGTTTCGAAGTTATCCATTTGGTTGATTTTCGCATACAAAATAATTTTATTTACAGATTGATAATGTTATTAATTATTTATCGATAATTCCTTTATACTAACGTGGAGATTAGCATAATCAGATATTACTACATATACGATAGATATATGGGAAACTTATGAGATGAAGGAGGAGAGAATTAATGGTGGAAAGAGATTTCAAGGTCTATTTACAAAAACCGCAGCGCAAATGAATAAATGTGTCAGAACAGAAATGTATCTTTGTTTTTGGGGAAGTGCCGAAGTCATCCTCGTCCTGACCGCAAAGGATTTCATTCGCATTAACTTTCGGGAAAAAAATGTCATATAAGTGTCACTATATTTTCTGGTGCTTGTAAAATCGTTGAATATACAGGAAATAAAAAAAAATCTAATCCAAAGTGATTTCATCGAAAATCCAGAAGTGCAGCGATAATATAAAATATCAAAAATGAAATGAACTTTGAGCATGGAATTTGAACGATGATGTAAAACAAAACAAAAATTAATGATAATTTTACGGAATTAATTTCAAGTAGCATCTACAGTCAACACAAAAATTGTGTAACACGGCAAGTCCACGAGGAAGAAAAGGACGGAGCGGACGAGAAGCAGATGGTTAAGCCAAGGAAACAAAATCAAATTTCCTCAATCAGCTGTCTCTCGCGTCCTCCTCCTCCTCCTCTTGAAAGAAGAAACAAATTCTGAGGATATAACAAAAAAAAAAAATAGATAAGCAAATCCTCAGATGAAATAAATCGCAAAGAAAAGAGGTAAACCGCTAAGTCAAAGTAGTGGAAAACTGTTTGTCATTAAATACCACGGATAAGGCTACGATCAATAATGACATAAGACATTCTGGACAGATGATCTATAAATCGAATACAATGGATCTATAACGATAGATGATCACATATAACTGGCTAGATACACAGACAGAGGAGAGGAAATAAATTTTCTATCGTTTAAATCGTACCGCGTCTAAATTTCACCTGAGTAAGAAAATGTCTCTATACGAAAGCACTTCACTGCGAAGAATTACGCGTTATTACGTTGGCCAACGTAAGAAAGATGCTTTCGCGCGCGTTCAAAAGAGACGAGCAGTACTAACCGCAGAATAATCACGGGCAATTCCAACACTAGCAAAACGTCACTTATATGGCATTCAGAGCGAAAGAATTATTCCCTTCCGTTTCCCACGATAAATCCACGTGAATCGGGCAGGGCGGGGGGGCGGGGGGGGATACGGAAAAATCTTGAAAGCTCGTCGTACCATTGGTTGCTGGTTTTTCTTTCTTTCATTCTCTATTTCGCTCTCTACTACTACTACGTGTTGTGAGACTGTTGAGACTGGGAGAGCTTACTGGAGCTCTTGTGATGACCCGATTGATGTTTCTCCTGCAACATAAAAAGAGCGCTCGTTTGGAATCTCGGAGCATCTTGCGAATATTGGTGAGAGCGCGCACTCCGTAAAGTCACTTGCTGATTCTTGTTATCTCAATAATTAAAATCACCTGGATCCCCCATTGCTCGAGCTGTAAGGACTCCGATCGCTTAGCGAAGAGACACGATTCTTTTGTATATTACATTATTGTAGAATCCATCGGAGCTAATTTTTTTTTGATACTCCTATTTCAGATCTACTTCTGTGAATATTTGACGTACTTTATAACGCTATTTGTCCAGTGCTATAGTCAAAAGCGACGGACTGGGTTTCCTTGAAACTTATTCGATTAATAGCAGAAAATCTACTTCAACCGTTCCAACTCCAAAAAAAATTTTATCTAGTTATCTTTTCCAAGATCGACCTTTAGCCATCCATGCCTGAGACTAAGTTATAAACGGTTTATAAATTTTTTTTTTAAATGTCAGTAGGAAAATCCTCTTTCAATATTCACAGAATTAATAATGATACATACCGCAGTGTCAGGCTCTCACCATCTCCAACCATCATAGCCAAAATATATAAATTACAGTGGAGTCTCTCGCAGCTTACTCCATGCGGAGACGCGCATATAAGCTAAGCGAATTGTCCCAATCGTGTATTCGAAACGGATGCGACAATTCTCCGTCTCTCGTGTAAGTCGACCAGCGTCAGATGCCCTCAGCCCTGGTCTTCACTGAGCTTGGAAAATATAAGCTGCTAGACTCCACTGTATTGTAACAATGTTATAGTCAAAGATGGTTTTAAATATTTATGGGACACATTACGATGTTAATAGTGAGAGCATCAACAAACTATAGCCCAAGCATTGCTAATTAGCAAAATCTACAGACACACTACGTGCACATGCAGCTATTACATTTTTAGTAATATAATAATTGAAAATGAGAAGAGGACAACAAGTAACCCAGGTAACACATCCCTAAGCAAGTAAACACATCTCGCATGGTCCATGAGGATCAATGTGTTTTCTTTTTCTTTTGGACAGTTTACTAATAATTAAATCCTTAGCAAATGACTCGTGGCTTTTGATAATATTACAGGAAATATATGTTAATATAGAAAAATATAAATAATTTTAGCGCAAAGCCATGCACGTGTAATACAAATTGTATCCTGAGCCATGTGTGATTTGCTAGAGAGTTGACTGTGTTTTGAATCTGTCAAAAAAAAAAAAAAAAAGAAACATTGAACATGCGAACCGACCATTTGTCCGTGCAAGTATGTAAAATACATTTAAATATCTGCGTATACATAATACATTCGCGTCAGACGTATTGACTATTATAAAGCGTGATGTGTTAGTAGACAATGCAACGACTTTATAAAAAGAAAATGGTACACAAATGATGTACGTATAAATATAAATGGTGTTAAAGAGACAAAATAATTACTAAGGTATTTTCTTTCAGTAGAACTTTTATTTACTGAGAGATTATTGGACGTGTCGCGTACGATGTTTTCTTTCCGTCATCGACATGATCGATCAATAAAATCACGAACTTCGCCACAGCCATTTGCTCCTACTTTGCGAGGCTTTATCTCTTCGGCACTAGTGCTATCAAATTGTCCATAACCGAAAGATAATTCGACACGATAACGAGGCTATGGCAACTCACGTGGCAGTGTATTATAAAAGAAAAAAATTGTTTATTCAATGAATCACTAAAGTAAATCTTGTCTATTATTCGTTTCTTTTTTTTTTTTTGCTTTTATTTGTATCCCGATATTAACACACACGCACGAACACACATTCAATACATTCATAAATTCACTCTACAATGCAGTAAACAAGTATCGCTCGAAAATATTCCGTTTGGTCGACGTAACAAAGAAGTTACACCATACGCGACACGCAGAATAGATACATTGTGTGGTAAAGATTGCATTAATGTTGAATTCTGCGTTACATATTTGTTGAGGGCCGGAACGTGGCATGGTTGAGGCGGGATAGGGCTAAAAAATAGACTTACGGTTATTTTTCATATTAGTCCTTTCTTGCGAGTCTCCCGTATCATTGTGCCTTATCGAACTCATTTCACGATAGTATAAAATCTAATATATTTGTGATTCTATTATATGAGTAAGCATTCTATGTTCGTGTATATGATTTAAGAATTTCCATTTAAAAGTTTTCAACGTGTGCTCTCTTAGCCGGTCGTGAGGTCTTCCTTTTTTTTTACCTTAGCAATTATTTTGTCTTCCTACTTTATATTTCTTTGATAATATATTTCATTAATGTTCTCCAGGTCTTTTTTTTTATATTCTTACAGGTCCCGCCCGCCTTTACGTCGCACGACTTTGAAAAAGGTTAAGAAGCTTCAAGAATAATTTAAACGGATTATTAGGGAGAGAGAAGTCGCTTTTTAGTTATTTATAATGTCACCGATTTTTCTTTGTGATTGAGAAACTATGAACCCTTGCGTGTCCTTATACTGTTTGACTATTTCTTTTAGTTTTCCTTGCTCACATTCCAGCTGTATTTGAACGCATTTTTCTAAATCATAATTTTTACTATTATGTACTTTAAGCATGTTTCAGACTTAATTCACGATACAGCGTGTATCAGTCCCCCGATAAATGGCTAAGCCGAGGAATAAAAATTGATTTTTGAAAAATTATATTTAAATAAGGCACGATCTAGAAACTGCGATTATATGACAATACCGAATTAATACACTAGTCATGGCAGTAAGAGCCCTGGCAACGACTTGGATGTTGTCTTTCCAAGCTTATCGCAAGTACTGAAAAAATCTTTGCATCTCTGATAAGATGTACGACAAAAAAGAGATAATCTACCCAGCATTCACAACAGGTATCAAAGCAGTGATTCAAGTTGAATAGTAAGAAAAAGAAATGAAAAAATCTTTTCAAAATGTGAACTACAAGTAAAGCTTTAAATGAGAATGAGAAAAGTACTAGACCGTACGAATATGTTTGAAAAATAAAAATGTCTGACAATAATAGCAGGAATAGCAAAATAGTGATACTACAATACTACTAGCAGAAGTCGAGTGTACAGTAGTATAGTCAACTCTCCATAAGATCCTTCCTTCCTTTCCTTATGGCTGCCCCCTCCAATGAGGAGATGTGCCAGCTCTCCATAAAACGGCACACACGGGGGTCCGGTTGGATTAGATCAGAGAGTGGCTATCTTATTGATGGAACACAGCGCCGACTCTACTGTAATAGGCCGAGAGTTCGACAGAGCGCAGGTAACTTGGACGCTAAGCTACAAAGACGAATAGGACCTTCGTTTCTCGGCGTGACTGTTTGGAAAGAGCTCAGGGGAAATGCGCTTCTTTAGGGAAGCCTAAACGGAATAATACATGCAGCTTATATAGAAATAATTAATAGATTCAGCGATAAAATTTGTAGTACGAGTGATAATAATTTTTATACAGTAAATAAATCAACAATATTTAGTAGCACGGTGGTATCCGTGCCATCCGTGGCAATAGTAATATTGTTATTAACAATTAATTATAAATGGCAACAGCACAGTAACGGTATATAAAATACACACTTAACCTCGGAGCGTCTAGAACGTTATAGGAAATTCTTTCGATTCCTGAGTTAAATATTATCACTCTCTTCAAAGGCGTGTAATCGCTACTTCCATTGTTTCGATTTGTATTTTATAATTCTCATTCTATTCCCTAGTTTTTTTTTTTTTTTTAATAATTTTACCCTCAATCATCCTGCAAGCATGACCCTATAACCCGGCAAAAGTGAAAATTATACCGTGGGTAAACTTTACAAATTTCTTTTACTCTTTTGTTCATTTCCTTATTCTCAAGTTTTTTTTTTATCGTTATGCTCCTGAACATACATACATTTAAGTTGTAGGTATACAGTATATAAGCATACAATTATAGGTATCGATACTATGTACATATATAAATTATATTTGAGTCTTATTCGAAACATATCGTCGAACAAGGAGAAATAAAAAATCTGCTTCGGATGGAACCTAATGTAAAATTTTTAAATGGAGAAACTTGTCTTTTCGACAGTACCGCGAAAAAAAAATCTTCACTATAAAGTAAGGTGCGTTTCTCTACAGTAATTTTTGTCTTAGTTCGACGTACGTCAAATAAATGAAATTTCATTTCAGTCCCGACGTAAAGTGACAGATGCACGTGCAAATGGAGTCAATTTTTTTTTTTTTCATTTCTCATCCAAACTAAGACACGTTTTCACGCTTTGAACATAACATCACAAAGCGATAACACAGTAACGTATCTCGGATAACCGATACAATTTATCGCGTCAAATTTTGTTGATCACAAGTATTTTTTTTTCTCTTAGCAACACAATTTAATAATACCGCGTACTGTGGATAAGGATCTATGCACGAAAGAGAATATAAAAGTGAGTAGGTGAAAAGAGGAGGCCAAAATAAAAACAACAAAAGATAGAATTCAAGCTAAAAGATCGAGTTCATTTGGCAGCTAATACGTTGACATCAAAAAAGGTATACTTAATTAATCACATGCTCAGAACATTCTACCCGTATACATATACTATAGTTGTAAGATGCATTGGAAGAAGGAATAGTTAAGAACAAAGAAATAGAATTACGTTATCACGTTTTAAGGAAATGTTTTCATTGTACAATTAGATTAATCATTTCAAACACACAGTAAGAACGAACGATCCGGCCGTCGATGTTACGTTATATTAAGTTTTCAAATACCACAGTTGACTCTCTCTGCGAAACGAATCACAGCTCTCTCTTTCTCTCTCTCTCTCTCTCTCTCCGAATAAAATTATCACTATATTTCAAGGCTTTCAGGTCGATCGTAAAAGCATTTGATCGTGAATCAAACCTCAATGAGTCTAATGATAAATGAAATCAATAATGATTTCTTCTCAATTTCATTGAGGCTAATTGAGTGCTAATAAAACAAAGTACAGAACGAATGCTCACAAAGTAAGCGTAAGTGAACTAAGTATGAGTCCTTAGTAATTTGAATAATAGAATCGACAGTTTACGAAGAGAAGATAGTTATCACTGAAAAAAGAAAAAAAAAAGAATAAAATAGAGAACGCGATAAATCGGAAAAGAAAATCAAAGAAATTTTTTGAAGCCTTTGGCAGTACCGTTAATGGGCGAAAGACGACAAGTAAACATTACAGTAATAACTACGACAGAATAATGTCTACAGAGTCTACTAAAATAATAACATAGGAGTCTAGTTCAGCGAATCTACTCCGGGGGAGGAGGCGGTGGTGGAGAATTAGGTGGCGGTCCACTAGGTAACGGAGGAGGGCTATTAATTTCTGTTTGAACAATCGGAATTTTATCAGTTTGATTTTGCTGTCGAATATTAGATGGCAGAGTCGGGGGTGGAACGGAGGTGTCTATGGCACCGTCCGGTGTCATTATAACGTTAGCAGGCGTATAAATGGGATATTGTTGCTGATAATGCTGATAATACATAGCAGAATCATAAACGTAATTAGAATGATTGTACATAGAGTTTGCATGATAATTGGCAAAGAAATAAGGTTCAGTCGATTGCGAATGGTGAGACTGAGCTGGTAGGGCTCCGTGAGGATAACCCATGTCACGAAGTGGCGGAGGAGGATGAATTGAGTGTTGGGGATTTCTCAGGTTGTGACTATTGTAGGAGTCTGATTCGTGGGTGGTGACGTGCTGATAGTAGTTATCGCGAAGTGATTGGCCATAAAGGGATGGCTGAGCGCGTAGAACCCGTGGGGAAAACTGATGAGCCACTCTCCCGCCTCCACGTACCTTGTTATTACTGCTTGAACTATAGTGTCGGCCGTTTTGTCGCTCCCCAGGTCGCTGCGCCGCGCTGCTACTGTTACTGCCACTGCCACCTTGAGAGTGCTTCTTGTTTGCGGGGCCTCCACCCAGCGTAGGACTCGAAGTTGACTCCCAATCTCGATCGCGCTCTCTCTTCCGACTCTCCGGTGCGGATTCTAGTCCACTGCCAGCACCAAGATTCCCAGGAAGCCCACTAGCGGAGGTGCTGCTCCTTGATATCGCGTCGGTTCGTATCTTAATTTTCAGAGGGGCCTGAACAACAGATTGTCCTGTTGAACCGGAGACGCCATCGGCAGCCTTAAGGCGCTCCTTAGGAATCTTGATCTTTAATCCAGTGCCCTGAGGTGATTTATTTTTTTCCGGGTGCCCTGTGCTTCCTCCAGTTACCGCACCCGACTCGGTACCACTCAAATTTATTTTGTCCTTGGGTATGGTTATTCTGATTGGTACCGCCGCAAATACACCCTCGCCACTGACGTCGGCCTTGTTCTTTTCCTTGTCTCTGTGCTTCTCTTTATCCTTATCCTTGTGCTTATGCTTGTGTTTCTCTTTAGTCTTATCTTTATCTTTATGTTTGTGCTTCTCCTTCTTCTTTTTCTTTTCACTTTTATGATGCTCGGACTTTTTCTCCTCGACGACGGCAACCAGATTGCTCATCTCCATTGGCATCGATGCTGGAACCGCCGAAGCTCCTGCGGCTTGCACTGGTGTATTTAAAACACTGATGTCCACCGTTGAAGCTACCGAGGAGTCACTGACTGCTGGTAACGATACACACTGCGACTGTATTGGAACTTGTTCTTGAGACTGTAATGTCTGCTGCAACGATACATGTGCCTGCTGCTTTTGTTGTTGAAGACGATGCTGCCGTTGAAGTTGCTGTTGCACTATTGGATTCAATTGTACACCTTGCAGCAACGACGGAATTTGTGCAATCGGTTCTTGCAGGAGGGCATTTATGCTTTGAACAGATTTCATAGATGACAGGTACTCTGATTTCACCTGCGTCGAATGTTCCACGGCACCGGTTGACTCACTATTTACAGGTTCCTGTTTCACGTTGGTAATAAGGGGCTCCTGCTTAGTAATACCCGATTCTAATCCATTCATTAATGTTTGTTGTTGTTGCTGCTGCTGCTGCTGTCTAATGGTACTTTGAGATGTAGCAGCCCCTTGATGAATAACTGGTTCCGGCTCGAATGGCTTTATTAACTCTGGAGGCTTTAAATCATTAGCCACTGAGGTACTTCTGCCATTTGTAGGTGTCGGATTATCCTTAAAGGGTTGTATCAGGTCAGGAACTCGTCCGAGCATCTTCATAGTTTCGAAACCGGATATCTCATCAGTTTTGATCTTCGGTTGTTGATCAGTTTCGCTGGTGCTTAATGTTCTATGCCTCTTATTCGAACTGGAGATCGCATCATTAGATAATCTTTTCGAGGGCGAGGGATCCTGCTGCGGAGGGCCTGGTGGACTTGCGAATGGCGATACAATGTTCAGGCTTGGTAAGGGATCTAATCGCTCTTGTTTAGGAACTTTAGCTGCCGCCGGTGGCGTTTTCTGCTTTGACTTTGGCCTCTGAGAGTGCATGTCTCTCGACGTTGGTGCTTTTTCTGGACTGAATAGCGACTTGTGCTTCCCTGGTGGTGTTTGCAACAAGGGCTGCTGCACTCCCGAGAAGGAACGCTCCGGTCCGTCGTGTCGCAACCGTTTCTCTGTTTTATAATCGTCCACGTTATTCACTGAAGACTGTTGCGATGCACCGTTCTTTGAAATGTCCTTTAATATCTGAGAAACTCCGTGCATTGAGTGCTGATTCGGTGCTGGTTTGGACGGCACTGATTTCTGGAACATCTGAGGCGATGCTGCAATACGAAAAAAAAAGTACACGATATATAAAAAGAAAGTTCACGTATCTAATATTGTTTCATGTACATTGGCTTGATAATGTGCGAAAAATGAAAGGGAATGTAAGTTACCTTGTAATTTATCTAGCTGATTGTACTTGGGATGGTGTGACTGTTTTAACATACTAGCAATATATTCCTCCTTCTGAATTTCCGGGCGTGGCTTAGGCGGCGGCAGAGGCTTTTCAATGAGTTTTCTGACTTCCTCGCTCCTTTGCTCAAGCGAATCTGGCTTACGTTGTCGTTCTATTCTTGCAGGATCTTGATATTTGGTGTAAAGTTTTTGTTGTTCAGCATCCTTCCTATGTTCCGGAGTCTTATGCCTCGGATCATAGGACGACCTTTTGTCATGGGGTTGATGTTTACAGTCAGCGTTACTTAACCTGTGTACGCTGTGATTATTGTTACTCAGTTTTTCCTGAGGATTTCCGTGTGCCACCACTTCCTGAGATGGCAAACTGGATTCCGCTCTTACGGCTGAGGTCTCCGAGAGGGAATTAGAATCCGGATTGGAATTCTTTGCCAGATGTGTCGTATGAGAATGGGAATACATGGTGCCGCCACTGGTGCCACTACTTGAATTATATTCCCTAGCAATTCTTTGTCGATTGAGATCTCGATTAGGATCCCTGGGTTGGTTGTTAACAGAGTGTCTATGTGTCGCTATCATACCAGTCTTCATCTCTGGTCTATGATTGTGATTATGATGCATACTCGACTTTTGACCAGGTGGCATAGGATGTTTATTCGGAGGTCCAACACTGGACACCGATTTATGATGATGAGAATGGTGCTTATTTAATTCTGACATATGAGCAGATGGATTGGTCCCCGAAGAAGCAGCGACCGTTACGGCTGCAGCAGTCGCAGAAGCAGCAGCAACGGTTTTTTCTCGCTCAAGCCGCTCACGTTCCTTCTTCTCTTTGTATTCCCTATAGTCGACCTGCGGCCTTCCTGGTATAGAAGACGACAATGGTTTCTTATCCTCCTGCTTGTCCGAGAGATACGGTCGATTAGACTGGAACGTTGGACCTCCATCGCCAGTCGCAGGACTCTGTACTTTTCTGGGTTCCACGTCCTGTTAAATTTTAAAAATCCCTATCAATTCTCAGGACGCCTCGTGCGCATATATTGTCCAATTTCTTTTTTGATTAAATTAATACTCACGAATGGGGAATTTGGCAAACTAGGGTGATTAATGCTGGGGCTCTGGGTGGCGGATATGCTCATGATCTTTCTTTTGAGTCTGGATGGACACTTGTCGAATATATGGAGGAACTCTGCGGTGAGCTGCTGCAGAAGCTCTGAAGTGACACTCCGATCGACATACCAAAACCAGTGTTTTCCCTCGTTGCTTTGAGGTATCTGTGCACATGGCCATTCTTGCCTAGAGTAGATCCAAAAACCTAACATTATTAGGATAACTCACCTCCCAATTAGACCATTTGCAGGCGAGATGTATGCAGAAACAGGCTACGACCGTAGGTTTGTACTGAAGGCACATGGTCGTCAAGTGTAAACTGGAAAAAAAGCCACTCATTCAGTTGCATGCGCTCCCATAAAATTGCAAAGTCGATTTTAAAAAACAATACATAAAATCTCGTGGCCTCGAGACGCAATTCTCAATACGGATCCTTCTCAGACCCCCTATTACAGAAGGATATACTGAAACCATATGGGAGAATTTGAAAATCAGTATAAGAATAAAAACCTTTACAATTATTAATTATCTAATCTATTAATTTGATTCGCCTAGCATACAAAGCTCGTAAGCGTCGCTTTTTTAGTTTAAACTCCTGTATTTGCTAGTTCTAATTTTTAAATATTCTATTAAAACTTAACATAGATTCACATAGACTATATGCCACCGATTATTAATTCTCCTATCGACTTTCGTCACATCTTTGAGTTATTTAACCTGACAGAGAAACCGTCCTAAAGAAGTCTTCGAAAAAGATATCGAGAAAAATGCTTTATGCGTCATGTCCGTCACTCATAAGCCAACATCGAGATTTTTAAAACCTTCTACTGAACGAAATCAGAATCGAATATGATAGAGAAAAAAAAATAATAAATAGAAGAAAAATCAAAATAAAAAACGAAGAATAAACAGCGAGAATTCAGAAATATTCGAGCGAGTCATTATCGTTATTTCGTAAGATGAAAACGACCGCTCCTTATAAATAGTGCATTTACCTTTTAATCCTTTTAATCCACACCGTGACATTAGCTTATGATATAAGACTTCATTGCGTATTTGTTTTTGATTTTTCTTTGCCATACGTTCTTTATAAGATCAGACGTACTTTTAAGGCTAGTCTGGCAATGCAACATTCGTTTCTATTGTCATGAAACTTGTTACTTTTCAGGGACTTACTGCATTTCAGTAAATTTATCAAAATTTCGGTAATTCTAGTCTACTCTCTCGTAGAGTATTTTTTTTTAAATATTTCTCATTTCTAGTAAACTAATAACTATGAACGGTTATAAAAGCATGAAATCAAAATGCTGTGCCAGTAGCCAATGTCTTTGATTCTTTTCTTTAGTATTTTCATTACGTCTCGTTCCGTACACCAATAACAGTAAGAGAGATACTAGGAAATAATTCGTAGCCACCTGTTAGATGCCATGAAGTATGAAGTCTGGGCTAAGTCCTTGCTCGCTGTAACAAGAACCAGGTTGCTTTAGAAAAGTCATTCTAATGCTGCAAATATAGAAAGAATATTGCATAATATGATTACGCATAATCAACACATCAACCCACCTTTAACCAGGTGACAACATCTAACAACGTGAGTGTGAGGATGATCTATAGCTACATCGAATCCCAACGTTTGCAGTAGGACGTTCTCATTGAAAACCAGATCTTGAGCGTGTTCGAGGTATTGCTGAATAATAAAAAATGAATCCACAAATCAGTATAATGATACTGAAACTTCCCCGAAAAGTGATAATTGCTAACGTGCATTTATTTTAATTATAACGTTATCATTATTTACCTCAGATTTCGTATCAGGTGGCGTCTGATCTCTGTGAAGACACATGTATGCCACTTTGATAACATGTTCCAACTTCCTCGGCTGCTCCTCGACTTTTGCAGCCAAAAATAGGGCCGCCGCTGCTATCGCATTTCTGTGGAATTGTGACAGCGAATGGAACACGTAGAACCGGTGCATGTATACAATAGCCGTATTGATACATAATTGCGATCTAAATTGAAGAGATTAAGAAAAATTATAGATTTTTTAAGAACGTATTCAACATATTATAAGCTATAGCCAGGTTAGATATCAGGTGGATATTGTGATTGCTTTACACTATAGACCATGAGAAGCTTGATCTTTCAACAGGAAACCGATTTCACAAGATGATCATACATTTAATTTAACTCAGAAAGCGTACATCTATTATTTGCACAGATTTTCTAAACAACGGAACAGTAGCAATGGTTATTTCTTTTGAATTAATCGCCAAATTAAATTTTTTTTTTTTAGTAATGACCCTTTCTAAAATTCTACTACTCATGCTGAAGTTCAATATCTGACACAGAGAAGAGATTATGGAAATTGCTAGTGCATTAATTTTTTTCTAGAGAGTCATCCACATTTAAAATCAAGGTCATCATCGAAATCTCTTCTATCAAATATTGTTCAACAGTTAAAAACTTTACCAATTTACAATATATTATTATATCACAATTCATTTGTTGAATCAACTTTTTGTATACTTGTAGCATTGATGTTTTGAAAATTTGTAATTTATTCCTGTTACTTCTAATTCATTCAACTTAGATGTATTACATTAAAGAATATTGGAAAAATCATTGAAAATGTGTAAACATCATAATATTATAGAATGCAAATAACATTCCAATAATAAACGAATACACTTTGAGAACTATAAATATTGTTATTAATCATCAAATGGTAAGTTTGTAAAAGTAGAAGGGACACGTTTTTTTAAACGAAAATAATTTATTTAATTTGTGTAAAAGTACATTTGCATGTAAGAAAATATTCTAAACAGCTCATCCTTAAAAAACAAGTAACAAATTTGAATTTTTCCTATGAATTTCTTGTTAAAAGCTTAAGATATGAAGGATTTCCACGATTTGTTTATTTCCATGTTACAACATACTTGAAGATCACATTCATCGAAATTGATCGGAGCATCAATTTAATCTTGTAAAGACAATGAGGGAAAAATATTTCAAATCATTAGAATATATATAAGCTCTAATTATTGAAATGCTAATCCTGCCACCAGTGACAAAATATATTAATATAAATGAATCTGTTTGTACAAAAAGTTGTAATTGAAAATTGTAAAAAAGTAATGCAAAAACTGCTATGCTGAAAGTTACACTATATGATAATAGTTATAAAATGTCATATTACTCTCAGATGGGTTAAAGCAAACATTGTTACTGTTTCCTCTATTTTGATACAAAAGAATAGTACACAAATGAACACCTGCAAGAGTCACACTAAATGCAGATCCCGTAAGGAACTCTTTTTAAAAGAATTTGGAAAACATCTGTTTTTAACTGCACCGTAATCGTAATGTATAGCTGATCCACAAGTTCAATATTTTTTTGAGAGATTGAAAGCATACAGTCTCTAGCAACGTGCGTGTGTCTTCGATTAATGTTTTTTACAAAATATGCATATGCATGGTTCTGTACTAAATATGGGTAAAACTGCAGAATACGACACCTACTTAAAGAGCTTCATGTAAAAACTAAATAAGCCATAGCTAACTTCAAGGAGTCATATTCTGCAGTTTAACCCTAAATATATTTTATTTCTCAATTTGAGCATATATTTACACTTTATGGAGAACCACTTGTAATTTTCTTATGATTGCATTACATGCAAACTGTTAAATAAGACATTAAACCCATGGACCAACTATATAAAACACAAAGATGCACACAAACTCTAAGTTTGAGATATATTTCAAAATTCGCCATATGTACTACAAGTATGTAGTAACTACCCATGTCTCCTTCACATGCATACAGAGAAAGAGACACGATGGTATTTGCGATACGTGAGTACTTACAGCAAATTTTGAATGTTTTTCTAACACTATCACAACAAGCAGATCAATTGTGCCAAGTAAAATTACTGACACACTGTAAAAAAGCATATGTTATTGTAACGAATAGATCATAAAAAAAATGTGTGAGATAAAAAAGCAATTAAAAACATACTATAATAATGTATATTTTAAAAAAATTATATAAAGAACATTTTCATATAGGAAAAAAGTTGATGGCAAACTTTGTGTAATTATTTAAAGCAAAAATTGAAACAATACTTTAATAATGCATAATTCCTAGATTTTGAACATTTTGTGCAATAACAAATCTAAGTGGAAGTAAATAAATGATTTAATTGCGTAAGTGGCGTTAAATTGTTATTTGCACTATTGGCACTACTGTCAAACACCTTTTAATAAACAGTCTTGGTTTATGACTATTATACATCATAAATCTTTTCTCATGTAAGCACATGCCATTCTCGGTAGCTCAAAGTTTGCAAAAACCACAATTCCAATCAAATAATTAAAGAAATGCATGAAAAATAGAATGAAAACCACTCTACGAGTCTTGATACATCAATATGGAGAATCGCAGGAGAACGTGACCTCAGTTCCTACTTTGTCAGTGTTTGCTTCAACAAAAATTATAAACAGAGGTTTCCCACAATTCATTCAATATTATTCGTAGAGAGGCAAAAGAGTAAATCGGTTTCTAGATGAAAATTCGAGGAAAAAAGCAAAGGAAGAGCAATGAAGTGTTATGGATCAGAAGAGCGAGGGGAGATGAAAGGGATGCTCAGAAGTAGGCAAATAGTAAGCACGTAAAAAAAGGTTACACGGCAAGCCGTTGTCCCATGTCCTGGATGAAATTAGCCGCTTGCTGCCTGTAGCTTAGTTCCTTATCGGCGTCGATCCCACATTTTCGACTTGGCGTGTTTGCAAGCTGTTCTTTCGTAAAGTACCATTTTTCGTCAGCCGCCATTTATATATATACACACACTTCACCTCACACAATTCGTTCGCACAACTTCAAGCCACTGCGACGCCACACTTGTTTTTTTTTCACCACGAATCCAGCAAACTTCACAGTGAACTAAACGGATATGCGTTAGTACGCATGCTCGTACAATACAGTCGGTAACGTGGTCAACTATACGAATGCGATCGCCTAGTGCAGTTTTAGATATTTCAACTACTCAATTTTTTCCTTATGATTTGTAGATTAAAAAATTATCCATTTAGGCTTAAGTTTGTCCACATTAGATTATAAAATATGGATATTACCGTTCCATATAAATTTCTATAAACTAATTCTGCCATGTGAACGCTATTGTAAAAATATTAATGTTGTAGTACAGTTTAGGTTTACACGACATATAGAGTGTTACATTGGGAATTGACGTCAAACTTTGCCATTTTATAACAATTTTCATGACACGCATTATCGTTCTATTTTCCTTTTAAATACTCTTCATAAATATTTATAATGTCCCTTTCATCCCCTTTGTTGCACAAATTACCCCTCATTACATATACTTTCAATTTTTCCAATTCCAACTGACATGTGCTATAGAGTCATCGTACATATTTTACTTTTTACCAATTGGGTTTTCACCAAAGGTAACCATATAATTTAGTTTTTACTATATACGCAGTGAAATTGTTCTTCACTCATGGTACTTTGTCTTCAGAACATACAGATATATATGTAAACATTTATCGTTTCAGTCAGACATTGTACAAATATAAAATTATTCTTTTTCCACCTAATAGAAATCAGCTTTAAAATAGCTAAACATACAGAACCTCAATTGCCAAAGAACTAGTTCCAGAATACATTTTCCAATGCAGCATAACCCTAATATTCCTTTGCAAAAATAATCTCTGTTTATATGATTGTCTCTACACAAATCAAAATAATTCACAGCACAAGAGTTATTAGCGTGTGTATGAAAAATTCAAAACTTATAAGATTTAAGGCAACTTACACCTATTATTGTAGAACTTAACCTAAGTATACGAAACCGACGTACAAACAATTTAATGCGACGAAGTTCCACCGCGATACTATTGAATCGAGAAGCAAAAAAAGCACAATCTTCACTCTTAAACCATAACAAGAACCGGGAAAGTAACTGCGAAGACAACAAGCAGTAATTCAAAATGTCTTTTTTTCTCAGTGGAAAATTGCATTGAATTAACTTCCAACGCAAGGTACCTTGCGTTGGCCTCCGTAGATACCATGTGAGGTTACGTAGACTACGTTTACACGGCAGCTTAAATTTGTTTATTTAGTACTGATCTAAAGGAATTGGCCAATCCCAAATATTCTTTACAATTAGAAATGTCTATGATTTGTCTATTCCCTTAGATCAATTGTAACCAAACCGGAACTACGGTAGTCAGTAACTACGTTTACACGTCGGTCTTAAACCGGCCTAATTAATACTGATCTAAAGGAATTCACCAATCCCAAATATTCCTTACAAGTAAAAATGTCTATGATTTGTCCATTCCTTTAGATCAGTATTAACTACAAGTTTAAGCCGCCACGTAAATATAGTTAGTATCATCCAGTATTAATTTGATTAGAAAGGGTGTTTTGATTATCAATAATGGAATATTTGTATTTACAAGATATTATAAAAGATTTAAGTGATTTTGAAGATGATGAAGTAATGGCAAAAGTATAGTGCGTGCTTCAAAACGATATATTCGTGATGGAAATAATCCTTTTGAATGTTGCAATGGCGAAGAATTTAAAAGGTGCTTCAGATTTAATACAGAAAATATAATGTATACCATATTACAAAAAATTGTAGAAGGCTTTGCAAAACCAACAACCGCGGTTTACCGATTTCAGTCATGCAATTAGTAATTTGTTTAAGATTTTATGCAAATGCAAGTTTCCAAGTAAGTTACTTAAAAATATTTCTTAATAGGTAAAGTAATTATAAACTTAAGTTTCTCAAATATTTGTTTAACTGATACTTTTTATTTTTTAGATTCTACTTAGTAGTACAGACGCAGTATCACAACCGACTATATCAAGAATTGTTTTTTAAGTTACTGCATTGCTTGCCAGCTTGTTAAATCAGTATATAAAAATTCCAAGTATTCAAAAATTATGAAATGAAAATTGGTGGCTATTTAAAAAACTACCACAGGTCAATGGAACTATTGGACTTTGCGGGACCAACATAACGATTGAGTGTACCCACATACATCTATTAGATATTCGTTCTCAAGACATTAATGAAGTATACAGCAACAGAAAGGGATATGCAAGTACGTCACCTCTTTCTATGTATCCTAAAAGTTATCGAATTAGCTATTTTTTTTTTATTAAAACATGTAAGTAAAGGACTTTCTTTTAAACATTATTTTATTAGAAAAATAAAATGGATAGGGTAATTGTTATTGATGCTATAGTTCTTAATACTGACATTTTTTTGCAGACTATTATTGGGCCTTGAGTGCAGTTTTTAGACTGCACTTAGACTTTCATACTAAAGTGGCCTGGTAGCAAGCATGATAGTAGAATCTCCCAAAGTTCAAGAATCTGTATGAAATATGCTAATGCTGAACTCAATGGTATATTGGTAGGTGATGCTGGATATCCATGTCTACCTTTTTTTATTGACACAAACTGCAAATCCTATAACTGATGAACAGATGCAGTTAGAATTTCTTTATTTTCAATTTTTATATTTATAATATATTTAATAAATAAATATTTTACAATATTTTTAATATTATTTTATGTGTGCAGCTACAATAATATACATGGCATAACAAGACAGATAGTGGAAAGGACTTATTTTATGGGGCCGTATTCACAGTCTGTTCTTAAGCGAATCTTCATGAAGACCACCTCAAGGCGAGTCTCAAGATGACGATGTAGATTCTCAGTCAACAAATAAGGCGATCGTAAGCAATGAAATATATGTATACTGAAACGCGTACGCTGTATTTCTGAAGTAACCCGGCGAACGCGTAGCTGTTTCACTCACTTTATGTAGTAGGTTGTCCTTTTCGAATTGAACTGCGCATGGATGTACAAGCCGTCCAAAAATGTCTCGCCGACATATCAGTGCCATCCGTGATGCGATGGTTTGAGCACTGAAATAGAGGAGTATACTCTTTATTACGGTCAAGTAATCCGTAAAACTTTGTAAAAACGACAAAAAAATATTTACCAGTCTTCGAAATAAAATATGTGTGCCACTATTTCAGGTTATGTTGGCTTAGTCCTCGTGCACAGTACTTTATCTTAGCTTAAACAATTGAGAGACTGTACAGTGTATGATAGAGACAGCCATTGGCCTGTTTTCTCGCTATCTCTCTACTAATTCAGAAGCGTATCTCATTGGAAATCAGCAGACTTAAGAATGCCTAGACGCAGAGTCAGTTAAGGTAGTTGGCATCGCGGCCGTGCCGGCTAAAAGTTAAGTTCTTCCAGAGGTTTGATATAGAAAAATATAGAGATGGGGCATAATTCTGCGAGGGGAAGTCGTTTAGGGGGCGAGGGTGCCGAGGTGCACTACGCCAACTTGTGATTGGTTACTATTGGGAGCAAGCGCAGTGATGTAAAAGTGCTACTTAGTCTGCCGTTTTTTTATACGTCTAATCATAATAAGGCAGGGTCCAGCTTGAATTTGATTGGTTATGCAACGAATTCCCTCCTCATTTTGGTTTCACTGCCCTTGCCCAAAATACCAGTTTATGCTTCATTCCTGTATTTCTATGTCTATGTAGGTTACACTGTTTTGGACTCGGTCGGTGTAGATACAAAAAAAATGCAGCCGATTCAATTGAGAGAAAAGGGAAGAATAGTGAAGGAAAAGACATTAAACAAAAAACGAGAGATACAAGTAATTTAAAAAATAGGCACTTAAAAAAAGCAAATGAATCGAGAAATAGTGTAGTTTACAAAGCCAGTGTGTAACCGAAAGCGTATTGTGGATTTGAATTTTCTCGCGGAAAATTTAGTGTGCTGTAAATGTCATCAAGTGTTTTACCAAGTTAACCAATCACCTATAGGAGTTGAATTGAATTGACCAATGAGGCTGCTTGACTCTGTTTAAACTCTGCACGGTGGAAACTAGGCCACTGATAAAGCAGGCTCCACCTAATAGGATTTGTCTTTGCCTGACGACTGACATAAAGTTCATTTCAAGTCTAGAACACATACTTTCTTTACAATCCTTGGTGATTTAGCACAGACACGAGCCGTCGAAGCTTCTAGAATGTTCTAGAAGGTTCCCGATTGTGTGCGATTTCTAGAATCAAACGCAAAGTTCCCGGAACATGACTCAAAGTTCCCGGAATCGAGCGAAAATTTTTGAAATTAAGGATCTTGATGACGTCATTTTCAGAAATTGTGGGCTCATACATTGCTAACTTAGCACGGACACCCACCTTCGAGGGTCTTGAATGTCGGTAAATGTCGGTTAAAGGAATCCTTGTTTAGAACCGACACAGCTATACTATTTGTGCCTCCACCGCCGGATTTTTCTGTAGTTTACAATGGGTTAATATGATGAACTATTGCTGGATCATATAATAAGCAGATTTGCAGTGACTTATGTACTTGCTATTGTAATGTGATTTCAATATTTTTTGTTACTAGAATACTAGAACAATAATGAATGATATAAATATATCTATTTCCTTTTAAGGTTAGGCATTCACAGCAATCCTTTGAGTGGCGTGGTTTTTTACACAAAAGTGTTTTTGCGGGGCCCTATGATTAGATAATAGAGGAAAAAATTCAAAGTAGCACGGTAATCATTTCTGTGCTAAACAAAGTCTATGGCTTTGTGTTATAATAATCGTGACTATATTCAGGTGTAACTAGTTGCGCGCGAAATTTGTTTTCTGTTGCCAAGACCTTTCTAATTTAATTAATGATATTAGCAAAACCTCTGACAATGTGGTGCAGTTTTTTAAAACTAAATGGTTGTTATGGGAAAGAAGGTTTTATATCAATGGGTAGAATAGAAAACAAATTTTATACTTACAAATGTTATAAAAAATGTTATACCTACTGCAAAGAATATATTCTTATGATAACAGTTGCATAAGACGTTTCCACATATTCCACAACCTCGTGTCTGAAAATGAGGTTGTTGTCATTTCCTGACGATAGGGAAACAAGCTTCCAATTCGGAATTCCGTTATCGCTAAGCATAACGAAGCACTTATAATTGATAATACACTTTACAATACCTTGTCTTTCGATTATATATTGAAAAGTAGTATAACGAAAAGCAGGAAGCTCTCATCAAATGAACGTACATTATTAAGCTATACTAAATAATGTTATCTATGCGTGATGACATAAATGAAAGAAAACTTTACAATGATGATAATTTTGCTTCACTTACTTTCCTTATTGTTTCGTGAAAACCAAGTTCTTAGTCATGAGCATGATATATGTTTTCAATAATACTGCTATGAGTAGGAAGATTATCAAACATTTAATTGTGTTCACAAATAATACCTTACACGTACACTGCAAAAAATATCTCTTTAAAAACTTATAAAATGTATATGAAGTTTCCTGAAGAATATAACGTTACCCGGGGTATATAAAAAAAAGAATGAAATATTTTTCTAATATAATAATTAATATTCACAAATATATTAAATTTACACTACGGTGGGTGAATATATGAAAAGAGAATTTAAAAATTAATTTACTCGAATAAATTAATTTCAATCTACAGTGGGTGAATTTTGATAATTAACTGCAAGATAAAATTTGAAAATGAATGTAAAAGATATAAAAAAGTTTTATCTAATTTTTATTATTACCAAGTATAACACAAGTAATAAAGGTGCAACTTTCGTTAAATAAAAATACTTGATATAATTTTTCGAAAATTAATTTTGCATTCAATTGCATCTTTCATTCTGTTCAAAAATCATTAGCGCATAGGGTAATAAATGAAAAATATTAAGGTATCCAACTGTTTTCGTTACTTGATGTATGAGGAATATTTCGTGAAGTCGACGACATTTTCAAATTGTTTATTGGGTGAATTTCAGATTTCCATAGACGATTCATAAATTTAATATAGATCTTTTATACATATCTTAACTAATAAAAAACATGGAATAGATTTTTTTAATTGTGGCGTAAAATTATTAAAGACGGATCCGTTAATCTTTGTTTGAATTATATCAAAATTTAAAAAAAGCTTATGAATTGCTTTCATAGTTACAAGTAACGTAATTTTAGTACACAGATCTTAGAAATTTCAATAGGAAATATATTAATTTCCGAATCCAAGGATGAAAGTGAACAATAAATTCTTAATTTTTAGCATTTTGTTAAATTCAAGATTCTTATACACTATGTAAAAAGTTACCACGACTGTTGTAAATTTATTGTAAATTCTGTAAAAGCATTGAAAACAATTTTCAAAAATATAAAAAAGTTCAGGCATTACTTTTACCCTCACAAAGCAAATTATTTTAATATACCTATCTGTTAATTTTCAATGTCATCTACGTCAATTTCAATGTACATTGAAATCAGGACTAAATTATCAAGCTTCCAATGCGAGGTACATGAAGTCCAATTTGATATACTTAGTTTGTACATTTCATATGACTTTGTATATTAAACATGTTGTAAATATCCTTAAAATTTGTAACGATGTAAAGTGTTATACATATATTTACATTTATAAATTGCTTATAAAAAGATTTCCCAATACATCAAACATATGCAAACTGATAGTGACTATTGTAAAATACTTAAACCTAAATGCAACATAATTACATATGTCAAAATAAAATAGCAAAATGGAAAAAAGAAATGACAAAAAAGATTAAATAATAACGAGTATAACACAAATAGTAATACTGTAGTAGAGATAAATTATTGTGCCCTATGTATTTCATTTATTAAAAGCGATCCTGTAGCAATTATTAACAGCCGTCCTGTAGCAATCTTTATAATTCAGAAGTTCTACAATTTATTCACTCTTATCTGTCGTAGATCCAATATAATTCTACCAGCTTTACAACACTGTCTCCAGATCCTTGACTATTTTACTCTTGTATCGCCTGTAGTGGTGCGTATATGAAAAGTGAAGAGAAGGCAATAAAGGGTAAGAAAAGGCACAAGCGAAAAAAAGTAGTGACTTTTAAGGAATTACAGTAATGGCAATGAAGAAGAAGGAGGAGGAGGAGGAGGAAGAAGAAAGAAAAGCCCATTAACTGACCTCCACTTTATGGGACTGATTAGTAAGGCATAATTTTTTTTGGAGTACAGTAAAGTCTATCGGTTAAGCATAATTATTAGTCGACTAGTGTCCACCAACTAAGATACTAACGGTTTTGGGTCACGCAATCTAATTAATTACTAAACTTAATTAAAGGAGAATCTGAAGGTTATCAACAATATGACAAATACTTTGTTGGTTTGCTCTTCGATTGTAGCAGTCGCTGAGATTGTCTGTGGTTGGAATCTTGGAAGTGGGTTCCGATATCAGTTGACTACCACAATTCTCTTCAACGAAGTCGGTCCAATCAAATTCAGCGACGTAGGATTTCAAGTGACTGGTGAACTCGTAGTTATTCCCTTGTGGAAGGATCCAAATGATGACAATATCGTTCTTCTTAAAATTGAGGTTTGACTTGAATTTATTCGCTTCTTGTCGTTGCTAGTTATTAGATATTTAGTGACATGTCAATAATACAATTGGCTCGTTCAGGCAAAATTATGTCAGACGCTTTTTAACCCTGACTCGTTACGACTATTTGTTGACCTTTAAGTAATTTCATATGATCTGACAGCCCGATAATTTTCATTGCTCCATAACTTTGGACAAATACGTAATTTTAAGTTGAATTATATTGACGATAATTTGACTGTAATTTAATAGCGAAATTAATTTGGTTATACGTTACAAAAAAACGGGTCACGAACAACAGGCAAAAATCCAGTGTTTCCCCTGGTTCATTAGGGGTGACTATGACGAGCTAGGATTCAATTCATATATTGCTTTAATTACAATAATATATTTCCGTTGCTAATATGCATGAGCGCCATGCTTTCTTTTCTAATTAAGACGATATTCTATTTTAGAAATTTGAAAAAGATTGCATTTTTTTTGTTTGCATTTTCTTAAACTATAGGGCCTCGAAAACGTACCTGTAAAATATTATAGCGAAGTTTGAAAAAGATATCCAATTTTCTGAAAATGAACAGCTAATATTTTTTTTGTGCGTGCCTACGCGAAATATCAAAATGTCTGTATCCACAGTTCCACGTGTAGATTGCACAGTAAGATTAGCAGATATGTGGGACTTCCGATTTCAAAATAGTGCATGCTGAAGTCTCTGAAAATTTATTATTGTGTGTCTATATATAAATATTATATTATTACTTAACTATATTAATTTTTGTGCATTGGCGAATGCATAAGAAGCGTCCGTATTTCTGCAGTAGTCATGCTGAACCTGTTTATCTTGATATTTATATAAATATTTTCGTTACAGCTACTGTCACCACGATTACACATCAAATCAAGAAAAGCACCTGAACCAGACGGTTTTGTCAAGCATTCTTCAAAGCTAGATGAGGATACCGGAAGCCCGGTCTATGTCCTTTGGAAATATGGCGAAATCATGGAAGTCTATGTAAATCCATCGGAAAAATCGTCAGGTTTAAATTTAAAAAGAGGTCTGGCCAGTCTCTTCCAGTATAAAACCGTTGATGGAGAATTTCAGGAACAAGATGCATCTGGATTCTGCAATGTGTCATACAAATTGATTAGAGCACGTTCCATAAATAAAGAGAAAATTATTTGCCAGCATAACGTCCATGCCCAGGCAAAAGGGCATCTCATACCTATGATGGGTGTTGCTGTTACTAGCTCCCGTACGTCCATGTATGAATTGACTCAATCATTATTGCCCAAGTCCATTATTGATTATGAGAACCACACAATCAATTTAAGAGGCAAAGAGAACGTCGGTACTATCATTACTTCTCAAAGAACGTTGACATTACTTCCGGGAACATTGGATGCATCACCGGTTCAATCAGATACCGTAAGGGATGCCGTTGCTCTTCTTGAAAAAAGCTTCAGAAAGATTCCAATTGAGCTGCAACCTGAGCCTGTGTTATGTCCACATTCTGGATGTATAACGGTTAGTATATTTGTTCGACTATGTCAAAACCAAAAGGAAATCACAGTTTCTCACCCATTTGTATGTATGTGACTATGTTGACATATTACTTTCTAAAACCTAAATGGTTAGAATTGATTTCGATAAACTAGCTGTCTGGTTTAACTCCTGATGTATCAGCGCCGTAAATATACGTTGCTGAATTTCTGTCTCATCTGTGGGCCCAGCGACGCATATCTGCGTCGCGATTTAACCCAACATCATTATCGTTGTATATTCTAAAGTTTTGTCGGTACGACAAAACCAGGCGCCTGACATGCTCAGCACTGTTGATATACAATAAATGTTCGCGTTCTTTTAACTTCTCTATCGTCCCGTAAGTGGCGCTAGTAGTTTTCTATCAAACTCGGCTCGGTTCTTAGTATTGAACACACTTCAGGCACATTGAGCAGAAGACTACTAGCGCCACGCGTGGCGAAATTTGGTGATGGAGGCGGTGGACGCTTCCAACGAAATTTAATGAGAGTAAAAATATGACTGGTTCAGATGAGGCTCCTGAGTAGACAGACTATTTTATCTCCACGATCCAAGCTCGAAGAGCATCTGGACCCAGTGAAGGGATGTTAAAATGCCGATTCGGTGCATTTCGGAGTCGCGGAACCGTCGCGAATTGCTCTTCGTTCGCGCGGGCACGTAGCTCGGGGTTCGTGGTCGTGAAGCTTTCTGGTTTAAGCCACTCTCTCTTTTACACCCACTGGTGAGCATTAGTGGGGAACATTCCATACGTGGAATTACCTCATGGTTCCCATGAACTTACAATGCTATGGTTATTAATATCCTATGTCTAGCTTATACTATGGAGGAGCTGGGTGCTCCAGGGGGAGGGTGCCATCCTTTCTGAAGATGTTTTACAAAATTTTTTAGCGCTATTTAATGTTTAAAAATTACAATGGATGTGAACGATCTACGTTTACGATATTAAGTGTCAAAAATATTTTTATAGGATTAGGGTTAAAGGTCTAAATCCATGAAATTAATTTTTCCTGCAAGAGCAAATATACCTGATGCGACCCCATGGTACTTACGGGCATGTCTCAAACCAAACTTACCTAGGCAGCAACGTTCTAGATAACACAATGTATCTGTGCAAACAATTGAACTGCTTTTCAGCAAAAATTCGTTGAGAATATATTTCAAATTTAATATGAATTATAAATTAAAAAATAATGCCAGCAAATATGCAACAAAAGCTTGGCTATATTCGTAGCAAGAGAACTAGATTCTTTTGCACTGTTATTGTTGTATATATTTCAAATATGCAATCAAAAGTAATCATTTCAATAAAGTAAAAATTTATTGATAATAAATAAGTTTTTTTTAATTGATAAAATCTAAATAAGAAATGACGAAAATGCTAATGAAATCCTATTATTGGAATTATAATATTTTCTTTGTAATTTCCATTTGTGTTATCTAGGCATTTGCACAATATTTTTCTATATAGCCTAAACATTTCTGCATTAGTTCGATCTTAATGATTTTAGTCTACCGACTTTCTTTACTCCATTGAGTACTTTGTATTACAGCTTGAAGAAATACTGGAACAAAATCGGGAAGCTCTCGAAGATGCTGCAGTGGGGTCGGTGAAGTCAGCAAGTGCGCTTCTTAAATTAATACCATTGGTCAGAGATGCCAGTCCCGAAGAACTAGATAAGTTATTGAAAAATCCACGCAATAAAAAATTTAAATCGCAATTATATGATATTCTGGGATCAGCAGGGACTCTCGCAGCACATCAGACAGCCATGAAAATTTTTGAACAAGAGAAGATAAGTGATAATATTGAACGATATCTGTGGGCGTTATCAATATCTACTAATCCTAATACTGATATAATTAAAGATATTTTAAGAAGATCTGAAGGGACGATGCATAATACTAGAGTTTCAGAAACTCTTGCTTTGACAGCAGCTGCCATGGCCAGACTAGGTGACTCACCAGCAATATGTGAAAGAGTCAGAGGGAGTTTGGAAATCCAATTGGGTAACTGCTTAAGCGATGAATGCAAACTTAAATATCTTAGAGCTTTGCGTAATTTAAGAACTAAGACCACCATACCTACCTTACTGAATTATGCTATCAATGATACTAATTTGGTCAGTTTAACGGCTTGGCGTGCCTTAAGATATCTGCCAAAGGAGGATCTAGCTCGTGAAGTTAAAATCATAGCAGCCAGAATTTTTTATCAAATTTTATATCCCAGAAGAAGCATCAGCACCCGAATTGCTGCACTAGACATTATATTGAAAGCCGATCCTTCAAAAAAGGATCTCCAAGGTCTCATTCAATATCTTGCAACGAATGACAGTGCATATGAAATACGAATATATCTAGTTCAACGAATGAAACAAATTGCAGAGAACAATGTTGAATTTGCTCAAAAATTAAAAGAAGCGTTCCAATCTGCAACCATGAAGATCCTAAATTACAATGTGCTCTCCTTGAAAGGATTCAGTAGGGCCTATACTAGAAGTTTTTTTAAATCTACTAAAATTAATGGCTCGCTAATCACAGTTCAGGAAGCGAGCTTTGGACTTCTAAAACGTGGAATAGTTGATCTCATATTGCAATCTGGCGAAGATCATCAGTCTCTCTTCTCTTTAGAACTCTACAGAGGAGGCCTTGGGACTTTTGCATCATCCTTTAAAGACAATTCAGATACACCCGACGAGGATAAAACAGTCATTGCTGCAATGGACATAAGTATTCTCGGAGTTGACATTAGACCTTTCGTCTTGTTTTCTAGCCAAAGAGAACTGCTGGGTCATATATGGTCTGGAACGGCATCAAAAAGAACACCGGTACTTCAGGGACTTCTTAATTTTCCTCAACACAAAGAGTTTATTCCAATGTCATCAGGTTTTGTCATTGAAACCGATGTTCGTGGAGCTGCTAGCTTAGATTTGGCTGGACAAGTGCAGCTTAGTTTATGGTCGCGAAAAGCACAGTCCCTCGCAGATATGAGATCTGGCATAGCTGTTATTGGATCTAGTAGAGTTCGCACGGACTTTATTCACAGTAAAGTGGAATTTACACTGAGCATGGAACCCAAATTGGAGTTAACTACTGACGCGCAGTATTCGGGTTCGGTTTTTCTGTGTATGAGATTGAGTCAACCGAAAACTACGATAAGGCATAATATTTACAAAATAGAAAGGATACCAGGCAGTAAACACAAATTACGAAAGACACGCAGTATCAAGCTTTTGCTGCCAGCAAAGTCCTATTTTCTTGACATAAAAAACAACGAAATGTGCTCAAAACTAATCCAACACGTTTGACCACTACTTCTGTGGAACTTACATAATTTTCTATAAAAGTACCAAACAATAACTTTTATGGGTGACTGATCTTATACTTAATTTCTTTTTACTTTAGTATCATATAAATTATCATTTAGCCCACGTCATGTAAATCGTACAATTTTACTAACAAAATAATGTAAAATTAGAAAATAGTTTTAAAAAATTATAAGGATAGTTTATTAAAGAGGAAAAAATAATCTTTTCCAATGATAAGAATGTGATGAATTGTGTGTCCCCGTACAGGCCCTAAGGTATCTTGGCTAACACAACTGTTCCGCACTAAGTTCGCCTTTGACTCAAAATTCAGTGGTAATAGAATATGACTGGTTTTTATGAGGCTCCTAAGTAGACTGGCTATTTGGCTGCTCGATTCCAGCTCGAGGAGCGTCTGGAGCCAAAGAAGGGATGGAAAAATGCCGATTCAGTGCATTCTGGAACCATGGGACCCCCACGGATTGCTCCTGGTTCCCGCGGTCTTGCCACGTTATTGGCACGTACTTTGAAGTTCATGGTTCTAAAGATCTTGGATTTTTGCAAAGCTATGTTACCCTCTCTCTTACACCCACTAGCGAGCTCCTGTGGGAACATTCCGTACATGGACTGTTCCCATGGATTTACTATTCTATGATTATTAATATCTTATTCCTAACTTATACTACGAAGGAGCTATGTATGCGTAAGACCGCCGTACACTGAGCACTGTTGCTCGAAAAATGATAGAGGAAGGGGACGTTTGGTGGAAAATCTGGGGTGTAGTTGCGTCGAACGTAACAATTGCACCCGATTGCCAAATAGATTCCTGGTGATGGGTCATCGATCGCGGATTCTTCTTTGGATTAGTGCATTGGCCGGATCATCTTGGAGGTGAGGTTAGTGAGGGGACGGGAAGGTGTTTGGTAGGAGTCATGACATATTAGAAATGCTGTTTGGGCACCTCATTTCTAGGTATTCCGTTCAGCATTACTGTCCGTGCCGCTCTTATTCTTTTGTGTCGTGATCTCTTTTTCTTTCCGCTCATCGACCTGTAATGTCTCAGTGTAGGTGTGATTCTTAGAAACGTGAGAGAATGTGAGATGTCGCGTACAATATAATGATGTCGCTTAATTATTATAATCTATAACCTATAATAAGTAACGCACGCTCGTCGAAGGTCAGTTACAATCGTTGTGGTCCTTGACCTTTTTACTAATGTGGGCGTTTTAGGGGTGCGAGGGGGGGGGGGGGTTGCCAAGTTACATTACGCCTACTTGTGATTGGTTACTATTGGACGCAGGCGCAATGATGTAAAAGTGCTATGTAGTCTGCCGTTTCTTTATACGTCCAATCATAATAAGGCAGGGTCCAGCTTGAATTTGATTGGTTATACAGCGAACTCCCCTCCCCTCCACATTCGGCTTCACTTCCCTTGCCAAAAATCCCAATTTATGCTTCATTCCTGTATTTCTATATCTATGGAATTCGATGGAAACATAACCAATGAACTAACAAGAAACGCGTTTACTGGTTTGCTTATTGGCTGAATGTGATGAAAATGTAACCTAAAACAGTCTAAATAAATTTATAAAATTATGCAAGCGAGCAAATTTTATGTTTTAGAATGACGACATTATTTGCTCCAAACTGTAAATAATTTCAAATGTTCTTGATTGAGTGAATCTACGACGTCTACTGTACATATAATGCTCAACCTTGTTTAGTTCTGTGCTTTTATTTAAAAAATTACATTTTTGCAAATGCAATATGTATTTGATAGAAAATGAAATTATCACAGGGTGAATTCGATTATTTCAGTGTAAGTAGCTCCCTTCTATTCAAACTTCGTACTGTTTAAGCTTATATTTAAGAATTCATTGTTCTTTAATATCTCTTTTACAGAGCTGTGTATTAAAGTTCATCTGTGTATTTAGATATCATCAATGACATTCCAATTATTCTGTTAGCATGCACTTTAATGCATGGTGAAAAACCTAACCTCACGATGATTGGGGGTTCTTTTGATACAAGCCCATCTTATCACCAGATTGGGAGTGGACGAGAAGTTTGTAATTGGATTGGACATATTAAACTATCTCGAATTATTGTTTTGGTTTCTGTAATACTTTTTATAGTACCATTATTTACACATTACTATTTATCAAAGGTATGACACGTTTGTATAAAGGTGTACGTGCATTTTATATTCCATACTTTTCATTGTGTTTTTATTTTAGGTTGAGAATGACTCTCCAAATTTAGACATTCACCATACTCGTTCAAAATTAGAGGCTTTTGAGGATTTTACATCCATGAAAGCAGCAGATCTTAAATCACGAATAGAGGAAATGTTAAGAATCAAAGTTTCAGTTAGCAATGAATTGAGAGATCTCGAAGCAAAGCGACAAAGACTTCAAGTTGAAGTTACTAGTTTTACACAACGAATTGATGAACTGAAGCAGGAATTACTTCATCAACAGATGGACTTGGATAGATTAAAAATTAGCGTAGCGCAAGCTCAAGTTGCACAAAGAGAAGCTGTAGAAAGAAACACTCCCGAGTTAGCACCTCCTAGACGAATTCTTGTCAATTCAGTTCCAGCAATACTCCCAAGTCCTAATTCAAGTTCATGCAAGATGTATAATTGTTTCGATCACAGTCGCTGTGCCCTCACAAGTGGTTTTCCAGTTTATCTTTATGATCCAGATTTATATTCTATAGTAAGTCCAGGATGGGATGTTGATGGGTTTCTTAAAACGACTATCAAACAAACTTTGGGTAAGTCAAATTGAATGTTTGCCAGTTATTCAATTATTTACCATTTATTCTCATAATTAGACTGACATTCCAGCACATGGATGATGTATTATGAATATTTGTTTATTGCTTTATTTTTCAGGTTACAACTCTCACCTAACTGCAAATTCGGCAGAGGCTTGCGTTTATATAGTTTTAGTAGGAGAAGCTCTTTCGATGGAGGTCTCAAAGAGGTTTAAGTTTCGCAAACCAATAGATGTCAAGAAACTACATAGTCTTCCTTACTGGGGTGGAGATGGAAGAAATCATATTTTGTTGAATCTCGCTCGTAGAGATTTATCTATTGAATCTGGAAGTATTTTGGATGGCATTGACACTGGCAGAGCAATGATCGTGCAGTCAACATTTCATAGAACTCAATTTCGAGAAGGTTTTGACTTAATTGTACCTCCGATACTGGGACCTCCTGGTGGTGACATCTGGCAAGATTGCACACAAATGTTACCTGCAAGAAGACGGTATTTACTGTCATTTCAAGGTGAGATGAAACCTTCCAAGACAGCGACGACAACTCACCAAGTCGATGATGCTGAAGTAGATCTTGAAAGGTTAGCAGTGGACGACAACAATCTGGATACCTTTATTATTCAACACTTGAAGGACTTAAGCATTGGCACCACTCTCGATAAGTTTTTCATTCAGTTTGAATGCATCCCAGCTTCAGAAGATACAAAGGTGGTTGAAGCCCTCGATTGGTTCCTGTGTGGAACTGATTCCTCCAGGAAGGCTATACTTAAGGATTCTACGTTTGCCTTGATCTTAGCACCAAGTAATACCAGTTTTGTTACGACTTCAGCAATGCAGGCACGGTTGTATGAAGCATTGAGAGCTGGTGCAATACCAGTTGTTCTAGGTGGGGATCAAATTTATCTAAGTTACGATGAAGTGATTGCTTGGCGAAGAGCAGCTATTTTTCTTCCTAGGGTACTGTCATAATTATTTACAAAGCTTCCCTTTATTTTTATTAAAGATAATCATGGAAAGTAAATACTTTTATTAATACTTCAGGCTCGAGTAACAGAATTGCATTTTTTACTTCGTGCTGTTCCGGATAATGACCTTTTATCAATGCGGAGACAAGGTAGATTGATATGGGAACGATATTTGGGTACAGCTCAAGGTGCTATTGACACTATTGTCGCTAATATCAGAGATAGACTTGGCATACCTCCACTACCAGCACCTAGAGCACCCAGTCCAAGCGTATTCAATGAGAGTTTTGTGGTAAGTGAATGTCAATTAAATGAAGAAACTTGCAATTATTCGTGACGATGTTCAATAAGGAAAATCACAATTATGTGACTTGGATGTAATGCCTTTACATCTTTGTATACTAACTTATTTACTAAATTGAACTAATCAGTCGTTTTCATAATTTGGGCATTTTAGTTGATACTAATGAACAGAAATATCGTGCAACATTATTTAATGACATTCTAATGAAAAAGATTTGCAATATCACACTCTTCATTTTTTATTTTATTGAAATATTGGTACTCCTAAATTCGTCACGCGAGTAATATTAGAGATTAATATTTGCTAAAAGTTAAATATTTTTTCACCTTTCACATAATCATTTATGTTGTTGTAACTTCTTTTATTTCATTTATCATACTATTTTAAGCATACTTTCATTTAAGACTTAACATCGTTAAGGGAAGTTTCCCAACTTCTGTATCACACCAGAAATATCCATATCATTCTCTATCATCTATTTTCAACATCTTCGTATGTTTACTTATTGCATTGAGTTTCTGTTAATATTTTTGTTACATCCAAGCCTAAATAGAGTACTATTTAAAGATTTGAAATATAGATTCCTTTTACAGCCTTTAAAGTCTGATACCATTATTGCGGAACCTGAAGCTGAAGAAAGCTTGGGTCCCCTCGAACCACCATACTCTTCTCCAGCTTTTAGACGAAATTATACAACTATGTTAATCCATGGTCATGAGATTTGGAACGATTGGGTTGATCCATTCAACTTGTACCCGCAATTACCATTCGACACTATCTTACCCAGTGATGCTAAATTTCTCGGTAATGCTATAATGAATATCAATAATTAAATATTATTTTTCAACTACATAGAATTTATTCGTTACACGAATTAGGATTGATTCAAAATAAATATTTTATTATGAATTGCAGGATCAGAGGTTGGATTTCGACCAATTGCAAAAGGTGCTGGAGGTGCTGGTAAAGAATTTAGTGAATCATTGGGAGGCAATCATCCCAGAGAGCAATTTACCATAGTAATGTTGACTTATGAACGTGAGCAGGTTCTCATAAATTCATTAGCTCGGCTCTATGGGTTGCCATATTTGAATAAAGTTTTGGTTGTTTGGAACAGTCCAAAACCACCGATGGAAGATCTACGTTGGCCAGATATTGGAGTTCCTATACATGTACGTATGTAGTATCATCTTAGTGCGTTAGTGATAAAATTCAATAAAACAGTCTTGCGCCAGAAGTGACTGGCGTTTTTTCTTTCTGGCCATCTTACTTTTACTAGAGATTCTATAATCTGATTCTTTTTCTAGGAAGATCGTAGTTTTATAATTTTGTTTTGTATATTGCAGGTCGTAAAAGCTCCTAGGAATAGTTTGAATAATAGGTTTCTACCTTTTGATGCTATTGAGACAGAAGCTGTTTTATCTGTGGATGATGATGCTCACTTACGGCATGACGAAATTATGTTCGGTTTTAGGTAAGCTTGTTGACAGTAACATACATTAAAGAATATTTTCATTCGCAGTAGATGAGATATTGCAAGTTTCTGAGTAATGCTTTCAAATTAAAAAAAATATATATATCTGACATTTAATTCATTTAATTTGATGAGATGATTTAAAATTTTTAATAATCAGTAATATTCATGCTTCGTGAGGTTAGTTAATCTCCAGTCTTCTTAGATATTTTTATAGTTCTGAATTTTACAGTCTTGCCGTAGTTTGATTATTATTCTGGAAACAAGGTATCCAAATTACTTAAGATAATAAGTGGTTCAAATACACATTTTAATGTAAAGTGAGGAGTCTGCTATTAATACAAAATAACAAAATAAGTAATGAGATTTTTCTCAATTTGCATTATAAACATAATTCGGTTTCATGAAGTATATTCTTCATTAGCTTATTTAATTAATAATTAGCAGAGCTTGCACTTCAATTATTGTACTACGTTAGCTTAGTTTAATTCTTGTTTGCACTTATTTCTGTTATTATCCTCTAGTACCAGACGATTTCACAGTTTCTCAGAAAGTGCCGGTTTAAATATGAATATGCTATTTAACTTCTATGGGAATTGTGGAAAATGAAAAAATCTACTGTTAGCTAAGCTATTTAATATCTCCATATGTTCACATGCATACAGAGTGACTAGAAATTAGGATAGCATTGAAACCATTATTCTCCTTCAATTTAAAAATATCATTTAACTTTTTGGTTAATTCGATCCATGATCATTACAAGAAATCTAGCTTAATTTAAATGTCATCATTATTAGAAAAACGTTTAAAAATTAAGAGTACTTATTACGGCGTTCCTAATCGCGATTTAACAGTTTAAGGAATATATGTTTACTTTTAAGACAATATCCTTCAGGAAAAGTCTCTTCTCAATCATAAATTGAGCTGACCCATGATTGACATATGAAGAACATGGAGTCCTTCCCAAGTTAGTCAGACTAGTCGGAAGACGTGGAAAATCTAACTCCTAATTGGTCAAAATAGTTTCTCATGAAGAATTTGGTCAATGAGGTTTCATATATTTTTATCATACTAGTCGTACCAATGAGTCTGTAATTTAAATCTGATTTCATGACTTCGTGCATATATAAACAAATAGAGTAGTTGAATTACAGGCTTAAAGAGAAAAGCGAAATGAACTAAAAGTAAAATATTTACAAACTCTGATAATTAATAAATGCATGTCGTCCGTACTTGCAAACTTCTAATTTGAATTGAAAATTTCGAAGATTGAATGAAATCGTCCTGCATGAGCAGCATTATAACCGCATGCCAGGCGGGCGCCAGCCAATTCTTGTTTCACCGGGAATCGACGAGCCGGTATAAACTGGGAGTTGGGGTGGAACAGGCCCAACTCC
>JASANN010000290.1:0-21364 GCA_031762395.1 Calameuta pygmaea | reverse complement strand
ACCCCCCCCACCCGAATATGCCCCCCCCCCCCCCCCCTCGTCCATGCGATTGGCTCTCTCCACTCCCTTCACCCTTGTGGTGGTTCCCCACCATGCGGACCTAGGGGCCTATCGCAGTCGGTAATTATGCAGTAACCACTGGTCGGCAACATTGTTGTAATTATGAACGTAAAAGTAGTATACGAACCGATTAAGTCAATCGTCGGTGTCGTATAACGGCCGTTGTCAGCGATGACTGTGATGCAGAGATTAACGTCGCACGAATCACTCGTATGGAAGATAGTTGTAAACGCACAACAATTCGGTATACGCCTCACTGCTAACTGAAGCTAGTATAGGGGAATACGCTTAATGTTTTATTCCCGCCAGCTCGTCGCTATTATTGACAAGATATGGAGAGATGGACGTGGAGGAAACAAAAAAAGAAAAGTAGGTATTTTAAATATGTATATATTTTAGAACTAAACTCTCTTCTGTCCGAAGGACTACTACTCCTCGCAAAGCCGGGATCGCACCCCCCATCAGCCCATCAGCGGGGGGGGGGGGGCTTGCTTTAGGGGGAGTCATGGATTTATGCGCGGGCGTAAATCCACGCGCTCTAACATGTATATATTGTAAATCGCAAGAAACGTGCACCGTACAATTGTCTTAAATCTGGCTGTTCTGGGGCTTCGTGGTGCTTCGCACGAAGGAGAGGTACTCGTGGTTTTACAGAGAGAGCAGCTCCACCAATAGCTGGTAAAGCGCCGGCGACCACAGATCTATCTTCCCCAGAACCAGACGAAGATCACCCAATATGTTCTCCCAGAAGGCGTCATCCCCGCGGCGATCGAGCTCCGCAATCAGCGAATCTTTGCAGTTGTTAATGCTGTCGGTGATCTCGCGTAGTCTGTTTATTTGTACAGTCACACAGCACAAGACCCTTTGGAGAGTGAGGTAGGATACTCTTTGCATCACGACTATGGACGTATACACACTGGCTGTTTTAATACTCAAGCCTTCGTTACTCGTAGACGCAGGCATTGACGGTTTGAAAATAATAGCCCGCTCACAGTATGAATACGTGAAGACTATCTCGTGAGCCGCCATGAAAATAGTAGTGTTAAATTCCTCGGGTACCTCCTTGATGTTGTCCTCTGCGGTGAAGAATTTATTGATGACTGAGAAGTGTTCGGCGACGATGGCCCACTTGCTAGGCTTAAACTCCACGCCGGAATAATACTGATTAACGATTCGTAACATAGGCAATAAGCTCCCCGAACGATTTAAAGAGAAGCCGGTGATTTCTTGTTTTGAAAACGATCGGTTTAGATCGTACACAGTGGACAGCAGTACTTGCTTCTTGTACACTGAGCGGCATTAATGGTGTCCCTGAGGAAGTTAGGGGAACAGTGGCGAAGCGAGAGTGGGGGACGGCCTGCAGACTAGAAGCAAACCAGGCCGCAGCATAGTGGGGGTAGTCTTTTCCCCTCGCTCGGGACGCCATTTATGTCACAAGTTGGAGCAGTCCCGTATAAGAGTGTCTTCCTCACTCCTAGCGGCAGTTTCCTATAAGACCCTCTCACTCTTTGTTAGTGGTGGCTCTCCAAGTTTCTTTAGTGCGTATAAGAGCGTCTCGCTCACGCGCTCGCTCCCTGTGTATAACCCTGTCTAACCCTACATCACGATAGCGAGATGCTGATGCAGCCTGGAACGGCGTACCTCTATACCGTTTTACCTGTATTATGTGGATACGCGGTATTTCAGAATCAGCGAACGAACGAGCAATAATATCTATATATATTTTTTTTGTTACGATTAAAACGTTTTTATCCGATTTTCAATGGTTCCTATAAGAGAACCGTGAATTTTTTTTTACTGAATCAACTGCTTCATATAGCTATGTTATACAGCGTAGTCCGCTTGCTTTGAAATGAATATCGCCGCTGCTGTAAGATGTCCGCGGACTAGATATACCCTGTTTTAATTCGTGCCACGACGACTTGGTAGACAGTCTGATCACTTACCATACAACAATCACCACATTAACAAAAAAAAAAGTTTCATCTGTAGGGAGTATTCGCGAGTGTATCCGCGATTTCGTAAAGACCTGCCGTCTGAATACCCCTAGAAATCCGAGATTATTTTCACCGGTATGGTACCGCGAGTGAAGCTATTTCGGTTTTCGCACCCTTGCGCGTGCTAGCCAAGGGTCATAAACGAGGATATTTCAAGAACGATCCATACATGAGTCAAAACACGTCAAACCGGACGAAACCGACCAAAAATTTTCATCGATCCTTTCGATTATTGTGAATTTTTTCTAACGGATTCGATGGGTGAAATAAAATGATCAAAAAATTTTTTTTTATCTTCAATATTTCAAACGTTATTCCAAGTTGATAAGTGCCCAAAATGCTAAAAACCGCCACACACGCTCTCCTTCAAATATCCATATCGTAGGTTCTATTTGTCTGATCAATTTGTCCCTGGGCTCATTCAAAAGAGCTTGGAATTGGGCTTTTATTTCATGCTGCTACACATTCTATTATAGCAATAATTGAAGATTTTTATAAATAAATAATTTTTAAACACGATTTTCATCACCAAGACCGCGTTGTAAAATTAAAAAAAAAATACGAGCGTATTCCTTGATAAATTTTCTATAAGATAGGTGAGTTTCAAATTGGAGAACTAATGAAGAATATTTTTTAAATATTAACAATCGAGCGGAGGCGCGCGTGCACGCGCCGACAATTCAACTGTCTTGTGCGCGGCGTGGAGTAGGCAATAACGTGTAGCTTGGAAGAAGCGGGTTGAGGCGTAGTTAATGATACATCAATCTTATATCAAACACACATAAAATGGGATGAATGTTAATTGAAAACCAATATATTTCATTACCTAACAGATTCCGTTGATTTAAATTGTTTATTGTACTATTTGTATTATATAAATACATGATATGAATTCTTAATACTATATCAAAGTTACATCTAAAATACTATTTATTCTAAATTTATATAAGTGCTGCAACTATATGATTATATTTTTATTTATTATATAGTATCATTATAATTATGCTTCGTCTCGATATTATATAATAGGTCATAACTGAATTTAAAAAAATGGTCCGTTTTTTAATAGTTATAATATATGGTATCTACGAACGATCTTTTTTATCAACAATAACCTTTATGAATTCACCACAGAGTTTATGAATCTTATCGAACAACCAACGGTGGAAAATAGTTAATATTTGAATTTTTCTGCTGTGGTCTGTAGTGGATTGAAAAGCGTTTTTTAATACTTCTATAATGTCATCTTGTGATTCCTCTTCATCGTCAATATTAATTTCATCGATATGAAATACGCTCGTAGCCAGTGTCTTTTTTAGCTGTTCCAATTTTTTTGGCGGATACTTTTTTTGGGTCAACTTCCTTTGGTCGATTGGTAATTCTCCAAAATTGGACAGACTCATTCAATTTGGTGATGTTAACTGAGCTTCGAATGGGTGCCGAGTCCTCTATTGACGAACATAGTGTACGCGAACTTTGTGGCTCTTCAGTATTTCCTGTAGAACTGCCACTTGATTTATTCTCAGTGGTTATCGAAACTCTGGGGATTCGTAGTCGGCAATTGTAAATTTTTTAATCTGTTGTTAGAACCTTGTTTTTAATACCCAATTTATCCAACATCGCCGGAAGTACTGTTCTTAATTTTTTTATAGGCTGTCTCCCGTGGTTCTCCAATCCAAAAGGGTTGAAATAAGAATCGTAATATGATCTTTCTGGCGACATATTTGATTCGAGGCACTTTTAAAGATTGAATATTTTGTTTTAAATTATGAAATCACAGAGCAGTTGTTACTTGCACGAGCTTCGTTACGGTACTGAATGTAAATAAATTCATATTGCGCTGATTGCGCTGATTGCTTTGCCTTCTTTACCCATTTGTAGTTTTGTAGTTTTTAGAGATATTGGATGTCCAGGTGTTCCTCTCCGTATTTCTTGTATCTAGGTGTCGGACGTGGAAGTCCAGGGTATCCAGATGTTCCTCCCCGTAGTTTCCTGTATCTAGATGTTAGGCATGGAAGTCGAGGGTCTCCAGGTGTTCCCCTCCGTAGTTTCTTGTGTCTAGGTGTTAGATGTGGAAGTCCAGAGTGTCTAGGTGCTTCTCTCCATGGTTTCCTGGATCTAGATGTCAAACGTGGAAGTCCAGGGTGTCCAGAAAAGTGTGCAACGAGCGATGCTTTAGCGTTTCGCTCAAACAATAGTATCCTCTCTGTTGTTCGCACGGCCTGAGGTACGTAAATAATCCAGCACACTCTTCTCTCTTATGGTTAATACACGGCTTCAACAAGCTGGACACTATTAACGACGTTTATATGCATTCCAGATTACATTTTTTTTAATTTGTATATATATTTATGCATTTCTAAAAAAATGGGCTTACAAATTAAATTTATATGCTATTGAACATTTTCGACAACGCAGTATATTTTTCTGATTAGCGACATCACAATACATTTACATCTTATATCTGTAAAAATATAAACTTCGGTGCTTAGAGCTTGTACATCCCGTTTAGCAACAAAAACTTGTAATATCCCCCAAAAACACTTACGTGTAAAAAACTACGCCAAGTACAGGAATGCTCTGAATTCCGCTAACAAAAAGTATGGAAATCATATTATTGAAGCCAAGTACATAAGTCACTACATATTTTCCTATTATATGATCCAGCACTGGCCCAACCTTTTTAATTGTATTTTCAAAATTTCCTATACCGATTTCGCTACTCTTTTACATTAATACTGCTTCCCGTATTTAATTATGATTTAATGGTCATTTAATAATTAATAAAACTTTAGGTAATTCCTAAAGTCCTACTAAATATCTCGGATCACTAGCAAATATTTGGTAGTCTTATAAACATTTGGTATTTTCAAGTTTATGAAATAATAAAATATTTTATTTCAACAGATGTTCAAAATGACCTCCACCAGCCTCCAAACATTTTTGCAGTCGGACAGTCAGACATAGTTTCGATTGTAGAATGCTTTCTGGAATGATGCTGTTACACGGATTGATGATGTGTTCTCGCATGTTCTCCGATGTTGTAGACATATCTTGATAAACTTTATCCTTCAATGTCCCCCATAAAGAAAAATCGAATGGAGTTAAGTCCGGTGATCTTCCACAAGAGCGCGTTTGGTCTGTTGAGCAAATATTATCTGTGCTGCTTGAAGATATAACCTTGTGGGATCGGCAAAAACTCTGGTATCAACGTGCAATCCGAAACGACGCGCCGTATTAATTGGTTTCGTTTGGATGAGCGCGAAATAACAATGGCTATCCGACGGCTGCCTGAAGATCCTGATACGAATACAATATCATGGCTGCAGGACGCGGTCAGAGATATACACGCGTACCTCACAAGTCCGTGTACCGCGCGGGATTATATAGGTCTGACTATCAAAACAGACAGTTTTGCGAACGGGGCCGCGTGGCTATGGTACAGACCGGCTCGCGACTTTCTTAAAAACGATGTGTGGGGCGTAATAACGTCTTCACACAGAGTGCCCAGGCATTCCAAATAGAGAGGTCTTTTGTTATCGCATCGTGTATAATCTAAGTACCGCAGGATACAGGTCGCGTGCAACTAGCGCACGAGTTTGTAAAAAAAAACTCTATACTGACCATTACAAACACCGATAATCTCTGTCTACCTAGATCGCTCGTTGTGGCAATAGTACACGCAGAGCGCGGGGAGGTATGTACGCTCTGGGGAATTACACGAGAGATGGACCGTTGTATGGGGTCAGCGGAGTAACTTACAAAAGCGATTCGCTCTCGAGCTTATGACAAACGCTTGTATAGACATACCGTTTGACGGTTACGATATTTCAGAAATTGATCAATTTCAAAGCTACCTTGCCCCGAAGGGTATAGCCGTTGTTGTTTACGAGTTTGACAGTATAGGCAGCGGCAAGAAACCGCTTACGACGGATCGCAAGTAGTCGATAGCGTGTACGGTTCAGGAAAATCACGGCAGACTATATTATAATAATTCGAAGCACTGTCAGCCTATTTTAAATATGCGGGGTGCGGTTGGGAGTCGTGGTTTTTTTGTATACCATGTAATCAGGCTTACACGCATAAGGCACAGCATAAGTGCTCCCACAAATGCGCTAGGTGTTTCGGAAAACCACTCTACAGGAAAAGAAAAGAGCGTGTGCCAGGCCATTCGCAGCTGTTCGCAGTGTCTAAGACCTCTTCAAAGAATGACACGTAAACACTCTTGCGATAAGGTGTACCGCAGAGTCTGCAGGAGCGTTAACAAAGCAGGGCATCGATGTTACATCAGACCGGTAAAAAAGGCTACCGCGGAAAAAAGTATTATATACATTTTTTACGATTTTGAAACCCAAAAGATACGGAAGCTGCCCAGTGACGACACGGTCCGTATCCACAAAGGGCGTGCTTCCGCATCTATTCAACACACCGGAGAATCAGTACTATATCGGCCCGCTTCCGGCGCTCAATTTTTATTCGCCCGATACGATGCCGTCGGCTCAACGTAACCAACTCTTAGCGTGGTATAATGGGCAGCACTCTGCGGGATATGTATTTAACTTTCGAACCGAGTTTATAGATTACTCCAGATCCGACGTCACCATTCCCAGAAAGGTCTGCGTTTCTTTCCGCGAGATATTTCTCCAGCACGGTAGCGTTTGCCCTTTCTCGAAGAACATCACTATAGCCTCTGCGTGCTCGAGAGTTTTCCGGAAAAACTTTTTGCGGGACCAGCAGATAGCTATTTTACCGCCAGGTGGGTATCGGTACGGCGAGAAACAATCGCGAAAGGACGTCTTATGGCTCCTTGTGCGTTACGTTCAGGAATACAAAGACTCCAAATTCTACATCCAGGAACACGAAGACTCTAAAATCTACATCCAAGATCACGAAAATCTATAGCAGGAATACTTCGACTTCCAACTTGTAATAAAAAATAGCATTGTAATATGTTTGCTGCACGAAGCTAAGGCTTTCGGCCTTGTCGAAAATCTGTCAAAAAATGACAAAACTTCGAACGCAAATATCTCCTTTATTATGTATGCAATCCATATGACTTTTTATTCTCTATTATTTTTTCTTGCTCTACAACTTTTGCATTTAACTTTTTTCATTATTATATGAAATGGCAAAGATAATTTTTTTTATTCGCGTACGGAAGTTAAACGAACAATAATAATATGCCCATTCGATGTGTAATCAAAAAATATTTAATGGTTGTTACGTGCATCTTAGCTGATACACTCTGTATATCTTCCATTCTTATGGTCAACGTTTTTATTAGACGCAATATGACTTGTTAAAGTTTCAAGAATTTGACGGTCTGCCATTGTATTAGATAGTATTTGTTTGGCAAAATATTCGTATACTTCTTCTTCAGACTCAGCAGAAGTAGAGTCGTCGGAAGTATAATTTCCTTTACTTCTCTGTATTTTATGAATTCTTGCCCGTTCATTCATAAATAATTTAATTCATTTTAGTTACTTACAGTAACATTATTGTCTTCATTCTACATTGGTTTGAGATCCTTTCTGCTAGCACCAATTTTCTTGTTATGCCGAAGGTCTGGTAAATAATTCAAATGAGTACTTCTTTATTGTAACTCTACTTGTTTCACAACGATGTTCACCGTGCGTAGGGACTATGACGACTGTTTTAAGATGTTCTGCTCGCAAAGCAGTTTAGAAAAAGGTATTCTTACACCAAGATATAATTTTGATGACTAAGGATCGTAAACTGCACCAAGGTGTCGCGCGGTAGGTCTTATTATTTCTGTGCCTAACGAAAGTAAACCAAACAAGAGTATCGGAATAGCATAGGGGCATAACAGCAAATAAAATTTCAGTTACATCGTTCAATTCCTTCCCGATGTATGAGCTACGCCATTTAAAAAAATGCTGTTTCGAGAAAAATAGTTTAAAAGTTTCAAGTTTGCTTGCCTGATATATAAAACGGAAAATATTGAACTTACAATTAATCAGTTATTCCACGAGCATACAGTATTCCTTCTTCTTCTTCTTCCATATTCTTAATACCTCAAACTTACAGAAAATAAAAAAAATATGATTTTCTACCTAACAAAGAAGAGAACTCCCAGAAGTACGAAAATGGTTGGTAAGTAATAATTAGTCAAGAGTAATCAACACCGGGTATAGAGGGTGTCTCAGAACTACTTTTACACCGGAAAGTGGGCGATAGCTGGAGGTTCCCCGAGTATCCTCGCACAAAGTGTTTGTCGAAATATCGAAACAATTGCTAATTGCGAGATCTACCTGAAGTAGTTAACTTTTGCCTTGCACGACTGTACCTCCCACTATGCAGCCATGATCCGCGGAAATCCTTCATTCTGATTGGTGGATCTCAAATGCTTCCTATTTAAAAACTATTGCGAATTTCAACAAACGCTTTGCAGGAGGGTACTCGGGGGAGCTCCAGCTATCGCCCACTTTTCGGTGTAAAAGTAGTTCTGGGACACCTTGTATATTTAGAAAGGAGTATATATATAGCTCGTTAGTCAAGCTTGGACTGCCGAGATCAGAAAGATCACGCACCCTGGGCGACTTAGCTGCTTTAGCATTCAGCCACCTGAAAACACCTGTCGATCACTGGTATATACATATTTCCATACGTTCTGCCCTTCGGCCGATATATGACAATAGAACTATCCATTTTACAAATACTGCAAAGAATACGCACCTGCAATACTGAAAACTATACTGCCTCCAAGCTGTTGTGTTAATAAACCAGGCGGCGCATGATCTTGCTGTGCAAAATTGTGCAGCAAAGTACACACGAGCACTGGTGCATGAGTTCTTTGTTCTTCATGCATCACTATTCGGTATATTATACTATGCTCCGCTGATGCTTGCGCAAAAAGTTGTACTGACAACAGTACTAGTAGACAATTTATAGCTTCCAAGTGCACAACATAAGTAAATTCACTGAAAATATAAAAATCATCAACAGCCGAATTTATTTAATAATGTTTTATATTATGTTACTTTAAATATTTTTTTAAAGCAGTTCTTTTTAATAATCACAATTTCTTCTTGGTTTAACCCCTTAACTCACATGGACAAAGCTGCATCAAGGAAAAAATTTGGCAATACTGGCAGTGACGCACGGGTGTGTCAAAATTGTTTGCTGCTAAAAATGATGATAAATATTTCTTTAAAAACAACTAATGTCATTCAATACGTTATAAGGGTTTTAGGGGGTCGCTGATTATGACTCTCAAATCAGTCTTCCGTGAGTTGTTAATGAAAAAAAAATGTGACTGATCTAAAATAGCGGAAAAATGTTTAACATTAACTTTTTTTTTTACTTAAATCTTGGTATACAGGGATTTTCGAAATCCTAATTACGAAATTGATATTGTTTTAATAAAGTTAAAAAATTGCTAATCTAATATGACGGACTGAAAAGGTTAAAAAAAATATAAATAATGAAAACTCGTAGACCGACATATAGGTTATTCTGTATTTTGAAAAATAAATATAATTGCAATCAGTAACCAGGAAAACCTATAAAGGTATATTTTGTTGACAACTGGAATTTCAATTTTTTCATGTTTTTAGACTGCTATACAGATATATTTAAATGCAACATGTTGAATAATGTAAAAACGTTATTAATCTTATTATTAACAATCTTAAACTCTATATAATGCGATGTGAATTTCGGAATTCAGTCATAAAGATTGCTAGGAGTAGGGGAAAATATCCACCTACAACCATTCTCCAGATGTGAGTCACCCCACATTTTAAAAACTACTTTTGCTTGTCACACCTATCATTATAAGTGGTCCCCGGAGAACACACTAGGGCCCACTCCATACTGGATCCCACAGCTCACACCGAGGACTCACGATCGGACACATTAAGGAATCCTACACTCAACTCGGCTCGGTTCTCATATCTTCGGACTCTAGCCATCGCACACCTCGTTTCTGGCTACCGTCATGCGTTAGATTCTCTATTATTATATTTTGCCGTAGCTCTATCGTGCGAATTAGGAATTATTAAATTATGAAGGGGCGCCCTTAAGGCTCTTCCTCTAGCAACGAATTCCGGCTCTTTCACTTACGTTTGGAGCGTCTTAGTCTGTGTTTAGATTCTTATAAATCAGTAAAAGCATAGAGAGTGAATGAAGGAAGCCCGTAATCAAACTTTTAACTGAAGGAAGGAAGTCCACGGCCTAACTACCGATCACGTTCCCTTTATATTTGGTCAGCACCTTTCGCTACCAGAGTTTTGAGATCTTTTGTGAATTTATCTAAAACAGTAATCGCCTAGGATTTTTGTCTCGACGGCCATTTTCTCGCTTATCAGGACTGAATATACTTCCAGTCCTCAGTAAAAGTGAAAGGACGATAGTGCCGAATACTGTTCATTTCATGTATTTTTCCTTTTCCGTAGAGTTATCTTTTGTATCGATGCAGTGTAATAAGTATTCATTGTCGTTGAGTTAGCGCTTTGGAGCTATCTTATAGATTCTAAACTACTGACTATCTTCTCGACCACGTGGAAACTCTTCGGACCCCGGTTTCTCCGGCTTGGTCACCTTCCCGTAAAGAAAATCTTGTCGCAATAATTTAGTATATTTTCTCTTTTCTATCATGTTTGGCGATATATGCCACTTTTCTATATCTGAGTTGGACGTTGAATATTTTCTCTGACTTCATATATTCTTTATTGCATATCTTTTATATATTTTAAAAATCTATTGTTGTAATTACCAATAATGATAATTTATGTCTACCTCAAGCCTTCGTTGTAGCCTTAGCGCATTATAAGCGTGGTGATAGTCGTGCAGGGTCCTTTCATAATGAATTTCGTAGACTAGCTCATTTTAGACTAAATAACAAATTACAACTTGAGGCCGCGCGGGAATTAATGACAGAGGCCGGGATAGAAATACCTCCCGGAAATCGAGGTATGGGGCTAAGAGAACTTGCGATTTTTCAAAAATTCTTTAATCCTCAAGGCTTAGCAATAGAGGTTTACGAATCTAAAGAACTGGGTGGTCGTAAATTGAAACCCGTATATGACGGTCGTAGTGAAGTTTTAAAGCACGGTACGGATCTGTTGGGTACCATGCGTTTGGTCCTTAACGAAAACCATTTTGACGTAATACTGAACATGACCGGTGCTACTGTGATGAAACAATTTTGTTACGCCTGTTGGACCACTTATAACAGAGAACACAGATGCGAGGGAACGTGTCCATCATGCCGAGCATCCCCTGCTTGTAATAATAAGATGCGCAAAATGTTTTAAATGTTGGCGTACGTTTCACAGTAGCAATTGTCTTGCTAATCATCTCAAACGAAACTCATATGCTAAGGCAAAATCTATATGTGACGCGATAAAAAATTGTGATTATTGTGGGATATCAATCATGACTAAGAAAAGGCTTAAGCATAGATGTTACGAACACTTTTATTATACGTGTCGTGTTAATGGACCGTTGAGCCACTGGTGTTACGTACCGCCTCTAAAGAAAAATATTCAGTTAACCAAGCAAAAAGAAAACGTACCTGTAAAAGAAAATCTTTTCGTATTTTACGATTTTGAAATGATGCATGTTCGCGCGCAGGAGGGAAACCCGGATGTTAAAGTTCACGATGTTAAGCTGTGCGTAGTTAAAAAAGTATATGAAAAATGTATGTAAAATAATTACATGTCCTACCTCTGTAGTTATTGCGATATTCGTCAATTCGTTTTTGATCATGAACCTTTAAAACAGTTTATACACCTCGTTATAGATATGAAAGATTTCAAACAAGTGATATGTATAGCACACAATACTCGGGGGTTTGATGCTCAACTTGTACTGAAATATATTGTACAGACATTGAAAATAACTCCATAGATTATATTGAACGGCACTAATATCCTTGAGATTTCTTTTGAAAAAGTTGGATTCTTAGATTCTTTATGTTACCTAAGTATGTCGCTATCCGGATTTTCCAAAACTTTCAATCTCCCTAGGTCATCAGTTAAAGAATATTATCCTCATCTATTTAACAGACCTGAAAATCAGTACTATGTCGGACCACTACCAGACGCATTGTTTTATTCCCCTGACACGATGAAGATTGTAGATCGTGCAACATTTTTTACCTGGTACGATGAACTTGTCAAAGCCGAATACGTGTTTGATTTTGCTGCCGAAATTAAACGATATTGTATATCGGATGTGAATCTTTTGAGACAGGGTTGTTTATCTTTTCGTAAGATGTTTATGGAGATCTCTGAAATCTGTCCGTTTGCGAAAGCTGTAACCATCGCATCCGTATGTAGTGTTGTTTACAGAACTAACTTTTTAAAACAAGACAGTATTGACATTATCCCCAAGAGTGGCTATAGAGGATTTGATAACCAGTCGATCATTGCATTAGAATGGTTTGCGTGGATTGAGCATGAATGCGGATATCGCATAGAGCACGCAGGTCGTGGTGCTGAAAAGGCATTACCCGGTGGCTTGAAGGTAGATGGTTATTATGAAACAGACAGTATAAAAATATTTGAATTCCACGGCTGTTTTTACGGCTGTCCCAAATGCTATCCTAGCCATCGGGATAAAGCACATTTTGTTAATGATGTGTGGTTAACTCTGAATAAACGCTATGAGCGCACTATGTTAAAGTTGTCACGCACTAGAACATTAAGTTATCATTTAGAAGAAATCTGGGAACATGAATACCGTCATTTACGAGCCACGGATAATAAGTGTAAAGACTTTATCGAACACGCGGTGCCCCCGGTTTTAAAAAAAGAGTCGCCGCGCTCCGAGGCATGCGTTCTACGGGGGTCGCACGGGTGACACTCGATACGTCACATCGAGGTATCGATAGAAGAGATTCGATGCCTCGATGTTACCTCGCTCTATCCTACTGTTAATAAATACGAAAAGTTCCATGTGGGACATCCTGTAGTGGGTTACAGGTTACAGGTGATGATAACGATATACCAAAAGTTGAAGGACTGATAAAATGTACAATTTTACCGCCGAGAAATTTGTATCATCCTGTTTTACCTGTAAGAATGCATGGTAAACTAATGTTCGCGCTATGCCGTTCTTGTTGTGATGAGTTAAATTAGAATCTTTGTGCACATGAAAATTCGGAAGATATGACTTGTACGGGTACGTGGGTTTCTGTTGAACTTCAGAAAGCCGTCAGTATGGGTTATATCATCACGAAAATTGAAGAAATATGACAATACGAGGTTAGCCAGTATGACCTTAGTACACGTATAGGTGGTTTGTTTGTCGATTATATTGATACATTATTAAAGATAAAACAGGAATCTTCGGGCTGGCCTGTAACGTGCGTCGATGAGGAGAGCAAACAGAAGTATCTAGATGATTACAAAAAGGCTGAAGGAATTACACTCGATCGTGAGCGCGTATTGAAAAACTCAGGATTGCGAGCCGTTGCAAAATTATGCCTAAATTTATTCTGGGGAAAATTTGGTCAACGCGAGAATCAACCAAAAACAACGATTGTAACCGATGGTCAAAGCTTCCTCGAGACAGTTAGTGATCCTAAAAAGGAAATACGTAGTAATCTCCCGGTAAGCGATGATGTGGTGTATGTTAACTGGTGTAGCGCAGATGATACTATTGAACCATCGAGAATTACGAATGTTGTGATTGCAGCGTACACAACAGCTCAGGCTAGACTATGACTGTATGCTCTTCTTGAGAAGATTGGCAGACAATGCCTGTATTACGATACGGATAGTATCATTTTCATTCGATCAGACGCTCCTGATTCTAAAGATTTAAAAACAGGGACGAATTTACGGGATTTAACCGACGAATTAGAAGGTTACGGAGAAGATAGCTATCTAAGCGAGTTTGCATCGTGTGGTCTCAAGTGTTATGCGTACAAAGTTGAAACCCCTAAACGCGTTACTAATTATATTTGTAAAGTTAAGGGTATTAGTCTTAACTATACAAATATGAAAAGCATCAACTTTGACACATTAAAATCTTTTGCAACTACTGGTATCTCACCCAAAGGAGATGAAGAGATAGTTCTTTCTTATAAATCCTTAAGACGAACCCCAATGCATAATGTCATTACACGAAACGAAACAAAAACATTTAAAAGCAATTTTGTGAAGTGCCGCCTTGTTGATAATTACGATTCAGTACCATACGGTATGTTGTAAATTTATGTAATTTTAGACCATGGTAACGTCCTACGACTATGTACACTTTTTAAGGAATAATAAAAACAAATAAAGTATTCACAGTCTGCAATGTTTTCCTTCTTAAAGTGGGTGTGTACGATTTTTTCCCAAGACAGTTGTCTAAAACTGCACCACTTCCAAAACCCTAGAACCTATTACGTTAGCCATTGTGCAATAATAAGAAAAAAGAAACTCGTAGGTCTGTGGAAGGGGCGTTCGCATCTTTGACCACTGAGCAGTAGAGGTAGCTCATCCTATTTTATAAATAGTGGATAGAGATGGTACAGCACTTCAGTATTAACTACAAACATCAGAGTGGCAGTATTAAAAATGAGCAAAAAAAATAATGGAGTGCGACTTATAAAAAATTTTACGTTACCACCCTGTAACATCTATCCTCAGGGATTTGATGTGTCAACAGTTTCATCGGACGAATGAACCCGATAGAAATTCAAGGGTGGTGCGAAAAATCTTTGAGAAAGCGAAGATAACAAAAATAGTGCAATGGTTCATGAACGGGTGCATGGTCCACCAGGGAACTATAGATCAATGCCTTGAAGTATTAAAAATTCGTGGTGAAGATCGCGATAGTCGAGTACTGGTGATCAGAAACCGTGGTAGGTGATGCTCAAGTGGTACGGATCATCGTGTACTTCTACTTGTCTGATAATAAAGCTCATCCTAACGTCATAAATTTATTCACAACTATTCAAATAAAATGGCCTATCTCTATCACGACAACTACTCTCGTTCATGAGCATCACTACCATTGTCCCCAACTCCAATCGCCAGCCCCATCCCCATCACCATCATCATCATCATTGTCATCGTCATCGCCATCGTCATCATCATCACCATCACCATTACAGTTGCCACCGCCACCACTACCACAACAATCATCATTAATATCATCATCATCATCATCACTACCAGTATCATTTACTCCTCAACCACAACGAGGGGTAAAAAGACTCTGCGAGGAGGAAGTAGAGTCTAAAAATGGTAAGTTCTATATCTATATTATATATTTTTGATTAACAAGAATTTCATTTAATACTTATTATTCATGTTTATAGTAAAAAAACATCGAACAACCTGAGTGAAATAGCCATTATGCGCCAGCAGCTGGACGCTGTATGTGCGTAGCTTACAGTACTGCAGGAGAAGATATCTCAGCCTCCTGTGATTACAATCTTCGATGATGAGGAGGTGGTAATAAAAAAAAACCTGCCTCACCACCGTTACCCCCACCTATGGAGGAGGAGGAGGAGCAGGTTATTAACACATACACTACGGTTATCGAAGCATACCCAGAAAGTAATATTCTTCTAATGTCTCCTGAGGTGCAGGAGGCATTCGAAAATTTATTAAATATTGACGAGGCGGTCAAAAATATACCGTTATAACTTAATAATAGTAATATTAGTAATAAGTATAACTGTATAATAATAATAATAATAATAATAATAATTTTCGGGGTGTAATATATTGTATATTTATTATAAGATCGACAGCTTTGAGTACAATGATGCGTTTTATTGATGTGTTTCTTATCTCTTCTGTGAAATTGTCTAACTATATCATCATTGTTATTATAATTTGTTGCAAAAAAGTCTTGAAACTGTTGCATTGAGTATCCGCGGGACTTGTAATACAAAAACATCAGACAGTACTGTCCGCAAACTTGCGACTTGAGAGACTGCAACGGTTTTTGATTCCATATAATTCTTCTTGAATTCGTTCTCATAGCCTGTTCATGATTCCTCACAAAAGGTTCCAACCCATAACTATCAAAGTATTTGCATTCTCCTCGTTGATCGATATAAAATGCTACCTAGTGAGTGCCGGGCTTGTTATGAGGACCTGTATCCATAACTCCTGTAGCGGATGGTCTATTAAGACGTAAGGGGATTCTGTCAGCTGCAAACACCCCCTGCGACTTAACTTGTATCCCCGCGTAATACTTTTTGAATCTCGTTTAAACATGTTTCTTGTTAGGTATGATGACCCGTACCATGTCAATGAAGAACTAGTCATTTTCAGCTTTTGCACGCCTAAATGATAACTCAACTAACTGGAATAATCGGCTATCACTTGTCGCAAGGAGTCTATTTCTATAATATTGTAAAATTCAGCATACACAACGCAGTTTATAGTAGATTCCAGAGCATGAGCAAATCCCGCTTCTATTCGGACGGTTCCATGTTTTATGAGATTCCAATGCATACCACAAGATGCGCTCAGATCAGGTGTTAGATCAAAAGCTGTGAAAAAAATGCCCATTTGCATATTCCGTACGACCTATGCCATTTCCTGTATTTCCATAGTGAATACCGGTTCCCATCAAGAGGGTATAGTAGTATTGGACTGATAACTCTTTATCGTATGCAGGCTGAAGAGATCTGCTGGGGATTTGAACGCCATCGATATAGAGCGATAGATTATTCATGCTGAAATGCTGGAAATTGAACGGATTTTTAGCAGGTGCCCCGTTGAAAGTCTTATTCGTGACAAAGCCTACGGTAATTCGCTTCAGTAATTGACCCATAAGAATATTGTCGAGAGTCTCTCGTTGTATACCGACAGGTATAGAAAGAGATTTTACTTCGACTCTTGTTATGGGGTACTTCGCCGCTGTTTGAGCCAGAGCTTTAGCATGAGCTAAAAGAATCATCGGACTGATTTTTACTTTTCGCACGAGCAGCGTGGCTTCTGTGATATGGACTTTATAATCCCCTGCGCCAGATTGCATTAAGCAGAAATTATCTTTAGATCTAACAAGTCGTAGCTGCATGTCAACACCGTTCAATAAATATTTCTCCTGGTTGAAAACGTAACAATGTAATGGTCCGATGAGATCGAGTATTCTACCATCTTTGATGGAGCTTGCTAAAACACCAGCGTTTCCGCTAGCAATAGATTTGCTAATATCGCCGAAAGAGCCTGGTGAATGCTGATAGTACAGGCCTGCCGTGAGGTGTGTATCTTTTGCCGTAGGTTTATAGTTTAAAGTATTCTCAATGTATGCTCTATATGGGTATGTGTTACTGCGCGGCGATACCAGTTTTTGGTTAAAAAATACATCCACTTGACTGAAGAGACTGTGTAAAAAATTATTGACAGGAGCTACTTTGTCTGTTGCTGCAGGTTGGCCAGAAGGCTCTACCTGAACTTGCAAGTATAAAAGATTATGAGCAAGATCAATGTACTCATCTCCATGCCCTGATACAGAAAATTCGATCGGTTCATTATGGGAAAGTAATGAAACCGGTTTATAATGCATCCAGCTGCCGCTCTCAATAGATGTCTGCGTAGGTGGTATTTTAAAAAGATCCAGTTCTGTCTTTACACATTCGCGTTCACTATCCTCAAAAATATGTTTAAATGCTGCGATTATAGAGTTTTTGTTTTATCTTTTAGCGGGACAACCCATGCGTACTTACTAAGAGCGTCAACGACAGTCAAAAGACAAGTGTAACCATCATTTAAACTTTTAAGGGATTGTAAAATAACTAAATCTGCTTGCCATAAATCATCGATGTTCATTACATCGTAATGATTTCTGGAAAATTTTTTACGGATTAGTTTATGGAGGGTGTATGCGTCGGTTGTTTTTAACCATTCATCAATATGTTTTGTTTTGACTTTTTTATTTAAACATTTTTTCAATTTTACACTTCCACCATAACCTGCAGGATGTGCAGCGTTATAATAGACTTGTTCCATCATTTCTTTTGCATAAGTTTCAAGGTCTTCCAAGTTTGGTAGTTGGGGCTATATTTTCGCTGTTTAATTTCACGTGGTGTTCAATTTGCTCAACTCCCGACACCTCGAGTTGCTTCTTCGTGCGAATATAATTCAATATCTTTGTGTTTCCTATAAACTGATGCGGTATGTTGTCTTTATGGCATGCTTCAACAAACTGCTTCGAATCGACTGGATTAGAGTTTTTTCTACTTCTCATAGCATCGTTAACTAAGTCAATAATATTCGCTCCGGGTATCTCGGAACCATCTATGAATACTTTCCCACTTGGTTTCCATGATATGTTCTTTCTCTTCGGATGTAAGTGGAACCCCGCCATGTAGGAAATTAAGAGCACATTTACAGATAACACGAACCAACTTTGAATCTGCAACTTTAAGTACAGCACGTCGATGTTCCGGTGCTAATTTACACAGAGCCTGCAGTGTGTGGATGTGTCTTTTGCAGTGCATCTCAGACTAATAGTTTGTTTTATGCTCCTTAGGCACGTAAACGATGTGCGCTGGATCGTTTCGGAATAAACACGATTGCACTCGACAATTTTCAGGTGTGGCCTGTTTGAGATCCAAAAGCAACTAGCCGTGAGGTATCAGTGTCACGTCGTAATAAGCATCCTGGAGAAATCTGGGATTGGTTGGATACACCTAACGTGCAAGATGTTGAATCTGTGCTCGGTCTCGTGGGTTTATAAAAAGGACAATATAGTTAGCGTTTCAAGGTATATCACGTTGACCTTGTCCCTGATGAAAAATATTTTGAGTAATGAAGAATACGCTTTAGTTTTTATGATGACACCCTTTTGTAAAAATATCAACTATCTGCCCATTAGATTCCCGCATCATGTCGTCTATAATTATCAGTATGGGGTGTACTCCGGTAAAGTCTGAGCAGGAAGGTAGCCTTTCCTGAAACTCAACACTCTCGAACTCCTTCGAAAGATAGAGAGACTGTGATTCGGAATAATATCAGATAATTCTAGAAAATTTAACATCACTCATATCCTCAATATATTTCATAAAGTTTTTAACGAAATAGCTTTTTCCACATGAACTATGTCCTGCCACAATGGCCGACCATGGGTGAACCCAGCGGGGATCCATAACTTAACACAATCAAACCTACTAGAAAACTGTACAGTTTTTTCAAAGTGTCGAGTTTAAATACAAAGAAAATATTTTTAAGATTTCGTATTGCTATCAATTTTAGTTATTATGTAGGGATGGTGGATGAGAGTAGGGGTAATGTTCCAGCCCTATAATAAACGTCGTTTCCCTGGATCTTCAATCAGTAATAAACATTGTTAGTCACATCTCAGATATACTTATTAAAATGGCCAGCTCTCAAAGTTCCGACTGGGATTGTCTAGCTACTCACGCCGCTTTATACCATGAAGAGAAGTGTGATGGCGTTGAACATTGGATATTGTGTGCAAGCCCTCAAATGTACGAGCAATCTCAACGTTTGGAAAGAGTCTGTATGAAAATGTGTCCTGTCTATCGTGCTGGAGGCGTAAAACGACCTGAGGGTATAGATACACCTGATCGTCTGGCTTTAAAAGAATCACTAAACTCTTTGTTTAAAATCTGAAACCTCCCTGACGTTTTTACATTTCGAAACATGTGGTCAGCTAGGAGTGCCTGATTTTCTGACTGAAATGTGAAGGCTCCAGAAATCCTAGCCGCTCGTTGCAGTTCTTTTCCAAGATTTCAGAAAATTTTCGTTGCCCAAAAATACGTCATCGACTGGGCCTTTTTTTCGTCACGATGTAGGCTTGTCTTTAAATTTTCCTTTTTACTTTCCGACATATCGCTTTGACAGATATTTTTATCGCTGCCGTTTAGTTTTCGTACGGAAAACTCTCCTTTGAATTTTGAAACGAAAAACCATCAAAGTCGTGGAATCTTTTGTGTAAAATGTCAAAGCGTTGCTGTTTTCACAACCCGAAACACAACTCGACCATTAGCCACTTCCTATCCTTTACGTACTTGACGCCGTTGCGCAAAATGGGCCATCGACTGGTCGACGCTTCTTTTTTTCTTCACGATGTAAACTTGTCTTTCAATTTTCCTTTTAAGGAAAAATTTCCATTTCGGATTTTAAAATGAAAAATTTCAGTCGTAAAACTTTTGGGATGTCCAGTTTGAAACGAAAAAATTTCAGCCGCTAAACTTTTGGGACTCACCCCCCACCCCTACTTAACCCAAACCTTAGTCTCGCCATAATGGTACTATTACTACATTCCCGTCTCAAGAAAAGAAACTGCAATCGTTCGGAACAGGGAAAGATACTCGGACCTATTTTTCTAGGATCTAGGAAACAATCGAAGATCACGGGAGAATTGGCCTACGTAGGGGATAGCGCAAATTTGATTGGGCCGAGGGTAATATTCCTCCGCGCCACTAGGGCACGTTAGCGGGCGAGCGTTCTGGTAATGTCACTTGCAGTGTAACTACGCTAACGAATAGCGTGTGCCAAGAGTTTTTCTGATCCTTTGATGGGTTTTTCACCTGGGTCAGATGAATGATACCAAGGGAAATGTTAAAAGGTTTCAGAGCAACACTGTGAAATCAAGAAATGGTCATTTACTTCAATTAGAATACTGATTTACATACAATAATGATGATATACTATTGAATTATCTTACACTGTTTAAAAAATTTTCTTGGAAACTGCTATTTTTTCTTGTGTGAATCCGAGAAGCTGATAGTTTTGAAAGTGGCACAACGAGAATAAGACTTGATTTTCAATTCCCGATCCCCAACTGGCTCAACACAGTGTAACTTTCGCGTACCTGCCCAGCAAACACTGCAACATAATATAAATGTAACAGTAGCATAACGCAATGTAACAATTAATATAGCATGCTTGTTAAAAGTGACGCGCAGGTAAGTTAAAATGAGACACTAAACGAATATCACGCTTCTATCAATATTACATAATATTGTTATATGAATGATATCAAACTTACATGCGATTGTTATATTACGTGATGATATCATTTATATAAGCCGTGCATCATGTAGATCGAAAGGTGTATATTTGGGATTACACTACATTATAAAACATTTACAATTATAATATATGCATTATATTGCACTCTCTCTCTCTCTCTCTCTCTCTCTCTCTCTCTGTATCTCTCTCTGTCTCCCTCTGCCTCTCCCTCTCTGTCTCTCCCTCTCTGTCTCTCTCTCTCTGTCTCTCTCTCTCTGTCTCTCTCTCTCTCGCTCTGTCTCTCTCTCTCTCTCGCTCTGTCTCTCTCTATCCCTCTCTGCCTTTCTCTGTCTCTCTCTCTTTCTCTCTCTCTCTCTCTCTCTCCCTCTCTGTCTCTCTCTCTCCCTG
>JASANN010000289.1:154561-167278 GCA_031762395.1 Calameuta pygmaea | reverse complement strand
TTGAGCCATAGATGTCACTCTAGCGTTATTTCGTGTTTCTTAGTAGAGGAATAGTTCCGAAGGCATGACTTTTGTAGAGGCGTAATAATAAAAGTATTGTAAATCCTCCCGAGGACCTTATTGGCTATTTGAGGGCACTAATTTGATTGTTAGTGCTGTAGACTGTAATATATTCTTAGCGCAAAAGTCTCGTGACCCTGGAGACCTAACAGAAGGAATCCACGAGTTCTCGCTTGCCGAGGACGCGTATAGTGTAACGTGTTTGTCTCGCTTCTCGAGACCTCACGTATCGTCACGTGTTGTCCCGCTTCGATATCCGATAATCGTAATTTCCGAAAAGGAATTATTTTGTATTTAATTTCATTTATCTAAATTGTTATCGATACCATTTTGTTGCTTTTTCCTGAAATTTGGACTTTGTTAATTGTTCAGTTTCTAAATTGTCCTAAATAAAATCACACCTGTTATTGCTTTCTATTCCGAGGTTCTCATTCTCCTAATCAACTCCCTTACCAACATCTAGGTGATCCCTGCCCCTCTACCATCTCGTATAGTCTGTGTTAGTCCCTGGCACACTCTCCGTCCTTCTGAAATTTTTCGTAGATTTTGTTCCGTGACGCAAAGGTGCGTCTGGCGCCCAATCGGTCTTTTTCGGTATCGTATTCCGCGGGAACAGAGAATAATTATCTGTGGACGGAAAATCAGCCGTTGGCTACGAATGGCTCGGGTATTTTTTCGCGATAGTTCCGTCGTACCTTATTTTGCTTCTGGGAAGTCATTTAGTATCGAATGATAGAGTTTAAAATTTTCGTCACAACACATATATATTGTGACGTTATTACATCGAAAAAAACGATCCTCAGTAGCCCTCACAAATTTTCCGATGACGAAAGTAGTCTCTCTCTCTCTCTTTCGCCTATCACCAACACTAACTAAAGGGTTGGGCGCCAGGTATCCCTCGCGAGAAAATCACAAGTGCAACGCACTGTCTTTGTCACTAATTTAATTACTCATTTCAGAAAGGGCCAGTTTACATTAAAAACTAAACAATAATATAACGGAAGCGAGGACCGCGTCAAGAACCTAAGACGGGTATCCCGTTCATAAAGTTTTCACTAATGATCTAACGTAAGTGGGGCTGCGCCAACAGTCCTAAGACGCGCATCCCGTTCACAAAGTTCACCGAAATCTCACTACGAGATACACCAAGGGACAACGGCCGATCCGTAAGATCTTCAATAACGCAGAGGATGGGAGAGAGTCGCTAAAGAATACTAACACCAAATGCCCTATAAGGGGACTAGCTAGTCGGAAGCGTCGTGGGGTTCAGGCGGGGACAGAGGAAGTTAAGCATCAATTAGGAAAAGCAATTAATTTAGGTTAATGTAGCGGAGCTATATTTTGTAATAAGCAAAAGCCAATCAAGGTAAAATAGCATAAGGAATTCATATAAGTCCAAATATACGGCAAAACAAAGCACGAGACATGAGCGATGCGAGATAAGCCAAACCAAATTACCAAAAAGCTTACGCTAAATTCTATATATATAAACTAAAGTGAAGTTAATTTAAGGATATTACTAAAATATAAATGCGGAAAGAAAAGCATAAGTAAAGATAAGTAAGCAGTAGAACAAAAATCAAGCGAAGGATAAGTAAGTTAGCCAACAATTAATTTATCTATAGAAATTCTAAACGGTCACTCTGTATAACCCAATACAATAAATATATTGATTCTAATGGTTGAAAGATTCGCCAAGCAAAATAATATGCTCGAATTCGGATCAACTAAAATGTGGAAGAAATTTTACAATTTTTTACTTAAACTAACGCGGAAGGAGTACTAAAAAGATATTAACAATACGGAACGAATCCACTAAGCATTGATCGGACATATAATATTGGTCAATATTCTCCAAAAGATTTTATCACAATTTTCTATTGAGCCTAAGACGATTTACGGTTTCTTGCTAAAGTTTGCACGGCGGTTATAGCGCCGTTAACGGCGCACGCGTCAGCAGCGAGCTCGGAAAGTTCGTAGTCGCGGGCTTAGCGTGTATTCGCAGGGAAAGGTGAGGCTCGTGACGCACTCGCGGTCGTACCTAGCGGCTCCAATACCATAGTTTTAACTCAAAATATATGCGATTTTTCTCAAAATTTCACAAACTGCACCAAAATAAACATGACGGGTCACAGGCGCAGAAAACACGGATATTCAACAACAGCGCATAAAAATTACGGCAAAATTCCTAAGAAACTTTTCTAGTTCCTATCAGAGTTTTTCACGCGAAAAGCACGCGACACGTACACTCGTACAGAAAATTAACGCTCGGATACGATTAAAAACTCGCCAGATATCCCACTTCAAGACAAAGATCTGGTCATTCAACCCTGGCAGATCCTAGGTGGGAATGTAACAAGGATTAGGGGGATTCTAGCCATGTCCATGTCGGCTCTCTCATATTTTCGCGTTTACACGTTTGTTGTTGCTCCATATATTATAATTCAATAGAATAACATAACCGCATAAATAAACATTCAAAGTAGCAACCCAGCTACTAGTGGCGCCATCGCGTTTCGAAAATGCGCAGCACATACACGCCAGTGCTATATGGTAGAAGCGAGCTCGATTCCGACCGGGATTCCCGATTAACGGACACTCCGAAATATCGCAGTACGGATAAGCTGTATTTTAAATAATTCAGGAATTCTGGGCATCTCTGTCAGAAATTCTGCACGGGCAAGATACCGAATGGGTGACACCAAGAAAGTACATAAATGCCGAGAGCATAAAATATAAAATTAATTACTAAGAAAATTCTATAGTTGTCCGTTGTAATTCTTTTGCATAATATAAATTTATATATAAATAATATTCTTGGATTTGTAATCAGCCGTGCTCGAAAGGAGCGACAATAACCGCCGGCGGAAACACACGCGGTCGCCGCGAGGGTCAGGCGTGTATCGCAAGAACAATGGATTTTCGTACTGTTAAATATTCGATTCGGTCAGAAGGGCTCTCAATATTCTCAACTTTGCAGGGAATTATTTCTGATAAATTTATAAGCGGCAACTAGAAGAAGCTAGGCACAGATAAATTATGAAAGCATTAAATATCGTTAAAAACGCGGCACTAAAGAAAAGTTACAATATAACAGCAGGCTTAGTTTGGAGACAGATTCCAGCGGTGAATTCTACTATAGGGCGTCGTGCAGTAAAAATGAAGCAAAATGATTTTATCGGAATACACTAATCAATCGCAAAGCCCAGCACCATCGTCCTCTTTGCTAGTCCGATGCGGAAAGACATTCACATCGGGACAATAAAAACTAACACCAAGTAATATTCACCAATTAATAATGGACAGTTAAGGGTCTCACCAAATATCGTAGCGGGAGAGAGAATTGAATTTTGGAGTGCCAGATGGGCCTCCTTCTTTCCCTCCTTTCTTTCTTAGCAATTTTTCCCTTCGTTCTTTCTCCTGAGCTGACTACTTTTCCTAAGCGACTATCACTCGCAAATAAGCTCCAAACGTAAATGAAATCCAATTTCAATCTCACTGAACTCGAGACCTCTTGACTCCCCACTATTTACTTCATTTCGGCGCTGGTTGAACGATGACAAATAATCGAACTTCGGAAGCATTAATCGCCTAAGGGATAATTTGCGGTGAGGAACATAGCTATGACACGAAGTTGACCGAAGCTGTCGGCAGCACGTTCGGGAGTCTTCGGTTGCTGCACTCGGTTTGTAGGCCAGGAAGCGCGAAAGCTCGCGGTACAGGCGGCTCCACCCTGTCCCCGGCGGTTCTTCTGCATGGGTCCGCCGTAGATATTCTCGCGGCCTCGCGGCATGACTTCCCCGGTGGCAAAGACGGCGTCGATCGTAGGACGTCCCAGCTGGACGAAATAGCGACGGAGGCGCGATACACGTCTTTCTTCAAGAGTTGCTCAATTGGAACAACTTAACATTTTTGTTGTTTTGAAAGTTACAGAACTAGTCTGGGAACTTTTTGATCACACCTCGTATGTGTACTGTGGCGTGATTTTTCGATTCATGGTCACAAGGCGATTCCGGCTACCGATAAAGGTAACGTTCTCGCTTCCGGGTTCCCTTCGGATCGCCACCCTGCTAAGAAGCTACGCTCTCGGGTTGATTCGTATAGTTATGCCAATGCTCTCAAAAGATTTCGTTATTGTTCAGTTGAGGTCGAGGTGCTCGAATCTGTCGCGGGGAGATAGTCTCGACTTACCGAGTTGCCCGGCAGAGGAGAGTATCCGACGGAGACGTCTCCACGGACCGGCAGAAGCTCGGGTGAGACATCGGCGCCTCGCTGGAAATGGGCAAAGGGCTGTAGAGCGGGCAGAGATAGTTTTGATACGGTTAAGGGCAGGGGAGGAACCCCCTGGCCCGGGTTAAGGCTGTGGTGCCCAGCTGTCGCTCGATGCCCTAGGGAAGCGGCCGTGGAGGATCTCCAAAAGTTACGTACCGATTCAATAAGGAACGCTCTAGATTTGGTTTCAAGGGATGACTCGAGGGGAAGGAAGAGTTATCGGCTATAAGGATCTCGACCAATTAGAATGATTAGTTCTCGAATTTGGCTATTGTCAAATTAGTCCATCTCGGGACACCGACCGAGCTGTCACGAACTGGCTCGCGCTCTCGGGCTATCCGTTGATAGTTTTTCTAGCCCCGTTTCGATACGGTATAGAAAGTTCTTGTTTGTGTAGTTCTCGCGTTGCTCTCGCGATATTCAGGAAATTCTATGGATTTCCTGTGAGTGTTCCGGAGGTGCAGTACTGTGCCCTAGTGCAGTGCCCATCCGAGTGTCCTTTGGATACGGTTCTCGACCGTCACGGATTAGCTGTACCAGCTTCGGTGAGGACTCCCAATTTATTAATTGGTGAAGGGATTTTGATCTGATACGTCCAATTTGTCCTGTTACGTTCTCGATCCGTTGCTCTCTGTATCACGCACTATGTACCTGACGCCTACTCCGACCCTCTCTACCTCAACCTAGCAACTTGAGCGGTCGTGCATTTCCGTTACCGTTCGCTCCCGTTCATGCATCCAGTTGCGTTTGCTGATTTTACGGGACCCCAAAGATTAGCAGCTATGGTTGCGTTTCTCGATTTTATGCATTCCCAAAAATTGACAGGATCCGTTAAGTTATCGTCTTTTCTAATAGGCTCTGTTAGAGCTCTCGTTTTGGTGGAGTTGGGCCTATTCTAGTCCAACTCTCAGTTCATACCGGCTCGTCAATTCCCGGTGAAACAAGAATTGGCTGGCGCCCGCCTGGCTTGTGGATCCGTGAGCGAAGGGTTGACGGCTGAAGGTAACGTAGGTTGGTTCTCGAAGTTAGTTCGATCTCGGATTTTTCGGTATCCGTGTCGAGTTAAGAAAAGAAATACGTTATAATATTATATATAGCGAGCCCCAATGATTCTTACACTCGGTACATACTTTGTATTGAAATTTAAGATATGTATGAGAAGAAACTATTTTGAAATTTGTAATAACTTTTTACCAACAGCTCATTGCTAAACGTGATATTACTGTTCTGATTATGTGAAAATTACTAGCGTGAAAAAATTACTACTACTATGCGACCAATATTTACCTTTGCAATCCATGGCTAACTATAATTACTGCCTATAGTAGATTTTAATTGTTTTTGTGAGTAAATTTGACTTTTTGAAATTAATAAAGTAATTTACTATCAAATTAGTATTTGTTACTACAATTATATCCACCAATCGCAATAGTAAACTCAAGTATGCTAAGATAATTTGCGTTAATGAATTCATTGTAAAAAATACTACAAGTTTGGTTTCACCAACTAATAATATTTTTACCCTGCTACATAGTTAAGAGTATTGTCTTTTTTTCTCTATGTACTTTTTCCACGAATATTCATTTCCAATAATATGGAATATTGATATCTGAGGACAGTCACAAGATAAAATGCTTAAATGAACTCATGTTTCAACTTTTTCTTAACTGTGACCCAGATAGACTAGCCAACTGTAAGGTAATGGCTAGATGCTATTGCTGTCTTGAATACTGCGATCCATAACCAAGATCGGCTACTACTTCAGCACTACTTCAATTTTATACAACACCATCTGTAACCAAGATCTGTCAACCATCTATGGAGTAATGGCTAAATGCTACCGAAGTCTTGAACAGCGCTAGGCGTAACCAAAGTTGGATGTCTCGAAACTAGAAAAAGACTAGAATTAAAAATATTCGAAGACATTTTTAGCTCATTATGAGTTTATTCGTATCCTGCCAACCTATCGTAGCTCAGCGAGATAGTCACTAACATCAAACTTAGAAAAACTAGCGCAACTGCTACTCGAAAATGTCACGTACGAAACTCTTCAGCAGTTTAGCTGATGTGATCGTGACTGCAAATTGAATAGCACAATGAACACCTGCAAATGTTCGCTATTAAAATAGGGCCGTTCGTAGAGTTGTAGTTTAGTTCTATTTAATTTTATTTCGGTGGAACGGCTAATGCTGTTAGGGTCGGGTTCTAGTCGCGACGCTTCCGAGGTTAACCATGATAAATTGATCCTTTTAGGATCCTGGCGCCATGGCGATCGGCTAACTCCCATCCTGATTCCAAGCACCCTAGTATCCTGCCACCCTGATACCCTGGCATATTGGCGCGCTGTAACTGTGGCAACGTGACACCTTGACACCTTGTTTCTGTGCTTGCTCGCATATTTATACAATTACTAATATTTCTCTATATTCGTTTAGTACACTGACAACAATATAGCAGCGGCAACAATAACATCGACTCTGTATAAAAAAACGGTTAGCCAGCAACTAGAACTTAATTACCTCATTCTTCGAAGGATATGTGTTACCTCTCGATTTTAAGTCAAAGACGTAGCCAATCCTTGCTTCTTGAACGACGGATATATATACATGTTATTTCACCAGTGCCACAAGCACGAGCTTATGTTCTATTCGCTTTAAGAACCTTCATCATTTGTGAAGTGAATTATAGGAATGTTTAGATCTGATTTCACTCTTATTTCGAGGACTATCTGCTGTGACGGGGTGAATTGTACCCGTTGATTCTCGGTGGAAACAGGGTGGTTCGCGATTGCAGGAATAAGGGAATTTTGAAATATTTAGGCAAGACCCATTCATCTCAAGGGCTCTCTCGAGGATACTCACATTATACAACTTGACTCGCGTTTCTTCTTTCGGTTTTGGTTCTGCCTTGTCCAAATTTAGCATTGTTCGCGCTCGCTATCTAGTCACCGCCATTGGAGCACGAAGAGTCGGCTGCTGAGGCAACAGGAGGACGACCAAAAGAACCCGCAAGATGTCAAGGGCAGGAATCAGCTGGAAAAAGCGACGCGCATTCCGCCGCAAACGGCGCCATTGGTCGGCGTTACGGTTCAGGGCCCCATCAAAAAACACCTGGCGCTATATGCCACCGTTTTCCGTATAAAACTCGTGTCACAGAGAACCATGGGATGCCTGGAGCACCCTCGCGGGCTGTTCGACAGTACAACGACGTCGGACCGCTGAAATCGCAAATGGGGTCAGCTTTGCTGAATGGCGATGACAAGTAAATCGAAAATCGAGAATACCGCGATAATAAGTCCGGTGCCTGGAAATACCTGGAAAATTCGGAAATGGGCGCCTAAGAATCAATCAATTTAAATTACGTATAACACAGAGGGATAAATCCCCCAAACAAGACCACGCAAGCATGGATTCCATAGTCCTGCCTGGTCATGTTAATGCAACGCGCTTACGAAGCTATATTCACGAAGCTGAGTATCAAATTGACTAAATATTTCGAGTACAAAGGAAGCCATTGATGTTACGCGATTCGATGAGCGAATAAATTTAAAATCTTGGAAATGGCGAATGCTCGTGCCAATTAGTATATGTATCTCCGTGTAGAGTCGATTAACTAGTGAACGGGAACAAAGGGAAACGAGCTCTGTAGATGTTTCACGTGAATTATCTGGGCAGGAGACTCCGCCAATCGGCAGAGCCAAAACTTCCAAATTGTTAGCAATATCGTGTATTGTGTAGTCGCATCGGTGAATCTTTCCTGACATGTAGCTTTGCATTTCGAGATTGGTATTGTTTGCGATCAGGTTAGGGACAAAGGAAGTTCTTGAGGTTAGTGTAGCCTTTACGTCTTGTAAGTTGCTCGAGTCTAGGCCGACTACTAGATTCCAAGTGTCACGCCTGATAACCATCATGGGGCGACGACGCCCGTAGAGTGTTAGATTAGTAGCAGTCATATGATAGGCGATATAGGACCTAAATATTATCTATAATTGTATAAGCAATTTCTACGTTTATTTTGGTAACTGATGTGAAGATAGTTTCGAATTGAAAATTCAAAAACTTCTGCAGATGTGTGAACAGCTTTTCTTTCTATCATGAGCAGCGTTTCGGGTCTTGTCGACCGTTTGACTAATTATGTCCTTTTCAAAGAATTCATAAATCAGGATTTTAACAAGGGTATTTTATTTTGTATCGCGAATAGAGAGGGAAACAGAACAAGAACTTTGATGAACTTTTTAATGCAAGCTTTCGGGTAGGCCATGCTGCGTCCCGTAGGAACATTCAAAATTATGTATAAATTTTTTTTTATATGAATTAGTTTCTTGATTATTTTAACATCTTTGTATGTTCTAAATTTTGTTTTGCAAATTCTCGGGTTCGCGCCTAACCCATCATTATATTTGAATAAACGAAGGTAATTGGGAATTGAAATTTACTGGCTTTCGAATTTTCCTGCTCTCTCTCTCTCTCTCTCTCTATAATCATCCCCGCCACTTCCACAAGCTGGATTTGTTGGAGGATCGTTCCTTGGTACGAGAATCGTTAAGTTGATTTGGTTCGTATAAAAACCTGACGCCCAACACCTCATTGAAATTGCAAAGAAAGCCCTCAGGTGACCAGAATACGAAAACATTTTTGCAAAATTGTTGGGGGTGATATCTCAATTCCCATCAAGGCCCACGAATTGGTACGTCACATTCCATACTCTAGTAATTTTAACATTAATTATGTGTTCCTTTAAGGGATTGATGAGTGTTCCGTACGAGAACGTCGCCTTTCCGGCACTTAATTATTAGTAGAAATTCCTAGATATTTTCACTTTTGCACATTTTTCATAATCCTTACCGCATGGCTAGAAAGAAAGACGCGACCGTTTTCTATTATCCACAGTGATGCTTAGGTGGTGGAAGCAATATGTGCAAATACATGTATCGGCCTTACGGCTGAACCGAACGTCACACTTTATACCGATAAGTTTGGTCAAAGAATTCCAACCAAAGTATCCACGAATTTACCCCTAAATTCATTAACTTTATTACCTTCGAAATGCAGTTTGCAAAATCACACTATATTCAATGGCGAAGGAAGCGAGTAAAGCTCCGTGTAACCAGTTCAGCCTGTATGTACAGCAGCTCGAAATACAATCGTTTATTGAATAGTATCAAAGCCATTCAACACTTCGTTATATAATAAATCATCCATATCCTCACAACTGATGATAGTATCGTGCGACAAAGTTTAACGCGTTTGTTTGACAGGTCGTAAAACAATCGCGTCGCAATTTCCAGAACGATACTACGAGATTTGAATATCAAACTAATTCTATGATCGTATGGGTCGGACTTGTACCGAATATTTCTGTATGTGCGTGTCGACGCAAATAACGTTTAGGACACAAATCATCAAATCCATAAATCTTCACAGAGAAAGATCTATTACTAAACTTATGTCTTACGATTTGAACCTTCTGCTAATGTTTTATACCCTTCTGAAGCGTCTTTAGATTTATCTATGTTCTTCAGAATATTAGTGGAATTTTTGTGACCGTTGTTATCAGCAGTGTGAAGAAAGATTCATTGAAACATTAGACTACGCAGGAATTGAAATTATTTCAGAAAAATGAAATTTAATATTATAATTAAATGATTAGCGTCTTTTGCGTAGACGCGATAGAATTCCAAAATTCACAACTTTTAGTATTATCTTTTTATGAGCATATGTATATGTATTCATATATGGATTACTGTATTTCTTCATAAAATTTTACGATAGATCATCTTTCTTTGTAACAATTAACATGATCCTTAGTAATAAATATGTTTTTGAATAAGCATCAAGACATTGAGGTCTAATGATTATTGTCTGTGATATTATACAATTGTGTGGAATATTACTGACGAGTAAGCAAGATTGAATATGTGAAATATTGATTAGAAAGTCAATTAAAATCACTTTTACGATGATGTTAATTTCTTCCATTGGATACATTTTTTTCCGAAAAATCTTCGTCTTCGTATATATCGTAACCAATACATCGAGTGATATTCAGATTGTCAGGTAAAATTCCTCGAACCCGAGAATAACCTTCATTACCGATTAATAAAAATACGTGGAAATCGAGACGTATAATCTTTCCGCTTTTCTCACATCACTTGGCCTATCATTTGAGGCTATATGTATTGTGACGTGAATTCCGGGAATTCAGTCCCAAAGACTTTCAGGAATAGGGAACAGGCAAATCCACCTGCAACGATTCTCCAAACGTCAGTCACCCGACATTCCAAAGACTGCATTGCATGTCTCGTCTACCATTACGCACTCTGTTTTCTGCCTATTGTCCTTTATACCTATTTCTGTTCCGCTTCTCTGCTTCTCGCTTTTTATTTTTAGAGCTTTCCTATTCGCACTCGCCTACCTACTCTAGCGTCATGGGCAAATCTACGTTCTACGCTACGAGCACGAAGGACCGCCAAGGAGAGTTCCGGAGCTACCGAACGAGAGATCGACAGAGGCTGGATCGCACTGCTGTCCGCTCCGGAAGACTTCCGTGGAGCAAGGGAGACCCGGGATGGGGTCCCTCAAACACTCCTGCCGGCTGTCCCTACGGGCCGCCAAAGAAGGGCCTTCGCCAATCGCGCCGTCGATAAAAGGAAAGGACATCCTCTATCGTGCCGCTCAGTCGCCGAAAGTCCCCTGGCGCTCGCGTTATCAGTGGCCCCCGGAGGAGGTACCAGGACCTACTCTTCGGTGGATCCTGCCGCTCGCACCGAGGACTTACAACCGGCCGCACGAAGGACTCCTGCACTCAGCTCGGCCCGTTCCGTCTGCCTTCAGACTCGAGCCGCCAAACGCCTCGTCTCTGGCTACCGTCAAACATTAGATTTACCTATTTTCTATTACTATATTTTGTTATCGTTCTACCGTGCGAATTAAGAATTATTAATTTAGGGAGGGGGGCCTCTAGGGCTCTTCCTCCGGCGACGAATTTCGGCTCGTTCACTTACGTCTGGAGCTTCTTAGCCTGTGGTTGTTATAAGTATTCTCAGTGAACTAATCAGTAGAGCCGATTGCCGATCAATTTCTTTGAAGCCAAGTTGAAGGAAGGAAGTCTAAGGACTAACTTTTCCGATCTCGTTACCGTCTATATCTGTGGTGAGAACTTTCGTTACCGATACTTTTGCGATCTTTTGTGAAATCTGAAGTGATACTCGCCTAGGCTCTTTTTCTTGATGGCGATTTTCTCGCTTACCGGGACTGAACGTCGTTCTAGTCCCTCTGAGTAAAAGGACGACAGTGCCGGATACCGATTATCTTACTTAGCTTTTCTTTCCCGTAAAGTTATCGTTTCTATCGAATGTATTGTAATCATTAGTGAATTTTTATCGATTTCGTGCTTTGGAATTGTTGTATATTTTCTAAATTCGACTGCGTGGAAACGTATAGGGTCCCGACCTCTCCGGCTTGGTCGTCTCCCCGTTGAGAAAATCTGTCGCATTAATTTAATATCTTTTTGCTCTTCGATCTTTTCTGGCGTTATATGTCACTTTATTATATTGAATTTTGACTTTGAACATTTTCCGACATATATTTTTTACTTATTTTCCGCTTCCGTTATTGGGTATGGCATCCTCTGCTTAAATAAATTGATATTTTTCTTGTATTAATTTCTTAGCGCTATCGCTTTATTGTACGCTTTCTCGATGTCTTGTGCCCTTGGGCTAACGTAGAGTCACCTTCTGTTTTGGGTAATCGCCCGGTATGAATATAAAGGATGCACTGACTATCAATGGCGTACCTAGTAATATTTTCGTTTCGCTAATTCAAAGTATTTCTCTTGAGAAACTTTCTGAGTATGCCACTCCTCTTAACTATTTTATACCGATTGTACTGCTTGTGTTAATTTATTTGATTGACTATTGTACCTGTGTTAATCATAATCTTTGTCTATCCCGTTTCGAACCTTTCGAATGGTCGGGAAATTTCGCGAGTGAATCTGTCTGTTGCGTTAGCATCGATAATTATTTAATTATTTGTTCTCGCGTTTCTTTAGTATTTTCGTATTTATTCAAATGTCGTTTACCATCTCTTTTGCGTCGGCGCGGATTCATCCTGCTGCCATACCGTATAGCCAAAAGAAGGCCGTAGTCCCTTCGCGCTAGTTCCGCGTTTAGTTTTAAGAATTTTAGTTTATATAGAATCCCTTGTGACGAGTTACCGACCGGTCCTACCTGTGTCAGGGTAATTAATCTTGTATATAGAGAGCGCAAATATTGTTTTTCCCCCCTCCATTCGCTGTGGGGACATATTCTTTGTAAGATATCCTGGCTCGTCCCTTTTGACTGACAAACGTCTAAGGCGATACATGTGTCGATTCGACGAGCCAGGT